>CP141157.1:55670000-56010000 GCA_035233585.1 Antiaris toxicaria
ATATTATTCATTCCTTTAACTCTTTCCATCCTTCTTCCTTTTCATCCCTCCCACCAAACATAGCCTAAATGCATCACGACATTTTAGGTGTATCTACATATATGGGATAGAGTGTATGGCACTTTATTATATCCAAGTTCAATTTGTATGACTATTTGTTTAATTAAATTATATTTTTAACTTAAGCGTGCTAGTCTTTTATTGATCATCTTAATATAAATCAAATATGTTGATTTTTTAGAGAGAATATTTTGATCAAAAATTCAAGTGATCAATTACTTTGACGACTTAACCGAAAACTATTAGTTTTCAGAAAGAGCACAAAATTTCAATATTATTATACTGTTTAATCACAGTATAAAGAACAAAATCCCCAAATTATAGAAACTATTGAATTAAAGAATAAATTCTCACTCTCAAATAACTCAAAAAATATCAAATCTGAACATATGATTTTTGCAGCAAACTTAGGATTAGAGCATTAATATGTTTAATGTCAATAAGATTTAATTAAAACAATCATAAAATTAAATCTTATTTATGATCCATTTGATACTACTCTTATTACTAGTAAATCACAATTGATTAACTCAAATCAATTAACAGTGATATTTACTATAATTGTTATAAATAAAATACTCAATTTTATTTACCTTCCATCATGATAACCTTGTAATTCAACACAACATAATCAAATACCTTGGTTTATTCAATTAAATAAATATGCAAGGTGAAAAAATCATCCATTTATATAATTAATCAAACTAAAAATATCATACAAAAATAACTTTAAAATAGTATAATCCTAACTCGAATTAAAATTATGTTTAAATGACTAACGGTATACGTCAAAAAGTTATCGCATTTATTATGATAAATAAAGAGGCATCATCGTAAGATGCAAAACTGTACCAATTATTTTGCCGAGTTTTTAATGCCAATTTGACATGATAATTAAGTCCACCATTTTTCCATTGGTTATTTAGACTCCTCCTTTTAACTTGTTTAAGAATAATTTGTTGGAGAATACTTGCATGTTCAGACTTTGCTACATTCAAAACCTCAGTGATCGATCAAGCGTGCAATAATTCGGGTTAGAGAAATTTTGACTAGCTTTGCTTTTGGTTGCCCCACAACGATTAGATTTACAATTGTAACAGCATTCAGAAATTAATAGGAAACAATTTCTCAAATTAGCACATTTCTGATGTGTATATATGTATAATTAGAAGTATTAAAATGTCTATATTATTAATGAGAATATGAGAGAGTTATACAACATAGGACGTAGCTGGATTGTTATATATACATGTAAGACTACTGGTATGCATCTAGTCATGTGTATCTTTCTAGTAGACGCCACTCTGGTACTCGCACTCACAGAATTCTCCACCAAGGTCGTCACAAGCCTCTCCCCGGAAAACTCTGCGTGAAAATACAACCCCCTTATTAGCTTTTAATGTTCTTTACAAAGATTACCAATTAACCAACACAAAAGAATGCTGTTCATCAAGTGTGTTTACGTTTTGGTGTCATTGTATTCCAGGTATTCCCTGTCAATGCTCTCTGAGGCAGTTGGAGTAGAATTCTTAGCCTGTTGTTGCAGCTTTGCTTCGGGATACATGCCGGCCCAGCAGGCTTCTCCGCCTATTGTTTCGCAGGCTTCCGCCGGAAACACACTAAAGATCACAAAATCACAGAAGGTTTTAGCTTCAGAGATTTGAACTGCTTTTCATGTCTATATTAGTTTATGTTAAATATAATCTTGTGCTTTTTTTTTTTTTTTTTTTTCAGGATCTATCATTTTGGTCAAGCATTTGAAGTGATCTTTTATATTTTAAGAAATCTGTCTAACCAAGTAATGAATTTGAAAAACAATATTTTGGGGATCTGAACTTACGAGAACGCGGAGTTGTAATCAACTGTGGAAGCATCATAGGTCACGGCGGTTGCTTGGACAACGGAACGTCGCGGAGCTGAGGAACCATCTAACTTGGGACAAAAAATAGCGCGTTGAGAAATGTTCTTGGAAGGTGTCGAAGGGAAACAGTAGGAGCAATGCTCAAAGCTGCCTGCATTTTGGTAATAGTAGGTAAAGATGGGCTTTTGGTGTTATGTAATTTGGAGTTAATCATCCTCAGGAGCAAAGCTCTAATTTTTATGGGATAAGTTGGGTGACGGAAAATCAAGATATTTTGGGACCTGATTGTAGATAAGAATAACCTTTTTTCCTGCTGAGACAATCCAACGATGGAAAAGCATTGGCAGATTCCAATCATGTTGGAGATATTTGTGAACCTTTTTGGACCATTTTTCCTCTTGTCATTGTTGGAAAATATCTTTTATTAATTGCCTCGTCAAGAATTCTGCGTGCGACCGACTTGATTATGACACAACTATTACTTGTCTTATTCGGAGATTAGTGCCATATTCTTACGATAGTGTAATGGTAAGATGACTTCAACCCCAACGGAAGTCGAATGCAAGAACACGAGAATAAACATTTATGTAAACAACATATTACCCAGTTAGTACCGAAGCATTAGTGCTGCCAAATTTCAAGGATTATTGTATAGTTGCATAAAAAGAAAAAACAAAAAACGTGAAAAGCAAAGCCATCCATATGGTCACCGGGACTAATCAGATACTTTGGTTGGATTCAATAGCTACAATCTTTGAACTCGAAAGATCTAGCAAAAAATAGAATTTATTAAAAAATACAATATCAATATAAAATAAAAAATGGTAACGTCTATACTCGTATCACACTTTAGAACCCCTGTTAAGCAGAAATATTCATTGCCGATTTGGCGTTGACATCTTCCCCACAGAATAAGGCACCGACAACAACGACACCGCTGCATCTTAGGTTAGTTTGACTATAGAGTAGAATAGTTGAATGTTCAGAAAACAGCAGCACAAGCCAGCCGAATAAACATCAACTATGTCCAAGAAGCCCTTTCACACGAACTTCCACAAGAAAATGGGAAATACCCATTTGGGATTACAAAACAAGCATTATAATGCTCATCACGAACTAACATGATAGAATTCGATTTATATTATGGATTATGAGGAGTGCCTCACGCAAACTAGATCATCCAATTTGTTTCCATCCATTTTATATAGAGAGACTCCTTCCATTTGATTATAATGATCCTGTGCTTCCTTTCTCAAACTCTCGAACGGCATTACTTCCCATTTACTGTAATTCGACAACTTTCTTACACTGCTCATGTCTGGAGATCCTGAGACAGGTCCACTGTTTTCAGGGTCCACGTTGCCCCACACCTTACAACTACCAAATTGTCCCAAATCACCATCTTGACCCCTCTTTAAACGCAGGGCTGCTGCGTGAGCTCTGCTTATCAGTTCTCGGCTTGGAACATCTGACCAGTCGTGCTCCCTCTTAGATCTCATGGGAGAATGGATCCTAATAACCTGTCAAACATGATGTCAGAGTAAAACATGTGATCTAGAACATGTTATGTGCTAACAAAGCTTGCTGTAGATTTTCTGTATGCAAAATGTGTATATTCTTACACCAAGGCACTCTAGGAGCTGGTAGTACGCCCTTCCTTGAAGTGGGTTGTGCCCTTTCCTGGGAGTAGAGAAGTATCTTGTCCTACAAGACCATGACAAAAAATTAGCAAAAAGTAAAAAATGAACAACAGTGCGGCAGGTGTCGGTGTGTGTGGAGGAGAACAGCGCCACACATAAAATCAAAATTCTTAGATGATGGTATGCGTAACAGATGGATTCAATTTAGCAGGAATAATAGGGAATGAAATAGGAGATTCTAAAGAACGTATGCATTCAGCCAATACAAAACAAACGAGCTACAACAAATCTGATTGTAAGGATCGAACTGACCATTCAGTGTAGCCAGGGTCAACTGTGAAACCGTATATATCTACAATGTCACACATGGAGAGTGCTAGTTCTATAGATTTCATTCCGGTTCCTTTTGCACCTCGACGTAGTACGATTCCTTGAAAGAGGTAAACTGGATTTGGAATTGCCTGCAACATAATATAATTTAGATATTAATGAAAGCAGAGTACGCTAGTGTTCTGCAAAACAAGCAACAGTAATCCAGCAAGAGTAAAACAACAACTATTTCCCACAAAATAGAAGTGGACATAGGGCCTTTTTAGTTTGAATCATCACCTTGATCATTGCATTAAAATCTCTATGTGTCACACTTTTGATAATGAGTACCTCATCAGCTGCGAAGGAAAGATAATTGTAAATATCCACATACCTATGTCCACAACATGGAAATAACTTACAAATATATTCCATCTTTTGTCCAACAGCTCATCAAAACTATTGGGAGGAAAAGAAGAAAGAGGAAAGGACCCCAATTATTAAGAGGAAGCCCTATTTCTTAATTGGAGAAAAGAAAAGCCATACTAACAATACACCTACGTTAATAGCATAACAACATCAAGATGCTTGATGTCAGGTGCAACATCTTGTCACCAGAAAATAAATAGATCATAAAAAAAGTAAGGAAAAGAAAAAAAAAAAGCGATCGACTTACTAGACCCATTTAGAATGGTAACCATGTTACGAGCAGCACCTCTGACTACAAGTCGAAAATCTCTCTTCAGCCCAACGTACTTGGCATATTTCTACAAAAAAAAATGGAAAGGTATGATAAGTTGTATGAAATTTTTTGACATGATTACCCTCCAAAAAAAGTATCAGTTAAAATGAAAGGACAGAACAAATCATTTCATCCATCAAAAACCTAAAAGAGAAAAGAGCATAAAGATGGAGGACAACTGTGTTCTGCCTAATCGTAATGACTCCACAACAGTTGACAATAATATGAACAACGGCCTCACATTTGTAAGTAATATGAACCGATGTATATAAAATTGCTACCTCATTAACAGGAGCCTCATTGTCTCGTATCACTGCATCATGAGCATCAATTTCTTTTCCAAACTTGGTCCTCAAAAGATCACCTGAATTTCCAACAACTGCACATGTGCGGAACTGTCGAGGGTGAAAAGGGGGCTTTGCTGGTAAAATCAAATTAAGGTGTTCCTCACAAAGAGTCCGATTGTAGCATTTATCAGCTCCCCTAAAAAAATAATAATAAATAAATAAATATATAAGATGGCAAACCCAAATGCATTCAAGTGATATACTATAACAACAGAGATAGAAAAAGGCATAATGTGGTTAGAACCTACAATTGTGCTATCCTTTTTGCTGCATACTCTTCCCATCCCTTAGGCCGAACATCTAGATATTCTCTTGTTAGCACTGTTGTCATGTTACGGTACTGTATCCTCACAAACGTAAGTACATGTTATTCCCACATAAGCTAACTATTCTGATCATGTAACGTTATTACTAACCTGCTCCCATAGTAGAAGTGCCTCACAAACGCTGTACTTGTACTCCAATGGTTCATAGAATTTGAACTGCTCATTATACTGTCATGCACCAATCGAAGCACTCAGCAGCATGATTTACATTTCAAAAGAAATATTCTTTTAGATCAAGTGGATTGAGTGACGGGGGGAGAGAGGATTAGGGACGAACCCAAGTGCTGTTAGTGCCTTCAGGGAACTTCAGAACCAAGTTGCAACGATCTATGATATGTGCGGTGAGTCCAAGCCCTCTGTTTGCCTAAAATTAATTTCGATCTCAATAAGAGAACTTATACGCATGAAAAGCCCCCCAAAAATGCTATTTTCATAAGTAGCACAAAGTAAAACCATAACTTTAGTTATTGATTTTGTGCTTGTTAGAGGAACTCATGCAAAAAAAATTCTCCAAAACACTATTTCCATCCTTAGCGCTAAATTAAAGTGCAACTTACTCCATTCATTTGAGCTTAAAAATGGAATTCACAATATAGTTTTAAAAAAAATACAAGTACTTCGATTTATGGATTTTGAGCTTAAAAACGAAACTCATTAGCTAGGAAAATCCCCCAAAACGCTATTTTGATTTATTGATTTTAAGCTTTATTAAGGAACTCGTGAGCTAGAAATTCGCCAAAATACTCTCCATTTATAGCACTAAGTTAACTGATCCACATGAATAACCAGGACTAACTCAAAATTCCACTTAAAGCAAGATCGTTCACTTAAAGCAGGCCTAAGCAGTTTTACTGATCCGGAACAGAGTAATCTAATTATAAAGTAATAATGCTAATTAAAAAACAATAAGGCGCAAAACAGATCCTTGAAGAAAATACGAACCACGCATTGCTGAACGGAGGACTGAAAATCGGAGAGAATTTTGAAATCTTGTTGGGAGGTGAGATCCAATTTCTGAGTAACAACAGGAGGATCGTTTTCCTTCGAAGTACTGCCATCGCCGCCGCCACCACTGCTGCCTCCTGGATATAGGTTAAGGTAAGTAGATGAGCATAAGAATACGAAGGAATATGAACAAGAGAGAGGGAGAGAGAGAAAGAAAGAAAGAAAAAGAGGAACCTGTGAAGAAAGAGAACTGGATGGCGAAAACAAGGAGAGCGAAGAATGCAGCGGCGAATACCAAATATAAAACTGTCGGACGCCTGGTCTGGTGGCTGTTGCCGTTGAAGCCTCCTGCTTTGTGGTGAGGCCTCATTGAAACCCTAACTCTCTCTCTTTCTCTCTGTCTCTCTAGAGGTGAAGACTGAAGACTGAAGACAGAGAATGAGTCGAGTTTTACAGAACAAAAAATGCAGAGAACAAGATGTGAATCCCCGGAGAATGAAACAAAGGAAAACGACAATGAGTGGATTAAACGACGATCGTAATCTCTTTATCTGGCCCTGGTGCTATCGGTGTGATGTTGAAGGCAGAGAATGAAAAGAGATGTCGGTATTCAAAGTTTAAAGAAAAAGGAATTTCAGATTTCCATTTCTCTCTTTCTTTCTGTTTAAGCTTAAGCTACACGATGAAAGAGATTTATTTTTTATTTTTATTTATTTTATTTTTTTGGCTACGACGAATGAGATTCATTGCTTGTTGTGAGTGGTTTTAGAGTCTGCTGCCGCCGGTCACCGTCGCAATTTAACTAAGATTAACGACATGTCGTTTGCTCCGCTTGTTTAAAGCTGGTCATTTTTATCAGTTAATCCTTTGTGTTTCCAAATGGTGAGCTATTTTTTGACTGGACAACTTAGAAATAGGAAATTATTATTAAGAGATTTGAGTGGACAAACATAGTATTTAAACTTAGGTTTTGTTTTTAAACGCATTGTATTTGTAGTGTATTTGAATGCAACACATTGAATACAATTAATATTTAAAGAAAGAGTATTTGTATTGTATTTAAATACAATATGTGTTTAGATGAAAAATATTTGAATTATATTTAAATAATGAATATGTGATATAATAGGCAAAAGTAGAGAAAAAAAAAGGAGATAGAAAGAAAGTATGTGATGTAATTAATAAAAATAATAGAAAAAGTAATATAATGAATAGTGATTATATCGGATTTAAAATGTGATGTGATTGATATTTGAATACAATATTTTTATATTTAAATAAAAATTATATTATATTTAAACGTAATGTAAATACAGTACTGAAAATAGACGACACATTACTTATATGTCATTGTAAAAGAGAGTGAGGTCTCCCATTTTGGATGGCAAGCGTTCAGCCAAGTCTTCAACTTATATAACCAGCTCTTTTGCTTTTGCTTTTGTTTAAATAACCAGGAACATCACCAAAACCCCAAAATGGGTGTTTTGCCCTTATATTACTTCCAACACAAGTTTCGAACTCAAATATAAAAATATATTGAAGCAAGAGCATACTTGATTTTTTTTTTTCCCCCTCCTGAAGAAGAATATATTTGAACTTGAGAAGCCACTTATGCGACTTGAACCTAAGAAACTCTCTAAAGGGCTTAACAGGTAGCACTTGAGGGTGATTTTTGAGTTTGGAAGTTAATGTGTTTAAAGAAATTAATTGCAAATGAATTCTCCTCCAGCACAAGAATAGTTTATACAATGTGCAACCGACTAAAGTCAAAGCTTATACCATAATGACATTGGTTAATAGCAAAGATATCCAGCAACAGGGCCCTTTTGTCCCATAGCTCCTGCCAGTATCAATTTTCAATTCATCAAGCTTCCCATGGTTGTATAACGAATAAAGCAACCATCGTATAAAAAATTACCGGGCTCAAGTATTTCGTTGACGATTCCAGGTTTTGTTTGTTAATAAGTTTAACAATATCTCCAATCACTTGAACCTTATAAGCTGCAATGATTTAAGTTAAATGTAACCACACTTCAGGGTAATCCTCGTCATATGCATTGTCCGATTTACGCACAAGTCTCAGTATTCAAACTAACTGTGATACAGGGATACTAGCCGTTGTTTATATCCATCAGATCAGCCAGATTTAATTCAAACTGCTTTAACAATAGCCAAATAAGCAAGACTACTGATAGACATAACCAACACCAGCGGCGTTTTGTACAATTTATACACTAAACGCACTTGAAAAAGGGAAAAAAAAATTGAAAAAAATGAAGTGCCTTGTGAGTTAAACAGAAACGACCGTCAAACTAATGTCATCTGCACAAATATTATTATACAGTTCACATACTACTACATTTCATCGAGGATCAATACAGCCATGCGCGTGACAAAGCCGGCATCGCAACAATTAATAGCGCCGACCACCGGCTGTCGACAAAAGGACACGACTTGGCCTCTTCCCCTTCTTTCCCAAATCATTCATCTTCCGTGGTTCCAAGCTTTCAACAGCTTCGGATCTAGAAATTACGTTGGCAAATGATGCAGTGCCTGCATTATTTCTTGGACCTGCAGAAGCACAAGGTTAACTACCAAGACCACAAAAACAAGCACCAGATTCGATAGGCATCCAAGAGTAACAGTAGTAATACAGCAACATAAATATCCAACAAAGTTTTGACTATAGGACATTCTATATTGGAGGTTCATGATTAAGCCCATTACATGTGACCTAGGTAAAAGCTAAACGTAGTTCTCTGACTCTGTCGAAGCACTTACAACACTCACCAGTACCAAGAGAATCCCTTGTCACTTCGTTGCCATGCTGAGAGTTACCCTCCTCGATTTTCAAAGCTGGAGAGTCATGTCCAGCAGCAAAACCAAGCCTCGTTACACTTGAAAAAAGTTTTCGTTCGCCAATGATGGGAGGGCTCGACGATGTCACGGTTGAGGTTCCCAGGGCTGAAATATAGCATTATCACAAAAAGATACAAGTTAAATTGTGATTAACTATGTAGGAACAAAAAAGTGTAAATTCAATTTGAAAAGGAAAGAATTAATGACATGTTTGATATCTGCAATCACAATTAAAAATGCTAGATCTCACAAAAGTATCATCTTGCAGTGTTATGACACACAGGTTAAAAAAAACAAGAGCAATTACAATAAACGTTGACAATCACATGTTATAATAAAGAACTCTGGAAAACACATCACATCAATAGAAGTTTTTCTAAAATGGTTCTACACCATTCGATACCCTATTGCGCAGAAATAGAAAAACTCCCATAGGTCTATATGACCATTATCTAAAAAAAATAATTAAATACCTCATAAATAAATATTTAATATTTCCCAAATATATATAACTTAACAATCAGTCTTAAGATTTGGGTCTCTGGTGTACAAATAGCCAGATCTGTACAATTACCTTCAAAGTCATCCATGGAGAAAATAGGAGAGTCGTCACGAAACGAGCGCTCAAAATTAAATATAGGCATTGGGCCCTCCATGGAAGCTTCAGCCTTGATTTTCTCTTTCCGTTCCTACAAATAAGAATAGCGTCCATTTTTTTTTTTTTCTTTTGATAAGTAGAGTAGCATACAAATATAAAAGCATAAGCAAACTAATATTACATTCAAATAGTAAATACCCAAAGAACAACTAAACCAGAACAAAAAACGTAAACAATTCTTCGAGCCCAAAAAAACACCATATAACTTAAAAAGGGCATGATCAATAAGTGAAATAACAAAGAGGTTATAATCACTAACGACAGCACGCATCACTAATAAATACCTTTCGAGCAACTTGCTTCCTTTGCTTCTCACGTTTCTTTATTTCATCCTTAAATGGTTGCAGGGCATCAGGAGGTAACAACTCGCTCAAATCAATTTCACAGAACTGAAAGAAAGAGACACTTCAGGCAAACTAGAGTCTAATCATATTACCTTTTTGTGTGTGTGTCTCAGAAAAAGGTACCTGAAATGTTGTAGTTAGTGAAAAATGGCTCAAGAAGCGAAAACGCCTCCTTATGGCTTCTGACTGAGTCACCATCTCTAGCTGCAGAATCTTTCCGTAGATTCTGAAATGAAATATATTCTAGTTAGAAAATAAACGTAAAAACAAAAATTTACAATACTCTAAACATCAAATGACCAAGACTTGAAAACCATATATATATATATATATATAAAATCCATTTCAAAATGCCTCCATGCGATCAAGTTAAAAATATTGATATTTCCCATGTACTTCTAAAGGACTGTTGCACATTTCTTTTATTAAATATGAGATTTCACACACAAGCAATAGAACTAGTATTTTCCTGATACCTTTCAGGTAGCAAATCATGGCTCCCAAAATGATGCAAAAGGCACTTCATGTTCAATGGATGCAGGATGATGTGCTGACCATCAGCAGCCTGACGAACAGAAACAGAGCATAAGAAACGGTAGCAAACTCACATGCAGGTTCTCAATCAGCTAAACAAGAACAGATATCAGAAATAAATCAATAATAGAATTCTGCCACATTACTAATCAATTTCATAATCCTATATAAGATTTGTAATTGAGGTCTTAAAAATGATTAACATATTTAAAAACTTAAAGAAAGAAGAAGGGGGAAAAAAGGAACAAAGAAAGAAAGAAAGAAAGCAAGCAAGAAAGAAACATATATTGCCACCGAGTCACCTGGTAAAAACTATAAGCATCCTTCTCCTTCACATCTCCAAGGCCCTTTAAGTTTCCCTGAACACCCTTGCTTTCACCATACGAAGAAGATAAAACACTATCCTGGCCCTCCAATGACACAGCAGCATCTGCAGATTGATCAGAACAAACCTCCACAGCTACGTTATCCATTCCCAAGTTGTCCAAACAATTCTTGAGATCACTGACTTCAGAAGACAAAGTTTGAACCCCAGAATTCGATACCTCACGTTCACGATTATTGTTGATAGTCTTTGGCTGTATAACATAAGAATCAGTACTGCAATCAGCATATTTACAACAATTAACACCATCACAAGCCCGGTGTGCATCCCAATACTTCTTTCTCCGTTCTAAGTGTTCCATTGCAGCACATACATATGGAAGCTTCTCAAGGTCATCAACAAGGCCAGAATCTGCTTTTACTAACCAACCATCTAGATCAGCTATTGCATTTCTCACTGAGAGATCCACATCTGACGTAAATGTAAACTTTGCAAATGGATCATAGCTTTCTGCAGGGCAGTCTGGCTCTAAGCTGATGTCTTTCTCCCGTTTGTTTTTCTCAGATAGTGTGTATGAACCCTTCTGTCGAGTTAAAAGCGAAAATTCTATTTTATCACCAATGCTGTACTGCTTAACATCCTCAATGGTGATGGTATACAAGTCCTTAGGTGATATCATCACAAAGCATAGAGGGCATCGTTTCCAGCAGTCACCTTTTTCATCCTCCTTTCCCATTAACAAGTAGCGAAGGATGCAAGGGAAACAAAAAATATGCCCACATGATGTTATCTGAGAACAGAGAGGAGGCTCCAGACAAATTGGACATTGTACTGAAGATGGGGTAGAGTACCTCACGCATATAATATCCTCCCACCGTAACATTTTATCCGGATCCATTGATTCAGGTGTATAGTTTCCTGAATCTAACACCACAAATTTGTAGTTTGCCTGAAGAAATAGATCCTTGTTGTAAGCCTTTATCTTGTGTTGTCTCCTTGGAGGAGGGGCTCTTGGTTGAGGACGAGAAATGGGGTCATAATGGAAATTTAACAAGTGGTTGCCACTCATCAATTGGGACCTTCTTCCCCCTGAGGGCGCGGAGCCTCCATTAGAATTTACAGATCCATTACTTTGTTGGTGTCGATAGGAAACTCTGCTTCCAGAGTACTTCCCTCTATTATGGGCTGATCCACCCCCTCGTCCACCAGAGGGACTCCAAGAATATGTGTTGGTAATTTGGTCAGGTGATATCTTCCCAATACTTGGTGTCCCCAACTCAGTCACCTAGCAAGATGATAGACAACAATAATTTTATTACCACATTACTAAATTACCCCAAAATAAAAATAAATAAACAAGTACTGCAATGTAACATGCACAAGCTCGAGTTAATTAAAACGGGTTCTGTATAATAACATTCTTAAAAAGAAGAACAAGGATTCAAATACTCCACTGTTCATAGGATACATACCTCCTGGGAAATCCTACCAGAATTTTCTGCACCTGAAACCAACAAGCCTGCCACATAGAGTGAAAATCCATCGGTGAGTATTTTTAGCAGGTTTCCACAGGGCCCTAATATAAATCCCAACTCGAAGTTTTTTTTTTCTTTTTTTAAGGGTATTTTTATACCCTAACAAACAAACTCTTCAACCATTTATCAAAGGCCTTCAAAAAGAAAAAACTCTAACAGAAAATAAGAAAATCTAATTGGAGAGAACATAACCAGAAAAATGGCTATAATGTGTCCATAGATAAAACAGAATGAAACAACGTCCGATATGTTTCTCCAAGTCAAAAGACTTGCAATCGCAATAGACTTCAATTCGCGTAAACTAATTTTCTGGAACAAAATTGCTTAAATTTAGCGATCAAAAAGCCCTGCGCAAAAGCATAATATGCACCAAGTCCCTTCCTTTTAAGTGTAAAGTAAACCAAGTTTCAAAGCAGAAGGGATCAAAGGATAACTCCAACAACCGAGGGTCCAACATTCTAAGGATCAAACTGGTTTTTTCATTTTCTTTTTGTTTTTGTTTTTGTTTTTTTTGTTTTTGGTTAATAAGACAACGAAGATAGGCAAAAAGAGGACTGGATTCCCAATTTCTCCCAGCAATATAGGGCTCGTTCAAGAATAAAGAAATCAAATTAAAGCAATTAAGAAACAAACAAAAATAAAAACCTGGAATGGCGGGGGGAGATTGAGGAGAAGGGGAGATCTGGAGCAAGCGTTGGGAATCGTGGAATTGGGGTTGGGGTTGGGAAAGAGAGTTGAAGAAGCGGTGTCCATGGTGAGAATTAGGGCTGAGAGAATGAGCAAGTGAAGTTGAAGACGATGAATCGGATCCTTCAGCTCCCAGAGGCAAGATGGACATGAAATTGTTGCAGAGATACAGATTCAGACTCAGAGAGAGAAAGGGGAAAAAAGTTTCGAATTTTGGCCACCGTACGCTTCTTCGTCTCCTTCTACCCTTTTTCCCCTTTTGATTGATGCCCGCCTGACCCCTACCAAGGCACGTGCCAACTCTTTTTCTTTTTCTTTTTTCCTTTTATGTGATCTATTTTCTTTTTTTTTTTTTTTTTTTTTGGGCAAAAGGCAGATTAATGACTGAAACATAACAAAAATATAATTACAATATGTAGGCTAATTAATTTATAATTTAAAAATAGATAATATAATTTGAAATCATTCCAAATTAATAATTTAATTTAATTTTTGTTTTTATTTTATTTCTGTAATGATTTTTTTCTTTCATATCATTGTTTTCTCTCTCCCTTCACCTCTGATCCTCTCTTTCTCTCTCTCTTCATTCTCATCCTCTCTATCTCCTTCCCTTGTTGACAGTCACATCTCAATTCGACAATGAAGAAAATGGGAGCTTGATTGGGATGGTGATTGACTCTCAACAACGATCGCAGCTCTGTCCATCTTTCTCCTAACCGCTATACCGATTGGTCTCAACAGCTACAGGATTGCAAAGAAACCGGAGCTTGATCTTTTCGAAGATTAGAGCTCAATGGTAGAGATCACGAGAAACGGTGAGCAGCAGCGCAAGATATGGATAGTTGGAGCTAGATCAAAGTCACTTGTTGCTATTGTAATCTGCTTGTGATTGTAGTTGGCCATCGAATCACGATTGCTAGAGATTGAACCAACTTATGGATGCCATAACCAACTTATGCAAAGCTACAGTCACCACAAATGGAGATTGGAGATCAAAGCCACCTACCTCGGACAATGAAGACGACACTGATCTCTCCCCTTGAGATCTACACTGGCATCGAAGATGATGCTATCTCTGACAAGATAATGATTAGATCCACATAAGATGGGATCTCATCACCAGATTGAGATGACCACCTTTGTCTTTGCAATCGCAATCTATCTCTCTCTTCTTTATCATCATTTTGTTGCCATTGGAGCTTGTGATAAAGCTTTTCGACCAACAAAACCAATTGGCATCGCCAAATTTGCGATCTCTCTCCAATTGCTAGTGATTTGATCACAGTGGAGATGGAAACTAGTCACACCCTGATGGCACTGTTGCGATCTCATCGCCCTTTGTCTTCTCCGGTGATAACTTTTCTGGAGACAATGGCAATGGCAATTGGTTTCTAGATTTCTCAGTGTGAGATTGCTAAATTGAGTGTAATTTTGCAAATTTGTTAAATTAGGAATTGATTTGAGATTTGGTATATTTACATTATAAATCAATAATTTACATTATAAATTGAGTGTAATTTAAGCTTTTATACAGTAAATTTTGATCTCAAATTTTGTATTGATTTTTATTAAATGTAAATTGAGTATAAATATTATAATTACACCATAAATTTTGGTCATAGATTTATGTATAGATTTTATTATAGTGTAAATTAAGGATAAATTTTGTATTTATATTATAAATTAAGATAGATATTTTTGAGATTTCAAATAAATATAAATTTAAATTTACAATTAAATTTGTTATTTATTATTAAAGTGAAACTTTTGACCTATTTATTTTTATTTTATTGAACTTTTGATTTATTCTCCTCATTGTCCTTTTTTTTTTTAAATAATGACATGAAATTAGAAATTATGCTAAATGGTGTTTATCAAGATTTTTTTAAAGTTGGTGTTATGCCATGATTATTTACTGCAGGAATTTCTGAAGATATTCCATTGTTTTTCACAAAGTTATAGTCGACGAAAATTATTTAAAAGAAAAATAGAAAACGACGCTTAAAAATTAAAATGCCTCAGGACCATTGCCATGTACCAATATTTTCACAGAATATTTCTTCCACTTCTCTTATTTATAAATTTGCCCTACTTCTTTTCCTTTATTTTCCAAATGGCCCTGTTTTTCAATTTTATTACATGTGGTCCATGCATAGGATAGAAGTAGGTTATCCAACTTGATTGCCATCAACGTCTCCAATGGACTTGAAAGTCACCCAAATAGAAACAAAGGTGCAAAAAGAGAAATTGATAAAAATAAAAATAAAAAAGAAATATTAGTTTTTAGGATTAGATCATCTATTTTATTTTATAGACTTTAAATAATGCTTAACCAATTATATCATAGAATATCAAGGTATTTAATCGATTATATTATGTTTTACAATTTCAAAGTTTTCTGATGACATGATATAATATTATTGATCAGAGTTTAAAATTAAAATGGAGGAATAAATTAACAGATATGATGATACATTATATGATTAGTGATGAGTAGCCATACACATTATTGCAAACAAAACTCTAATCAAGTATTGAGTTCAGTGAAAGTTGTATAAGCAATACACTTTTGAGGAATCATTTGCTGCTTCATACTTGAGCAAAACTTCACAAACCAAGACTCTGGGGCAAAAACGTGATTGCTTGGATCTAGATCATCTAGAGCTACATTTAAATCCCTGACTTTGGTGACTAGGATTCTCTTTGGATCATGATAGACTAAAGCCCTATCCAAGATGCCCTACTAATCAAAAAGTCTATAGAAGATGCCCAATCAATAAAAAAAAGCACTACAAAAGTACGCTTTTGCTCGCTCCGCAAATGAGTATGAACTGGACAAAGAAACAATGTCAACAACCTCTAAAGGAGATCGGATCCAAATTAAGGAAAAAAGAACAATTTTCGTTTGCTTGTAACAATGCAACTCCATAGCACTATTCATCCACACCGGAACATAAAATAAGCCCCTTTTATTTCTACTTTGTGAAAACCACCCATGGGAGTGTTTTGTTAGAAAATATAAAACATAGACAATAAACAAGTTTAATATGATCAAATGAAGTATTACAAAGAGATGAAAAATAAATACAATAATTAGACTCAACCTTAACCCAAATTGGAAAAACTTGATGAATGTCGAGACATGTGAAACTCACGTCATCCTCAAAACAGTCATCCTCAAAACAGATTCATCGCCTCCGATAAATACATAAAGATTTGACAGACGTCTGTCTCTTAAGATATAACGACAACAACATTACTTTAAGCACAATCAAATACCATTTTTCAGCAAATTTGAAATCGAGCATTCTCTCTACTAGTAAAACACCTAGAAAAACATTATAAAAACACCTGCTAGAATGCAACGAAAACAAGATAGAAGAAATCTGAAAATTGATGTGTGTAAATATGAAGTGAAAGCTTCTTTATATAGATTGCTAATGAAAAATGTTACAAAGCAAAAATAATGAGAATTAAAATTTAGTTTAATAAGATTAAAACCCTAAGTTACAACCATCTATTTGGCCATTAATGACATGTATATCGATACTTATTGACATGCACTAATACTCTAGAATATCAGCAGATAAACGATTGATATTCTGTAAAGAAAAAGAAAAAAAGTTTTGATTTTATTATGTTACGATTGATATTCTAAAAAGAAAAAGAACAAAAAACCAGTTTTATTATGTTGGAAAATATAAAAAATTTTTACAAACAAAACCTGCACAAAGGCAAACCTAACAGGCCGATTTGCACCAGTTCATGATTTGCAAACCTAACATTCGTGTAGCCCACCACCGGTTCCATGATTTGCACCTCTTATGTGCGTAAAAGAGCCTTTTGAGTACAACATCTTATCCAAGACCAAAAGTGCAATTACTTATAAACTCAACATTTCCAAGATATATACCCAATATGGGACTTTACATTTTAGTAATTTTCTAATAAAACCAAATTTCCAATGAACAAACTATAAGTATCAATTTCTCATTTACCCAATTACCATTTTGAGCATATAAATATATGATTTCGATCTTCTCGCGACGAAGAACACAAATTCATTAAAACCCGTCACTTTCATAAAGTAAGTCCCACTCAAATTTAAGTCTCAAAAAGGCTTCTTAACATGGTTTTCAAACCTTTTTTTCAACATGTTTTTCACTGTGGTCTCTATGCAAAAGTTGAAAGGTTACAAAGTGGAGGAGCTAAAAAGGAACCGGTCTTGCAACATGAAACAGGAAAGAATCCTCCATACCATCATCATTAAGCATCAAACAGTTGACGCTGGGTTTGAAACAAATTGGATAACAAAGGTGCGAATCTCCGTTGGTGCAAGTTCCACAACGAGTGCCTTAGGATCAACCGGCCGACCCCTTCTAAGCTCAGCATCATTTTGTGATGACTGGCCTTGGACTTTCCACACCAGCCTCTTTTTTTCCATTTCACTTCTTTCTTGGTTGGCAGATAAACTCATCTCTGTCACTTTGCTTATCTGAAGGCAAACACAAAGCACATTTGGAAATGAATTGAATTGTTTTAACAAGTCAAGAAGTCAGAAAAACTTGCTAAGAGTTCATTGCTTCTAATACCTTCTTCCTTGGAAACACCTTCTTCAGCTCCACATTTGTCAGTACAGATAGATCCTTGTCCTCTCCAATCTTTGTGCAGTTTTAAAAATTCGAACAAACAAATATGTAAGCATTGACTAAAGATGACATCAGCATTCCAGAATAACACACACAAGATCCAAAAACTATCACAAACTCCTCTTTTTTGTTATCTTTTCTTTTATCATGAAGACAACAAAACAATAAGCTGTAGAGAAGAACTATCCAGACACAAAATCAATGGACCGTTTTGCACATGAAATGAAATTCAAATTGCTAGTTATTAAAAAATTCCAAGTTAGGCTGAATGGAAAGAAAAGACCTAACCAACTTCTACTTTCAGGATGTGCGTACTTTTCACCCCACCACTACAAGCCCAATATTGCACAGCCCATTGACTGCTTAGGGTTCCAAAAGTGGGGATAACGCTGGGCACACCCTGGAAGGAGAAAAGGAAAGACATTTTGGCCATTGCACCACCACTTCGGTGGTACCAAGATGCTAGTAATGCAGGTACCTTTCATGAACTGAGGGATTTAAAGCAAGCAGAAAATGATTGAAGATGGCAATAAGAATATCTGTTAACCTCATATAGATGTGCTAACCGCAGTAGAACATTCCCACCATCGAGCTCCTGTATATTCGGGGGGGGGGGGGGGGAAAAAGAAGAAGAGATTAAACACGAAACTCATCAAGGAAATCACAACTAGTTTGCGTTTGATATTACAACTTTCGATTTGGCCATTGGTTCCAAATACTCATGCAAGACGCTCATTTCTTAATCTAACATTTTAATTTTTGCTGGAACATTTCTTAATCTAACATGATCATTAGAGCAATCTTAACAAGCTAAATTCGTAAGTTTAGATAAAGGCATGTCACCCACAGAAGTCCAGTACCTGAAGTGTAATTATGGCAACATTATCAGGTAAACTGTACGAGGAATCAATCCCAGAGAAAGTTGATCTATGAGAATTCATCCAGTCATCACCTTCCTGCGAAGAAAGAGATGACCTTTTGGTGATCATTTCAGAAAGCTGAAAACATGTACAAAACAATTTCTACTTCCCTGAATATTATCACCTGTTCAGAAAAGGCAAACAGAAGTGGAGAATATATCTCCTGGCCAAAAGAACGACGCCACTTGGAACCTTCTCCTCGGGGATCAATTCTGTAATAAAGTTTTCCTTGGATCTGAACAAGAGTTGATAAAAAGAAATTAAAAAGCTGGACTGTAAATTTGTAGAAAATATACTGAAGGTAAATATTTAGCAAGGTATAAGATCTTGAATTGTTCATGAAAAACAAAATCAAGATACAACAAACACCAACTTATGTCCCAAAATTAAAATTACTTGACAATCAATATTTATAAAGAAAATCTTGTCTACACGTGATGTTATCACTTATGAAGGCATTATATCTTCAATATTTGAGTATAAGATTAGGTAAAACTCTAAATTTTGCAAAAGGCGCAATTTTTCCTCCCGAAACCAGCACATCTGCCAAGTCCATTTCTTTAGAAAGAAGAGTAGATATACCACGCCGACCTAATAAGTCAGAACCTGTTTTTTAAGAAAAGAAGAGACTGACTAAAGAGTAAGGAGAGTAAACTTACAATTAGTCCCTTGCAGTCATTGACAACACAAACTGTTTCGTTTAGAGCCTCTGCAACACCTCTTGAGTCATCTAAAAGTAGTCTCCTGTATGGTTCGAGGCAGTAGTAAACTTACAGATTAAGTTTAGAAGAGAAATGGGAGGATCAATATCGAAGAAAAAAAAGATGGATATTAAGGATCTTTTTGGGAATGCTAAATATTTGGCTTTCCTTGTGGACGTGGACTGATAAAGCTTACAAAGACTTCCCCTTTTCTGTAATTGTTAAGTACTTTTTTTCCTCATTTTCTTTGTGCCGTTTAAGTATCAATAAAGAATGTTTCTTATGTTATTAAAAAGAAAAGGATAAAAAAAATAAAAATGAAGAGTGCAGCAGACCTGTGGAGCATGAGCTCTATTTGTCCATCCACTATACTGGATCCTCCTACGGATCGGTCTACTAAAACCGAAAATTCCTTTTTGTCGTCTTGCATGTAAATTCCAAGATTAATCTGAAAGGACGATACAGAAGAATAAGCAAAATCTCATTGTATTCAAGAGCGAACCATACAAATTCATAGAGGAGCATAAGAATCATTAAGGGCACGAGGAAAGGCACAAATTATGGATGCAGAAACTATCTGATCATAATTTTTCTGCCAGCATTTTTCATACATAAGAAAGTCCATCCGCCTAGTGCATACGAAGTCCTCATGAATATTTTGACGGCTTAAGACATGGAAGTTTAAAAAAAAAAAATTACTAAATAAATATATAAATAAAATGCCACAGTAATATGCTCCAAGGTGAAAACATAAAGCATACTGGATAATAATTTCCAGCAACTGGTTGGTTCACTTTGAGGTCCCAATCTGCTCTGTAATCGCAAATCTACAAAATATGAATCCATGGATCATTGCACGCTCATAGTGATCAAAGATGTAGTCAACTCGTAGAAACATTTATGTAACTGATTATTGGTTGAGTCAACCAGAGAAAGGTAAATGTGGTAACAGTGAATCCATAAAATACTCCAACATTCATATGAACTCTACCTAATAGTTGTTGAAAAGGACAGTATAAGCTAATGTACCCGTTTAATAAAATCACGTCCATTAGAATCAGTGTAGAACGTCTTATTGCTATCAACAGTAGTTGTTATTTGAGTGACAACTTCTTTGCCTGTTCCATCGTCAATGGGTATGGGTCCAACCTGAAGAAAGAGAGATCTTTAATGCATATGAGGAACTAACAACCATTTTTCTTCGTCGAAAATAAAGTCATAGACTGGTGCACCAAGAGGGGGTGTCGTCCCCTTTAGGGTCATGAAGGTTCCCTCTAAAATGGCCTTCAGTTTAATAGGCAGCTTCGAATAAAAAGTAAAAAATAACCCTCTATGATAGATTATCTGGTAAGCTTACAATATATTCAACTTCAACATGTTCTTTCCCTTTCTGAAGCCTCGTGACCTGCACACACGTTTGGAATAAAAATCAGAATCTCTACAAAGGTAACTATATAACATAGGCTCTAGGAATTCATATTTTGAAATAAAAAGTCAAAATTCTGATCTTCTCGCAAGAAAAGTGAAACGGCACCTGATATATCCACGAATTGATCCGTTGATGTACTTCGTCTATTATCGGTCCACGCATGATGGTGGAAGACACCTGAAACATAAGTGAAAATTACCATTTTTTTTTTTTAAGTGCAACTTCATGGTACTTTGGTCTAATAATCCTGAGATAAAGATTTTCGCACACCTCTTCTTCAGGCTTTATGAGAAATGTGCCATTTGGACGGAAGATATATGCCCCGGCATTCTAAGAATAAAACCAATTAAAGAATCACCTTTAGAAATAGTACTTTATAGTTTTATCAACTTATCATGCATTCAAGTTTTTTTTTTTTTTTTTGAGGAAAAAAAAAAAGAGAAGAAGAAGAAAAGAAAGAATATATATAAAAGTGATACATCTGTCTACTTCTCTACCTGGGGAAGTTTATCATTTGTCCCATTGTATCCAGTGTAAAATCCATAAGATTGTTTCACTGTCTCCTCAACCTTCAAAACAAATGAATTAGATACAAATAACTAAAGAGATGACAAACAAGTAAAAATAAGCATCACATACCAAACTTCGGCTATTGACATAGTTAGTAAGTTTTCCGTGATCCATAGAGAAAGTAAGCTTCAAGTTTCCACGGCCAACTTCAATAGCAGATGACTCAGTAGTGTGAAATGTGTGTACTGAAGATCTAGTTGAACTAGAGCCTACAACCAAAGAATAAGAAATCGATTTCAACTCTAAGTTGCTGACTTCGAGAGTTAAAAAAAAAAAAAAAAAAAAAAACCACTGTGCCTCTTCAAGAAAAGAAGAAGACCTGGCCTTTTGGCATCTGAGATAATGTAGCTGCTGAAACCAAGTGGCGGTACAGAAACTGCAAACGTGAGCCAACACTTAGGTGTCTGAACAGGAGTTTGACCTAAATATGCCTTGACATGGTAGTTCCTTAAGCTCACATAGGTATTGGCCAGTGGAAGAAGTTGCGACTCAATTTCTTTTCCTTCAGAATCATGAACAATGACATCCTCACTAATCACCTGTGGAAATTAAAATCCCATGAATAGAGAATCAGATTGTAACTAATCCATGAAGTATTGTACTAGACACATTTGTGAAACAATACACTGCCTTTAGATTTGTCTTTAGGAGAAACGGGTTTAGTTAACCACTCAATTGAGAAAGCAGAAATCTATTCGTTTTGAATTTGTACATATATTATCTTTTTCTACGTAGGCATTGAGAAGCAAGGAAATGCATGGCTTAGATCCTTCAACTTCAACAATAATCAATGCACAAAAGGTGAATTACTTCTCTTATACATATTGTATGATCGATAACATCTTTGATCTCAAAAGAAGTCAGAAGTAATAAGAATGACGTGCAAAACTAATACATAATTGAACTACTTACAGGAATTCGGATTATTTCCTCTCTCTTCCATCCAAGAGAATTGTAGATCACAACAACCTACAGAAGAAAGATACCATGAATTTTAAATTTCAAAGTGGACCATCGAAGTTTCAATGACTAAAAGTAAAAAGAGGGGAAGAGAGAGGGACAGAAAGAGTGTGCGAAACATCCTCCCTACCAAATTTTTTCCTTGTGAAAGCTGAGCTTCTGATGCAGGACAGTAGCTTACATTTAAAAGTGGGCACTGGAAAGGAGGGGAAAAAAAAAAAACAATGATAATAGCTCGAAATTTGAGCATTTGAGCATTTAATGTAATTAGCTTTGCACTCAAATTAAAGATATTTGAGCATTTAAATGGAAATAGCTCGAAATTTTAGGGATCAGGATATGTTGCCTGTTGAAACTTGGTTGTTGGGTTTTTGCATCCATATACCGGTTCAACCAAGCAAGCAAGTGAAGACGAAACCAATTGCTCAGCCTGCACAAAGATTATAAACAAGGGAGTGACGCAGATTAAAGATGAAGAAACAGAAGTTTTGAGGTCAAGTTAATTTCACACCTCCTTGTAGCCTATAGACAGTCGTTTGGCATAATCATTAGCCACATGCTGCTTCTCTGTACCAGTAACTGCATCATGATGTTGTGCAATTGCCAAGGCATCCCCCAATGAGTCTGTATTGGTTGATTTACTCCTCCCCTTGAAAAACTCCAATTGCCTAGCAGCCTGGTCAAGAATTGGAAATATAAAATTATAGCTCATAAAACCATCTCTAAAAAGTACAAAGAGAAGTGTCATAGGCTAAAGCATTAACAGGAATTATACCAGATAATAGCCGCTCATAACTCTAACATAACGTTTCAAAGCTGGTCTGCTGGTGAAGTATCCTGTCCAATAAGCATTTTCACGATCTGCATAACTGCAATGATGCAATGCTATAAGATCTAAGAAAAGTTGATGTGGAAAATAAGCAATTACATAATCATCAAACATTGAACTCACGGAAAGAAGTCATCGGTCTTGACTGGCCAGGATTGATTAGTGGCATATTTTGCATCCGTATATATGGATGGAGAAGAGTACAGAGCATTGACACGTCCATCCTAGAAATATCCAATTCAAACAATTTAGATTTTGGAGTTCCAAAGAGCGTAAATAATATGGGTCCCAGAACAGCCTCTTTCACTCTATCTAAAAGGAACTTTCGACTAGTGCCGCCATATACAGGAAAACAGCAGTGGAACGCTGGAATGGTTACGTATCTGGTGAATGGTGAATCATCAAACAGAAATGTAAAGCTTTTAAAAGATTAAAAAATAATATAAAATTCTCTTGCATCAGTTATAAAGGAACAGTACCAAGTTCACGTAATGAATAAGCTTGTCCAACTGCCTGAACCAGGTGTGCGCATACTGATACTTAAAATCCGTTCCCATGGTCCACATTATGTGGTTTGTCCGAGTTATGTTAGCCTGAGAATGAAATGATCAATAAATTGGAAAGATACAATGACATGCTGCACAAGCAAAATAATTTTACCTGTGCAACTGCAGCAGCAACAAAGTCATTAACTCGCTCTTGGACATTGTAATCAAACAGTTCGGGGTCATCCTTATAGGGAATGAAACAAAAGTATGAGTGTAAATAAGTGATGTTAAAGAAAATCACAGACAATTCAACAAGTTCCATAGTGTGTACTTGAACTACTGCAGAAGCATCATTGACTTCAAAATAGAAACCAGATGGAGGTTCATAATTCTCAGGAAATGCACCAGCAAAAATCTGCAAACATAAAGAAGAAATTTGAATGCTATAGAATTGAAATGCAATACACTAAGTGGAAAGAATCATATCCAACATTATAAGAACATCATTCAGATTTACATAAACAGAAATAATACGAAAAGCAAGCCCATGCTTTTCACCTGAGAGGATGAACCAAGACTCCTGGAACCACGCCAGACAACTTCAAGGCTCTTTTCATTTTTGCGCTTAGAACGGTCTTGGTAATCTATCCGACCATAGAAAAATGAGTCGAAACCAACCTATTTCATAAGTCAAAAGGAAAATTGATCCACGCTATATTGGATTATACATAAAAAGGAAGACTCCTTTCAATCATAGAATCTAGAACTAAAAAAAGAACTTCATATATTGAGTTCAAACACGTTAAAAAGATGAAGCCAGTTATATGCTTACTTCAGCTCCCAGCAAGTAAGCTTGGACTGCAGAATGTCCAAAAGGATCAATCTGCCAACCAATTCTGGGGGTGACATTGAACTCCTCCTTAATGAAGCGATGCCCCAGAGTTGTCTGATCAATCATGTCAATGTAATGTGTGGTTGCCTCATCGTGCATACACATTCCCCCATTTCTGCAACAAACCAAAATCAAAAACTATCAACACCCACTTCTTTTTCTTTTCTTTTCTTTTCTTTTGTTCTTCTCAAGCAAGGTGAGAAAGGTGTGGCAAGTTCCAAGTATCTCCTTTCAATCATTTCATGTTATCTCAAACATAGATGAAAACTTTCTTCTTCCATCTATTCATGTGTCTATTTATGAGACCAAAACTTCTAATTCAGCGAAGCCCACATCATGTAAAAATGTGAGAAGGACAAACCAATCCTAACCCGATTTTTGCCTCCCTATAAATTGGAATAAACCAGAAAACTATTTTTACGTTGCTATGAGATGTTAGCCAATAATTGTATGCATAAGCATATTTTAGTAGTGAAGCTATCAGGATTCTTATTTTTGAAGTTTGCTAACACTAAAAAAAAAATGATATGTTTCCAAGTCTACTTCAAAAAAGAAATCCAACGATCCACTTTTCTCATTCCTTTCCTTTTCTTTCTAATATCCCATCTCTTCCCCCATCACAATTCGGTAAAGTATGCCCAAAATTCATTCTTTTTTTGTGGTAGTCAAGGTTAAGTAATACATGAACTCAAGTTGGCCGGAATTAACAAGCTTCTTAACCACAAGCTGCATTGCCTCGCTCTGGTCTCTCCACCAACGCTGAAAAAACGCCTGCAATTGCAACCCACCCACCAACTCATATCATACTAAATAACTCATGAAAATACACTTGCTTAAATTCAAGTGAATATGAAAAAAGAAAAAAAAGAGACTAGCCTGCTCAACATAAATAAATTTCCGGTTCTTGTCAGCCAACAATGCAGGGATCAATGAGTCCAACACATTTTGCACGCATGCCCCCTTTTCAATTTCCAATTTCCAGTCAAAAAAATTAAAAAAAAAAAAAAACGAAACCTCAGATTCCAGAACTCAAAAGGAGTAACAAAAATAGAGAGAGAGAGAGAGAGAGAGAGACTAAATACATTAAAAGAGAGAGAGAGAGAGAGAAACCTGGATGGAATTGTTGGAGCCAACATAGTATTGATCAACGGTCTTCAACCAGCCAACATCATCGTGGGTGTGAGGAACCAAATGCACGTTCAGTTTGTCGGAGACTATCCCCTGCGATGTGTTGTACACCATGTACTTCGACTCCCCCACCAGTACTCCGCCCGCCATAACCACCGCCCACACCAGTAACACCCACTCATTTCTCATTCTTCTCTTTCGAAATTAAAAATAAATTAAAAAAAGAAAAAAGACCCAGCGAACTTCTGATCGTCGGCTTCTTCAACTTTGAAAACAGCAAATTTGGAAATTTGGTAGCTACCCAATTGCTCCTTCGGACATTGGATTGAGAATAATACGCAAGTGTGTGCTTGTTAGAGTTATCAGATTAGGGGGAAAAAAATAACAACATTTCCTAATGACAATGGAATGGACAATAAAATACACTCTTTGACTCTCTGACAGTTTGATGGTCTCTTAAATCCAAAAAAAAAAAAAGGAAAAGAAAAGAAAAAATAGAGTAGTGCAGTATAGGTGGGCCCAGCAGGGTGGACCTTTTTTTTTTTTTGGCTGAATGCAGCAAGATGGACCTTATTGGCGGCGAGGATTAGTTGCTGTGTTGCTCAGTTTGCCTTAATCATTTTGGTAAAAATCTTGACCTTTGAGAGTGTGAACCTTGGACAAGGATAATTTAAAGACCTTGAATTCTATTGTGTCAGTTAAATAAAAAAAAAATTTGTCTTTAGCTGGGAGTGCTATTGCTATTCACTCTCTCAATATCTCTTAGAAAGTAATCCAGGCTCTTAGCGTTATCTGATCAATGTTTAACATAGCCAGCCAAAAATATCATGTCCTGAATTATCTAATATCTTATTTTTTGTGTTTATCCCATCACCTACTTTATATATTGCGCGTGAAAACCATTGTAGCCCTCGTCAGCTACAATTTTATTTTTAATAATGCCCAGTTGCTAACCAAGCACCATTAAGCTCATACTTAACTACTTTTTTAAGTGGAGCAAATAGGCCCCTACAGAAAAAAAAAAACAAAATACAAAGAAAAAAAAAACTTTTTCATAAGACTATTTAAAAAAAAAAAAAAGAATCTTCAACTTTATTTAAACGCCGAGCCAGTTTAATGTTAGTCAGCAACCACATAAAGGTTTGGTCTATTTTTGCCCTTTAGGCATAGCCGAAGAACATTTTAGCAGCGTTTCTATTGATTTTTAGTTTAATTCATTCTACATTTCCATTATAGAAAATCCTGCAGAAACATTAAGGAACGACAACACCTCCTTTCAGAGTCAAGAGCGTAAACACTGCTAATAAATGAATTATGACAACAACATGTATCCTTCAAGAACAATGAACAATCAATAAAACAAACATACAGCTGTTTTATTAAAATGAGAAAATAAGAAAAATGAAAACAACGTACAAACGACAACAGTTCCTATAATTGTCATCAGAAACAATTAAACCTTAAAAAAAAGGACAAATTCTATTGCAGATGACAACCTGTCGTTTAACGACAACAATCCCTCTGGCAAAAGATAATTTCTCTTCAAGACATAAAATGCAAAATCGGTAAAAATTCACAAAACTCTAAAATCGATTGTAGACAAATAAACAACCAAAACATCCCTAAACAACCTGTAAACTATAATTATGCATAGATTAAACAACCATATCTATCAACACTCAAAAGTAAAAATGACCTATAAACGACAGTGTACCATGAAATGACATCAACTCAAAACGACAATATAATCTATAAATTTTCAGTATGGCTAAAAATTACAATCTAATAACTATAAGGCATTTTTTTGCTTCATTTGATGATGCATGTCCCCAAAGCCAAATACACTTTGCAAGAGCAGCCCTGACAAAACCAGTAGAATCTCAGAGCACTGCTAGAGTCAAGGACCATTACTTCGTAAATTGGAAAGGAGCTGCTGAGGAGATGAGAGAATTCAGGACCATTAACCAAATTTACCCAACATATTACAAACAATCATACATAAATAATAAATACGCGAACTCAGAAATCATATAAAATACTAGCGACATCATAAATATTGCCTACTTCAGTACTGTTGAAGAAAGTGATATCACCGTCTGTAGAAGAAATATTGATGACAACAAAAGTTAAGCCATAAGTATTTGACAGATAGTTCGCATGATGATTAGTCATGACTAAGGTTCTTTTGTCTCAAGCGTGAAGGTTCTTTTGTCTCAAGCGTGAACCATATAGATGATGATTGATAATTTGAGGAAGGGTTCTTGGATTATTCTGTCGGTAAAGAGAAAGTTGGCTTAGGTAGTATAAGACTGAAGACAGAGCTCCAACGTCTCTGCCACCTTAGTCATCGATGGTCGGTCAGAAGGGAGAGTTTGAATGCACCGCAAGCTCACCAATATCATTTTCATTGCCATTTCCTCATCTTCATTTGTCATTTTCTTCACCAATTTCCAAGTTCTCGCAATAATCATTAATATGGTTATACAACCAGTCATGAAAGTATATCTTACTAGTTCGCGACACTCCCACGTCGATATTTTTATTCCTCCCACCATTTCAAGAACCATCATTCTATGGCTGTAGACATCTGATTTGCAAGGTACTTTCCCAAAATTTCTGCAGTACATTTCGTTCCAACTAAATGTTCTTTTTTGTTGATGCCTGATTGAATGTGAATTTATCCAGCGATCCTTTAGATATGTACACGTAAATAAAGCTCTTTTATTCCCCTCATATTAGAATCCAACAAGAGTGACGATATTAAAATATGATGTACTACCAATGCTAGCAACTCCATTTATAAATTCGTCACCATTACTCTTGGACTCTTTTAGCACTTTACAAGAGAACCATCAGATAGCTTCCTTGTATAGACTGAACCAAATCCTCCCTTACCAATTTTTTCAGCAAATGAGTTCGTCTTTTTCTTCACATTCATAAGTATACCACTTCGGGGCAAATGATTCATGGTTCTGTATAAATGCCTCCAATTGAGTCCATCACCCTCGTTTTTCTTCAAGAAAACCAGTTTACTTGATATGAACTCTCTCTAATGGCTATATAAGATCAAAATTATGGTTGTTCAATGAATTGCCAATCCAGTCCAATCCACCGGATTAGATTGGGTTGAAGGACTAATGGATTGGGATTTTTCTAATATGAATGTTACGGATTGGGTTACAGATTGAGAAATGTTTCTTAATTTGTGTAATTCATGAATCTGAATCATATGTTTATATTTATAAATTTGTAAGGGACGAGAGAGAGAGAGAGAGTTTTTTCTATATTGATTCTCATACATATAGGTTTACACAGATTCTTCTTATAAGGAAGAATACAAGCACAAAATCAGGAAACTAATTACAATAGCTAGCTTGCCTAACTAATTTCCTAATTTATAATATTGACTAATATACTATTTACAGTAAAAAATACAACTAATAATCCTCCTAATATTCGGTAATATTACTATTAAATCTTTCCTTTTTAACAGTTCCCCTCAAGTTGGTTTAAAGATATCCTTTATAGTCAGCTTGCTAATAATTCTATCAAACTGTCTTGTTCGAAGTCCCTTTGTGAACATAGCTACAACTTGCTCGATAGTAGGGATGTACGGCATGCAAATCAATCTGTTTTCAAGCATTTCTTTGATAAAGTGTTTGTCAACCTCTATGTGGTTTGTTGACACTGGATTGTAAGCTATTGAAATAATAGCTTTATTGTCACAGTATAATTTCATCAATAATAGATTAGAGATCATCAAATCTTCCAATAGTCTCTTAATCCATAACTCCTCACAAATTCCATGAGCAATTGCTCTAAACTTAGCCTCTGCACTACTTCTTGCTACCACATTTTGCTTCTTACTCTACCAGGTAACAAGGTTGCCTCTAGCAAACGTGAAGTAGCCAAAAGTTGATCGTCTATCAATGGCACTTTCAGTTCAATCTGCATCAGTATAGGCTTCAACTTGCAAATGCCCACGGTTTTTGAATAGTAGACCTCTTTTAGGGGTGCCTTTTAGGTACCTGAAAATTCTATAGACTACATGGTTTACCACGCTAACTACAAATACAATATCTGGATGTGTATACGACAAATAGATCGATCTTCCTACGAGTCTCTGATACTGCTCTCTATTCACAACTTCTTTGGCTTTAAAAAACAGTAGCTTAAGATTAGGCTCAATAGGTGTTTTGACTGGTTTACATCCTAGTAGACCTGTTTCACCAAGTAAATCAAGGACATATTTAAATTGATTTACAAATATACCTTCTTTGGACCTAGCAAACTCCATTTCAAGAAAACATTCCAAAGCACCCAAGTCATTGATCTTAAAGTCAGTTGCAAATCTCTTTTTCAATCTCTCCAGTTTTTCATGGTCATCACCAGTCAGGACTAAATCATCCACATAGACAATCAGGATTGCAACCTTGCCTTCTCTACTATGTTTGCAAAACATAGAATGATTAGCTTGACTCTGACAATAGCCACACTTTTGATAGCTTTCCGAATCTCTTAAACCAGGTTTTAAGGGATTGTTTGAGACCATACAACAACTTTTTAGCTTACGAACTTTGTTTGGTCCCAATTCTCCCTCAAACCCAGTTGGTAGACTCATAAAACCTTAAAGGCATGTTTTTTCCATCTTATTGATGTAACAGCCAGTTGGAATTCACAGCCAAAGACAACAAAATTCTAATTGAGTTTATTTTGGTTGTTGGGACAAAGGTTTCCTACTAATCAATCCCATATCATGATCTGATGGTTCATTGCTAGGAGTAGAAACATGAGCTAACGATAAGTTAGGGATAGACTTACCAGGGACATTTGGGGGTCTGGCACCCGAAGGTCAAGATTGATCATTTCTAAAAGGAATAGACGGAATTTGACTCATTTGATGAAGTCTCTTGATATATACCAGAGACTTAATATTAGGATTTTTATAAATCAGTTGTAGTGATTCTCCCCCTGGTTACAATAATGTTTGACACTATATGACTAGGATTCTACATTGTTTTCATTGGTTTTATTATATTGCTCCTAAGCTTGAGTTTTAGGTTTAGATTGTTCTTGACTTTAAGTTTTAAGAATAACAATAAGATGAAAAGAATAGGGTGAAGTAGTCAAAATCATATTAGATAAAGAAGTAAGGATAAATCCCAAAAATTTTCTTCCATCACCTTATTCTCCCCCTGAAGGGAATTTTTGTGAAAGTATGATTTATTTTCAAAGAAAGAGATATCCATACTTACATAAATTTTTCTTGTTTAGAGATTATAGCACTTATATCCCTTTTTATTAGATGCATACCTTATGAAAACACATTTTGCAGCCCGAATCAGCTTTGGACTGATTATTATTGAGTATATGAACAAAACAATGTAGCCAAAGACCTTTAAAGGCAAATCTGAGTACATTCTAATGGCATGCTAAATTTTAAAAAACATGTTGGTATTTTGTTAATGAAATAAGATGCTGTCATAATAGCTTCCCCTAAAGATATTTTGGAACATTCATTGAAAATATTATAGCACGAGCCACTTCAAATAAATGCTTGTTTTTTCGTTCAACAACTTCATTTTATTGAGGGGTATCTACACAAGTAGATTGATGATGTATACCCTTTTCTTTCAAAAAATTTCTCAAAATTCCTTTAAAAAATTCAGTTCCATTATCTGGGTATAGGATGCTAATTTTTGTTTGAAACTGAGTATCAACCATTGTGTAAAAATCCTATAAAACTTTTTCAACCTTAACTTTTCATTCATCAAATAAACCCAACATAAACGAGTATGATCATCTATAAAAGTAACAAACCAAGTTTATCTAAAGATAGTAGTGACTCTCGAAAGTTCCCAAATATCACTATGTATCAATCAAAATGGTATTGAAATAGTATAAAGTTTTAGTAAATAAGTTGTACAATGATTCTTAGATAAGCAACAACTTTCTAATATAATGATAAACAATCCAAACCCTTAAAGCAGGAAACAAATGTTTAAGATATGGAAAGCTAAGATGTCATAGTCTTAAATGCCAAAGCATTATTTGTTCATAAATAGAATTAGAACTAACACTACTAAGGCCCTAAGCCTTTTTATTATTGGAGAAGTGTTCATTAAAGTAGTAAAGTGCATCTATCATCTTAGCACTACCAATCTTCTTCCTTAAGTTCTGATCCTGAAATTCACAATAAGAATCACAGAACAATACGAAACAATTAGATTCTTTGGTTAATTGACTCAAAGACAAAAGATTACTGGCTAGTTAGGAACATGAAGAATATATTTAAGATCTATATGTTGAGATAATTTTATCAATCCTTTCCCTGCAATGGGTGAGAAACTACGATCTGTCATTCTAATTTTTTTTAAGGCCAGAATATGGTGAGTAAGTGCTAAAAAGATTGGAAAGGCTAGTCATATGATCAGAGGCTCTAAAATCGATGTTTTATAGTGCAAATTTTGAACAACAAGAAAAAGCATTAAGAACACTAATTGTTTATGCAAGAGATACACTGGGAATATTAAATAAGGAATTGGATTTCAGTAGCTTCAACAGGTGATCGATCTGCTCTTTGCTAAAGGGACTTGTCTTAGTTTCATAAGCGGTGGGAAATGCACAGCTACTTTTGTCACCAGGCTTATGACTCTTCTAGTTCGCTTGTTTTCCATGAATTTTCCAACAAGTATCTTGAGTATGGCAGAGTTTGTTATAGTAGTCACACTAGTCCTGTGGCTTCTCTTTGGTCTTGCACTGAAAATTGGCAACTATATTAGCAGTAGCCTCAGCAACAAGGGCAAAACTCTCAATAGTCCTTTTGGTAATCTTTTTGCCCAACATTACATGTCTGCAACTCTCTTCTCTTCGAACCTCAGCAAACACCTCACCAATTGGAAGAAGTGGAGTCTTGCCAATGATATGTCGTCATACTTCATCAAATTCCACATTAAGTCTAACAAGGAATTTGTAAATGCGATGAGCCTGCACGATCCGTTTACTGTAATTGGCATCTTCAGTGGATTTCCATTCGTAATCATTAAACGGATCCAAGTCTTGCCACAGGCACTTCAATGATTTGAAATACATGGTGATTAAGTCTTCCCCCTGTCGAATCTCACTAAGCTTTAAAATCATTTCATAGATTTGAGACTGATTTCCTAAATCAAAAGTACACCTGATTCACGTTGTCCCAGAGTTCTTTGGCCGTAGAGTAGCACATATAGTTAGAGCTAATATCCTTGTCCATCAAAATCATAAGCCAAGTTATCACCATTGAATTTTCTGCATCCCAAGTAGCATATATTGGATCCTCCAGTGTTGGTTCCTTCTTGTCTCTTGTCTGCCCTCTAATGTACATCTGAGTGAACAAGGACCACAATAAATAATTATCACCATTAAGACAAATAGTAGTGATCTGAAGAGTATTAAACTCGGTATTAGGGTTTTAAGTTACAGGGTTGGTTGGCTGAGTTGTAAAAGATTGAGTTGACTCAGGGATAACATTAGACATGGTTGATCAATGGGAAAAAAAAGTATAGAAAAAACTAGGGTTTTTTAGGGTGGCTCTAATACCATATAAACTTGTAAGGGATGAGAGAGAGAGAGAGAGAGAATTTTTTCTATATTGATTCTCATACATGCAGGTGTACACAGATTCTTCTCATAGGGAAGAATACAAGCACAAAATCAGGAAATTAATGACAATAGTTGACTTGCCTAGCTAATTTCCTAATTTACAGTGTTTGCTAATATTCTATTTACAGTAAAAAAAAAAGCTAATAATCCTCTTAATATTCAGTAATATTACTACCGAATCTTTCCTTTTCAACAATATCTATAAATGTGTATATATTTTTCTCTAAGAAGATTATAATAAATATGTACATATATGTTGAAATCTAAAATTGAACATATACCCAATTTAGATTCCAATGTTGTTTTGAATTTAATTGATGTTTTTTTTTTGAATTCAACAATTTTGATTTTTTTTAGTTATAATGTATTGCTATGCTACAATTTAACTTATGATTGAAGACTTAAGTTATTTGTGTTGTAATTTAATTAAACTATTTTATTATTTTATTTTAATTATTAGAGTCTATAGATTGAATCTATGAATCAGATTCATGTAATCTAATATTTACGGATTGGATTTAAATTGAATTAGATTGGATTGGGAGTCTCATGGATTAAGATTTTTCTAATTTAAATGTCATACATTGGACTACCGGTTGTAGCCTAATCCAATCCATAAATTCCCCTAATCAAAATCATGATGACAATTATTCCAGATAGAGCTGCAGCCGAACCCACATTCAGAAGGGTAGGCGAGCATTTTGCTTCATTACCAGAAAAAAGAGAAAATGTAAGAAGCAAAGTTTATAGCAAATATATTGACAGAAACAGAATCTAAATCAACTGCTAATATAGAGTACTTACCTATATATGGCCCAATTACTCTTCAGCTATAATCACGCAATGTTAATAAGGTCTGCCAGTGAGAGAATGCTAAATTAGCCTATTTGACAGGATCTTCACTTACTGAATAAACAATACAACTAGGATATTCCTCTAACCAAAAGGAATCAACGACACACGAAAACATAAACCAAGCTAATGTATGGGATTAGCATACATTGATAATGGTCAAACAACAAATATCATTGATAATGGCGGGCTTCTCATTAAACAAGGAGAATATGTAAGTAGTTTTTATTTGAATCAAATAAATGATATAACTTATGCTTTGGGAAACTGATCCATGAACTTTTTATAAACAGATTAAAACCTCAATCTTAAAATGATCTTTAAATGATACCTTACTTAAAATTACTCTTCTGTTGCTACCGTAAATGGAAAAGAAGTAGAATACACCAATATATATATATATAGGTATATATAGGAGTCAAAAATCTGTTGAATTACTATTAGAGACTTAATTTGACATTTCATTGTTAGAATGTAGATTATTGAGTACTTTCCAATAATTGAATAAAAGGTTTCAAAAGTTATCTAAATCCTAGTTCACCCCTACTGACGTTTTTTGATCAGGAATTATTTTTGGGCTAACAAATGACCAAAAGTGTACCAAGCAAAATTTTCTTTTCTCTCTCTATAGCCGATGTATTGTAGCAAACTCTTAAGTTCTTTCCACCATTAATTTACCTTTTTTTTCCGTTTAGAATATACTTATATATGACTTAAAAAAAATAAAAGAAATAGGGGCATAAGGATTCAATAACTATACCTTAATTGAATCGAATACATGATGGGTTAACTTATACATGTGATCGTAATAATTACACCCTCAATGAATGCACTGTATATGCAAATGTCAAAAACTACGCCTCCGAGTGTTCTTGTAACTCACATAACAGAAATGTATAATGTTACGAAATTATGCAAGAATAGAAAACAAAAACAGAAAGAACAAGAATACACAAATTTATATAACAAACCTTAGACAAGGAAAAACTATGAATAGAAGAGAATAAGGGGGAGTTTGGGGGAGGGTGTTGGAGATGTTATTTTTGGGTTGGAAAAAAGTTATTTTGGAGAATGTGTTTGAGAGAAAAAACTGTTTGAGGTGAAAAAATAAAAAATTTGAAAAAATTTTTTAGAAAAAAATATCAATATGGAGATTGTTTCGTTCCTTTCGAAATTCTATGCAATTTAAAAAAAATTTATCTCATTTGGACTTGTATACAAAAAGTTATGAATTTTTAAAGTTTGAAGTTTACTGTAGCATTTTAGAGATATAAATAGTAAAAAGTAAGAAAGTTTTGGAAAAAAGTGAAAATTTGGGGGCTGGAAACAGCCCCTCAAACGAGCCTTAAATTCACTAATTTGAAATTAGTACAAAAAGTGAAATAATGTGTGCAGTTATTGGACACATCTCTCCACTACCACCACATAGCCTTAAAAAATTCTCACATTAAGTCACACTACGAGCTATTTGGATCGGATCAAAACATAATTCGGATCACGTACTCTAACCTATAACATCTAACAAGTATAAACACAAATCATACACAATTACATACTATTGTTTTTGTGATCTATTGATGATTCTACTTACCTTCAATCTCCCATAAATAGCGTATATGAGGAATTCTTAGTTTTTGTAAAATACGATCAGCAATAACAACTTGAGAAGTTCATATTTGTTCTCCATTGAAAAATCCACCAAACAACAACAAAGATATATTTCATCTTAAAAAATCATATTTTTTTTTGGTAGAAAGTCATATTGACTGGTATCAAGTACAATAAACGTATATATAAAGCTGTAACTGTGGCGACCCCCCCCACGTACGTTACCATACCAACCAGTCAAGCTCTGACGCCGACCGCGATGACTGGCAACCTCGTGGGTCGTCATCCTCTTACTTAACTTAACTTTCCATTCTTAACGTTCTCATCTTATAGCGGAAGCAATTTCTATAGCAATTTTTTTTTCTTTTTTTTTTTTTTTAACTTACATACTATACCTATCTGTATCATACTCTGATAATACGTATTTCATAAGTTTCTTTCTTTCTTTCGTCTTCCTTTTTGAACGCTCAGCGAAAGACTCATGGTAGTACCATACCCTCGCCCAGTCCCTTGGCACATGCAGATCCGTCCGTTGTCCATCATATTACTTTAAATAAACACGTTGCTTACCTGCAACATATAAACAACTAATGAGCTAGATGCTCAGTAAGTTCAAACATACATTCATTAACTTATAAATACTAGTAATATATATTATTACTAGAATATATATCATCACGTATATACACACCATATACATCATTCATACATATCCTCAAAACATAACATAAAATAGGAGCTTCATCATGCTCGTTTATCTCTTCGTTCATCGTTCTTATCATTCTATCGATCATCTCTTATCATTCTAATCCAATCTTTTCATTTCTTTGCTTTTCATTCCTATCATTTCTTAACTTTCTGTTCTAAACCTTTATAACTTTTGTATCGCTTCATCATCTCCTAACATTTCATATCTTAAAGCTAGTAACATATACACTAGCACAACATCACGTAAAAACGTGTCATTCCATACATATAACATCAAACACATCACATCACATATATAATTCTATCATGTTCTTTTAACTTCGTTTTATTATTTTTCATTGATTTCATTGTGTTGTTCTTTCATATCGTTCGTTTCTTTTCTTTTCTTTTCGTATCATTTCATTTTTTTTTTCTTTCCACTCTCTTTTTCCTTGTTTTTTTTTTCTCACGCACTCTCTTTTCTTTTCTTTTCACGCTCTTTTCTTTCTTTCTTTTTTTCACGCTCTTTTCTTTTCACGCTCTTTTCTTTTCTTTTCTTTTCTTCTCTTTTCCTTTCTTTTCCTTTCTTTTCTTTTCTTTTCACTCTTCTTTCGTTTGTTTTCTTTCCACTTTCCATTGGTTGGGCCCGTTGTTGGACGTACCTAGTTGCGCGCGGACAGTGGGAGGAGGGGGAGCGACCCACCAACCTACCTTACAGTCACATAAAAACCGCACCTTCGGGGTTGGTCCATCCTATAATCTACCGCACCTTCGGGGTAGCGCCACATCTACGCGGAGGATATAGACCGGAAGTCTCGACCTTGTAGGGAGACCGGTACGCCAACAACTTAAGTTTTCAGTCTTATTATCTTGTAGGCTTTTATTTTTCTTATATTGATTTTTCGTTGAACATCTTTTTCTTTCAAAAACATAACACATATAGCACATATTACTTATATAACATCACATCACATCACATCAAACAAAAATATGTTTTGTTACGGGTAGACAATTATTCTTTGTTTATCTTATCATTTGCATCATTCCATCAATCATAGCCTATCGATCATAGCCTATCGTTCTATTCCATCAATCACATCTTATCGTTATATTCTAATCCTTTCATCATACTTTTCATCATAACCTATCATTGTTTTTCTTTCTTGTCTAACTCTTTGCTTTCATATCATTTTCCATAAAACATTCATCATACCTTTTATCATAACCTATCATTGTTTTTCTTTCTTGTCTAACTCTTTACTTTCATATCATTTTTCATAAAACATTTATCCTTTCGTCCTCATAAAACATCCCTTTCTTAATTCTTTTCATCACCGATCATCATTGCTCTATCAATCATAACTTAATTTCCATAAAACTTTTCATAAACACCTATTCTTTCCTTTCATATCTCATCTCTTTCTTATGCATTCTATCATAACATTCTTGTTCTTACTCTTTCCATTCTTCTATCCCTCTTTATCACATCGTTACTCTCATAAAACTTTTATAATACCTTTCCTTCATAATTCAATATATACATATATATACATATATATATATTTTTTATAAATTATTTATTAAAACATAACTTTTAGCATCATCATAGTATTGCTATAGTATTACTATAGCATCATCATAATTCACATCATGACATTTGCATACAAAACATATAAACACAATAAACTTGTTCATAGTTGCAGACGGGTAAATGTCTGAACTTACTCATAGCGTGCTTATCTTTTTCTTGGAATCCATAGACGTCCTTTGTCACTTCTGGATTAGGTTCCTACAGACAAACTTTGTCCGTTAATCACATTTTCATCTATAGCTTTTATTTTATTAAAAAGCTTGATTCTGATCTTATAACCCTTAATTATATCCTTATGACAGCTTTTTAAACCTTAATGGCCATTTTCGAATTTTTTCTCCAACTTTTGAAAAATTACGATTTTACCCCTAACTTTTGACAAAATTACAATTTTGCCCTTGACGTGATTTTTCATAACTTAAATCTCAATTTTGGCTTTTACAAACTTCATTCACCTATTTCAGGGTCATTGTGGCTCTTTTCCCATAATTTGAGTATCTTTGGGCAAAATGACCATTTTGCCCCTGATGGGTCGTTTAAACCTAACATTTTCATTTTCATACTTAGGTTGGATTTTCTAAACCCAAAATCATTTAATTAACTTTCTAAATCTTATCAGACCTTTTCCGGATCAATTCTTATCATTTTACCAATTTTTCACATTCCCGGCCCTCGGGAAGTACTATTCCGACCTAAGTGTCAGTTTCATATTTTTCCTTACGTTCTAGGGTTTTGAAGGGTCGGTTTACTAGTCGTACCTTACCCATTCCTTTTTCCATGCCTTAATTCCTCGAGGGGGCTCGGGTTCCCTTCCCGATCATATTTTTACCCCTCGTTTCCCATTTTACCCCTGGTGTCATTTTTTTAGAAATTTCGGCAGAGTTTCCCCTTAATTTTTAAGGTTCCAGCGTTTAGGAAACGCCTGAAAACCATCTATCCTGATCTAATTCTATCACGTACTATACCAGAGGCCTAGATTTTACGTAAAACTTGTACCGTTTACGTAAAATCGTTACATCATCACATATTTTTCTTTTTCTCCATTACAGCAATTTTCTTCTTTTTATATACATTCTTTTTCCATAATTTTCATACTAAAAATCATAAAATCATATAACAGTCCCAAACAATTAAATTGCGGAATGAAAAGGGGTCGGAATTTATACCGAATTGCAGTCCGGTCTCGACGGCATAAACCCTAATTCCTCGTTCTTCATCTTTGAGGTCTCGTCTTGCAATTCCGACTCCGCGGATGCGTCCGGAACGTCGAAAATAGGCCAACGGGCCAAACTTGCATTTTCGGTCAACGGTCGCCGTTGACCGGCGTTGACCGCCGTTGACCGGCGTTGACCGGCGGCGGCGGCGGCGACGGTGGAAAATGAGTAGCCCATCTTGAAGATCTCGACATGAGGAACTCATTGGTAGCCTCAATTTCACATTTGGAGGCCCCAATCGCCGGAAAATCACCCCGAAAGTCACGGCCACGGCGGCGGCGGTGGAACTCCGCCGTGCCGGACTTCTTCCCCGAAATTGATTGAGGGCTTTTGCTCCCCTCTTCACGGCGACCATTTCTGTACAGACGGCGTGCTTCAACTCGGCCGGAATCGGCAGTTTCGACGGCGGCTCCACGGCGGCGTTTCGCCGGATTTTTCGAAACTCGGGCGGCGCGATTCCGCCGGTGTTGAGGCGATCCATCACATGGGTTTTGTAGTACTCTTCACCACGAATCTTTTGGGACCGGTTTCGTGGCAAATGGTGGCCGGACGGCGGAGAAATCTCGTCGGGAAGATTTCGGCTCCGGCGACCTTCAGGCGGCGCGTGCGGCTTGCTCCGGCGACTGCTCCGTCGCGTCGACCCACCATCGGACTCAGCTCGGCGAGAGCTTTCCGATGACACCGGCGGTGTCGAAAACGGACACCGTTTCCGATGGTCGGTTACTGTACATATTCGGCTAGAGAGAGAAAGAGAAGGAGGAGAGAGAGTGTGTAGATAAATGAGAAAATTCCACTTTTTCCCGCTCTTTATATACTTTTTCGCCCAAAATTTCAATATGGGCTATCCTGATTAATTTGGGCGTCCTGAATCCAAATATATCAGTTTTATTTTCATCTGAGGTCATTTCGACCAATTTCCGATACTGCCAATTTTCGGTCAAAATTTACCCTTGTGCTCAATTATCATATTTGAGCGTACTGATAGGCTATCCTTACTAATTTCGGAGTGCTGAACCCAAATTTATCAGTTTTATGTCAAGAAAATATCATCTTGACCTACTTCCTGATACTGTGAGTGGCACACACGTGCACACATATAATATCACTATTACTCATTTTTCATCCTTTAATATTGTTAGAACATTTTATTTAATTCTAAACAATATTACATCACTTAATTTCACATTTTAATGCTTAAATTCATTGTGCATTTATTTTCCAAAAATTTTGAATTTTCCCGATTGTTACAGTAACCCTCAATATATAGCACTTATTAACTTTTTAAACTTACTACCGTATATACATGTACCATTAGTTGATTGCATTTTACATGTTTAAATAAACACATAGAGGATACTTTATTTTTTCCTAGTCCTCTTTTCTATCTTTCATCCTTTCATCAGGATTTAGTGGGCTTAGGGACTTGTATAAAGTTTTTTTATTTTGGCTGGAAACTTGTATCAAGTAGTTGATTATACAATTGGATTGTGCAAATGATTAGTTTATTTTAGGATCAAAGCATGACAAAAGCATGATAAGTAATTATTTAGCATCAAAGCATGATAAGTATAAAATAAAAGCTTGACAAAAGTCCAGCAGTATCACCAAAGAAAGAAACAGAGGCAAAGCCTCGTAGCCCGAAGGTCACAAGAGTTACAAACAAAACCCACAAAGAATTAAGATTAAGTACTCAATGGGGAACAACCACTTTAATATCAGTTTCCACAATATTAGTAAACGCCAGATAGAGAAATGATCAATTTATTAGTCTTGAAATTTTAGATCAATCTGAATAAGCACTCGGTGCCTCCATCTCTGTGGTGGTATTTATAATATTTTCTACTTGTAGCTTGATTGTTACTTGGAAAATTTTAACCTCCGATCCTTCTGAAGTTTCGTTCTCTCTAGGGCTGGCATTAATGTTTGAAAATTTTTGTTATTTTTTGTGAGAAAATGTTAGAAATTTTGTTGTACGTGCGAAATTTGTGCAAACAATAGAGCACCAAGAAATGAAAATTCAACGGAGATTAATGGGAAGTTTCTTCTTGGTAGTTGAGTCAGTAAGACAAATCCTTAATTTCATGATTTAACGTGGAAGGAATGAAAATGTTTAAAATTTTGTTGTATGTGTGAAACTTGTGCAAACAATTGAGCACCAAGAAATGAAAATTCAACGGAGATTAATGTGAAGTTTCTTTTTGGCAGTTGGGACAATGCGACAAATCTTTGATAGCGTTTGGTATTGTTTTTGAAATCTATTATGTTTTCAAATTCTCTGAATTTGAGATCGTTTTGAAAACAATTCTGAGAACGTTTCTGAAATTGTGTTTGGTTTTATTTTCTGAGTGTATGTTTTGAGAAACAAAAAAGTGAAACTGTGTTTAGTTATATTTTTGAAAACCAGTCATTTTATAAGTATTCTATAAAAACATATTTATGTTTGATTTAAAAAAAATTTATTATGAATACCAAAAATTAAAAATTAATAAAATTTTTTAATTAAAAAATGAATTAAAAATTAATAACCATAATATTTAAGTAATTACTATATCAATTAAATCTTAATTAACCATAATAATTTAATCAGAGAAATGGGAGAAATGGGAAAAATGAAATCAGAGAAAACGACTTTTAATCGTTTTCAATTTTACATTGGGAGCACTGGCGATTTTGGATTCGTTTTGAAATCTGTTTTCAAAAACAATACAAACCAAACACAATTTCACACCGATTTTGAAATCGATTTCCTAGGGAATCGTGAAATCAGTTTTGGAAACAAAACCAAACACCCTCTTTAGGTTCATGTTTTAACGTGGAAAGAGGGAAAAAGACTTTAATGGAAAAACTTAAAAAGAATAAGTCAATGCGGGCCCCGATGAGTGCCACAGTGTGGTCTTTTTGTTCCTGTGGGATTAACTGGATGTAGGTGTGTTCATTGAATACATTAATCCAGTTAATCCCCTCAGTCCATTTACTATCCTTATATAAAAATGCTATTTACTTCTATTTCCTTTTTATTAGAGTTCAACTAGTTTTTGTTTGTTATAATGGATTGTTATCTCACAATTTAGTTTAGGGAGAATAAAGTAAATCATAATTTTCAAAAAATAATTAAAATAAATAAAATATTTTTAAAATATTTATAGGAAATAATTGATTTATTAGATAAATACTTTATTTATGTTAAATTTATTTAAAAAATATCGTATTTATATAGCAGGTAAATGATTTATTTATATTTTTATCAGGAAAGTAATTTATTTACATCATGTAAATACATCAATTATTTAGTAAAATTTCTATTTACCTAATAAATTTACTATTTATTATAAATATTTTCAAAACTGTTATTTATTTTGATTATATTATGAAAACTTGAACTTATTACAATTTTTCTTTAGGTTATCATCAAAGACTTGAATTAAACTATTTTATGTTTTAGTATGCTTATTTTATTTTTTAGAGTCAACGCATTAAATCTAGTAATCTAATTCATTAATCCAATCCATGAAATTCCATGTTTACAAATTAGATTGGACTGGATTTGGATCCTAATGGATTGAAAATTTTTCAATCCAACAAACTTCATAGGTTGAACTAAGTTCTAATCGGATCTGAATGGGATACACACTACAAAATTATTAAACTGCTATAATATTTATACATAAATTGAATATACATCTCTTTAAATTAACTTTTGAGATGAGTTTTATAGTAAAATTCTATCCAGACCCATTAATTGCCAAAAAGTTATATACATTAGCTGAAAGAAAGTTGAGAGGCAAAGATAAAAAAAATGCAAAATTTTGTAATGAAACACCTTATAGTATTACACATCCACCTAGAATAACCACCATCACTTAGTATGTGTTTGGCAAGAAGGAGATCAAATAGGAAGGATTAAACAATAAATCACCTAGATGAGAGAAATATAAAATGAATGTGAGGTTGTTCCTCTCATAATATTTGGTGTAAAATCCCTTTATTAATCTCTCTAGTTTAAGGAGATGAAACTTGGAGTGCTTTGAAAGATTTGGAATCCCTATCCTAATTCATTCCTTCAACTTCTCTTTTTGTCAAATAATCATGAGTAGTAAAATCCTTCCAAGTTCTACTAATCACTCTATCCTTCTCATTCCTTCGATTTTTTTCTCTTAACAAACACTCTTAGAATCGCATATTGGTTTGTTTTCTTTAAGGAGAATCAAAAGAGACAATGTTAGGAGTAACAGCAGAGTATTTTATTTGAGACATTATGGATCAGTTTATTTAGGGTGTAGAGGATTTTATTATTTATCTACAAAATAATTGTGGATATTTTCTTTTTTCCAAATGCATCATATGTAATTAAGAAGAGATAGTTTTGTGTGTGTGTATTCAAGATTTGTAAGGCATAACATAATTTGAATCGCACAAAACATATATATCATGAGTTCTACCTTTTATTTTCGATAAATATACAAGTCGTAGAAGTCTAGACCAAAGTATACTAATTTACCATTCGCTCACTTGTTCACCCTTCTAAAATTGCAGGATCATCTTCGAAGCGTGATTGGGCCATTGGTAAGGACAACAGATCAGTAGGTTTAGTTTCTGTAGCAAGAAATTTTCATGAGACTATTATTTGTGTTCTATTCTAGTAATAATACTTCTATTATCACGTTTTTACATTTTTCTTCCTTTTCGTGACAATGAAGTAAAATGCTTATAGTTTTTCAATTTTCTAAATGTAGGCATTTCAGCAGCTCTTTCTGGAATCATAGTCATCACGATTTTGATTATATATAGCCACAAGAGAGAGTCCATATCCAGTAAACTGGGCTTGACGAAGAAAGACGAGAGTGATGAATTCAATGTGGAGGCATTTATAGAAAATTATGGATCATATGCCCCGAAACGGTTTACTTATGCAAATGTGAGGAAAATGACAAATTCATTTGCTGAAAGAGTAGGTAAAGGTGGATTTGGTTCTGTCTATAAAGGGAAGCTATCTGATGGCTCTCTCGTAGCAGTGAAAATGTAACAACCGGGAAAATTCATATTTCTCAGAAAATTAATACACAATGAATTTAAGCGTTAAAATGTAAAATTTAGTGATTTAATATTGTTTAAAACTAAATAAAATGTTCTAACAATGTTCAAGGATGAAAAATGAGTAATAGTAATATTATGTGTGTGCACGTGTGTGTCACTCACAATATCAAGAAGTAGGTCAAGATGATATTATCTTGACATAAAACTGATAAATTTAGGTTTAGCACACCCAAATTAGTCAGGAGAGCCTATCAGCACGCTCAAATTTGATAATTGAGCACAAGAGTAATTTTTGATCGAAAATTCGCAGTATCGGAAACTGGTTGAAATGATCTCAGATGAAAATAAAACTGATATATTTGGATTCAGGATGCCCAAATTAGTCAGGAAAGCCCATGTTGAAATTTTGGGCGACAAAGTATATAAAGAGCGGAAAAAAGTGGAATTTCCTCATTGTCCACATGCTCTCTCTCTCCTCCTCCTCTTTCTCTCTCTAGCCGAATGTGTACAGTGACCAACTTTCACATATGGCCTCCGTTCACGACACCGCCGGCACCGTTGAAAAGCTCTCGCCAAGCTGAGTTCAACGGTGAGCCGAGTCGACGGAACCGACGCCGGAGGAGCCCGCACACGCCGCCTGAAGCCGCCGGCCACTGGAAATTTCGCGACGTCGTATCTCCGCTGTCCGACGTCCGATCAAGGTGATTCCGGTCCCAAAAGACTCGTGGTTAAGAGTAGTACAAAACCCAGGTGGTGTTTCAGCCCAACGGCCGCCAGATCGCACCGCCCGAAGCCGCGACGTCGCCGCCGTGGAACTCGCCGTTTCCGACGATGTTGAGCTGCACCACCGGTATAGAATTGGTCGCCGTGAAGAGGGGAGCAAAAGCCCCAAGTCAATTGCACGCCACAACCCCGACACGGCGGAGTTCCAAAGTCGCCGCCGTAACCGAGTTTTCGAGGGGCGATTTCCGGCGATAGAGGTGTCGAATGGTGAAATTGAGATCACCAATGGATTCCTCTCGTCGAGATCTTTAAGATGGACAACCCACTTTCCGCCGTCACCGCCGGTCAACGCCAGTCAACCTCTGGTCAACGCCGGTCAACGGCGACCGGTGACCAAAAATTTAAGTTTGGCCCGTTAGCCTATTTTCGACGTTCCGAACGCATCCGCAGAGTCAGATTTGCAAGACGAGACCTCAAAGATGAAGAACGAAGAATTAGGGTTTATGCCGTCGAGACCGGACTGCAATTCGGTATAAATCTCGATCCCTTTACGTTCCGCAATTTAATTGTTTGGACTATTGTATGATTTTATAATTATTGGTATGAAAATTATGGAAAAGAATGTATGTAAAAAGAAGAAAATTGTTGTAATGGAGAAAAAGAAAATAATATGTGATAATGTAATGATTTTACGTAAACAGTATGAGTTTTACATAAAATCTAGGCTTCTGGTATAGTACGTGATAGAATTAGATTAGGATAGATGGTTTTCAGGCGTTTTCTAAACGCTGGAACCTCAAAAATTAAGGGGAAACTCTGCTAAAATTTCTAAAAACGACACCAGGGGTAATATGGGAAAACGAGGGGTAAAATATGATCAGGAAGGGAACTCGAGCCCCCTCGAGGAATTAGGGCATGGAAAAAGGAATGGGCAAGTTACGATTAGTAAACCGATCCTTCGAAACCCTAGAACGCAAGAAAAACATGAAACAGACTCTTAGGTCGAAATAGTACTTCCCGAGGGTCGAGAATGTGAAAATTGGTAAAATGATAAGAATTGATCCGAAAAAGGTCCGATAAGGTTTAAAAAGTTAATTAGATGATTTTGGGTTTAGAAATTCCAGCCTAAGTATGAAAATGAAAATGAAAATGTTATGGTTAAACGACCCATTAGGGGCAAAATGGTCATTTTGTCCAAAGATTCTCAAATTATGGGAAAAGAGCCCCAATGACCCCGGAATAGGTTAATGAAGTTTGTAAAAGCCAAAAATTGAGGTTTAAGTCATGAAGAATCACGTTAAGGGCAAGATTGTAATTTTATCAAAAGTTAGGGGTAAAATCGTAATTTTTCAAAAGTTGGAGAAAAATTTAAAAAGGGCCATTAAGGTTTAAAAAGCTGTCCTAAGGCTATAATTAAGGATTATAAGATTAGAATCAAGCTTTTTAATAAAATAAAAGCTATAAATGAAAATATGATTGACGGATAAAGTTTAACTGTAGGAACCCGATCCAGGAGCGACAAAGGACGTCGATGGATTCTAAGAAGAGGATAAGCACGCTATGAGTAAGTTCAGACATTTACCCGTCTGCAACTATGAATAAGCTTATCGTTTTTATATGTTTTGTATGTAAATGTCATGATGTGATTTATGATAATGCTATAGTAACACTATAGCAATATTATGATGATGTTAAAGGATATATTTTAATAAATAATTTAAAAAATATATATATGTATATATATGTATATATTGAATTACGAAGGAAAGGTATTATAAAAGCTTTATGAGAGTAACGATGTGATAAAGAGGGATAGAAGAATGGAAAGAGTAAGAATGAGCATATTATGATACAATGCATAAGAAAGAGATGAGATATGAAAGGAAAGAATAGGATGTTTATGAAAAGTTTTATGGAAATTAAGTTATGATTGATAGAGCAATGATGATCGGTGATGAAAGGAATTAAGAAAGATATGTTTTATGATAACGAAAGGATAGATGTTTTATGAAAAGTTTTATAGAAGTTGAGTTATGATTGATAGAGTAACGATGATCAGTGATAAAAAGAATTAAGAAAATGTATGTTTTATGATAACAAAAGGATATGTGTTTTATGAAAAATGATATGAGAGCAAAGAGTTAGACAAGAAAGAGAAACAATGATAGGTTATGATGAAAGGTATGATAAAAATAATTAGAACATAACGATAAGATGTGATTGATGGAATAGAAGGATAGGCTATGATCGATAGGAGTATGATGATAAGATACGATAGATAGAAAGATACAAATAATAAACGGGGAATAATTGTCTGCATTTAACTAAATGTGTTTTTAATTGTTATGATGTAATGTGATGTGATGATATATAAGTAATTTGTGCTATACATGCTATGCTAAAGTGTGACTGACATAATTCACACGAGTAAAGTAAAGAATTAAGAAAAGAAAAACAACGAAAGAACAAATGTCCCATGAAATGTTTTATGAAAAATGAGAAAGAAAAGATAATGAATGTCATGAAAAAGATATAAAACGAAAAAAAATCAATATAAGAAAAGCTAAAAGAATGCAAGATAATAAAACTGAAAACTTAATATTGGCGTACCGGTCTCCCTATATGGTTGAGACTTCCGGTCTATATCCTCCACGCAGATGTGGTGCTACCCCGAAAGTGTGGTAGATTATAGGATGGACCAACCCCGCAGGTAAGGTTTTATGTGACTGTGAGGTAGGTTGGTGGGTAGCTCCCCCTCCTCCCACTGTCAGCGCGCAACTAGGTACGTTCAACGACGGGGCCCACCAGTGAAAGATAAGAAAAAGAAAAGAAAAGAAAGGAAAAGAGCGTGAAAAGAAAAGAAAAGAAAAGAGGAGATAGTGAAAAGAAAAGAAAGGAAAAGAGAGTGGAAAGAAAAGAAAAGAAATGATACGAAAAGAAAAGAAAAGAAAAGTAAAGAACAATAAGAAAAGAAACGAACGATATAAAAGAACGACATAATGAAATCGATGAAAAATAAATAAATAATAAAACGAAGTTAAAAGAACATAATAGAATTATATATGTGATGTGATGTGTTTGATGTTATGTGTATGATGTGAATGACACGTTTTTACGTGATGTTATGCTAGTATGTATGTTACTAGCTTTTAAGATATGAAATGTTAAGAGATGATGATAAGGTGATAGAAAAATTATAAAGGTTTAGAACAGAAAGTTAAGAAATGATAGGAATAAAAAGCAAAGAAATGAAAAAATTGGATTAGAATGATAAGAGATGATCGTTAGAAGGATAAGAACGATGAACGAAGAGATAAACGAGTATGATGAAGCTCATATTCTATATTATGTTTTGAGGATATGTATAAACGATGTATATGATGTGTATATACGTGATGTCATATATTCTAGTAATAACATATATTACTAGTATTTATAAATTAATGAATGTATGTTTGAACTTACTGAGCATCTAGCTCATTAGTTGTTTATATGTTACAGGTAAGCAACTTGTTAGTTTAAAGTAATATGATGGACAACGGAAGAATCTGCACGTGCCAAGGGACTGGGCGAGGGTATGGTACTACCATGAGTCTTTCGCTGAGCGTTCAAAAAGGAAGATGAAAGAAAGAAAGTTATGAATTATATGTTATAAGAGTATGATAGAGTTATAGGCATAATATGTAAGTTAAAAATATATATATATATTTTGCTATAGAAATTGCTTCCGCTTTAAAATGAGAATGTTAAGAATGGAAAGTTAAGTATGTTAAGTAAGAAGATGACGACCTACGAGGTTGCCAGCCATCACGGTCGGCATCAGAGTTCGGCTGGTTGGTATGGTAATGTACGTGGGGGGCGTCACAGAAAATGCTAAAAGAGTCCAAGAGTAATGGTGAAGAGTTTATCAATGAAGTTGCTAGCATTGGTAGAACATCACATGTCAACATTGTCACTCTTGTTGGATTCTGCTATGAGAGGAATAAAAGAGCTTTAATTTATGAGTACATGCCGAATGGATCGCTTGATAAAATCATATTCAATCAGGAATCAGCAAAAGATATTCGACTGAGATGGAAGACTTTGTATGAAATTGCAAGTGGCATTACACGGGGACTAGAGTACTTGCACCAAGGTTGTACTACCAGAATTTTGCATTTTGACAAAAAACCTCATAACATTCTCCTTGATAAGAACTTTTGTACAAAAATATCCGATTTTGGCCTTGTCAAATTGTGCCGAAGGGAGGACCGCGTCGTATCAATGTTGGCTGCAAGAGGCACCGCTGGATATGTCGCACCAGAAGTGTAATTCAGAAACTTTGGGAGAGTATCTTACAAATCAGATGTCTACAGCTATGGAATGATGGTTCTTGAAATAGTGGGAGGAAGAAAGAACATCGATGTGGGAGTGTCTCGAACGAGTAAGATATACTTTCCTGATTGGTTGCATAATCATATTAATGATTATTGTGAGAAGTTGGGAATCGGTGAAGAAATGACGAGTGAAGAGGAGGAAATGGCAAGGAAAATGATATTGGTTAGCTTGTGGTACATTCAAACTCTCCCTTCTGATCAACCGTCGATGACGAAGGTGGTAGAGATGTTGGAGGGCAGTCTTCAGTCTTTGCAAATTCCACCAAAGCCAACCTTCTCTACACCGACAGAATAGTCCAAGAACCATTCCACAAGTTATCAATAAAGATGCATGTGGTTTATCATTTGCACCATATTATTTGTACTGCAGATTGTTGTATGCCTTTCTTCAATGACGAATGGACCAATGTTTTATGTGCTTTCTAATTCGCAAATAGAGAGACTTCAGAGTAGATATGTGTATGGTATGATGCGTATTTTGTAACACATAGAATAAACTGTTGACATTGGTCCTGAATTCTCTAGTTTTCCTACCAGTAGTCCCTGGACTCTCTCTAATTTTACAAATGGTCTTAGAATTCTTATGATTATTTGACATTGAAGTAGACAAGTGGTAGTGAAATAGCTCACAATATAAACGAAGTAATATGAAAATATGACGGCCGTGGATATTTCGATACAAATTAAGGTCAGACAGAGTCTGTTATCTTCTCGCTTTATATTCTTTCAGAGCTCTCCATCTCTCTGTGTCTCCCATGGCGACGCCGCTTTCCGCTTCATTTCGTGAGCGCCTCGAACGCATGGAGCTTGACAGAAACAAGCGTCTCTCTCTTCTCCAGGTTATAATTCCTGTCCATGCACGTTTGCCCATTGGGCCGAGAAAACAGAGAAAAATTACGGCACACTAAAACTGTTTTTGCTTTTTGCTTCTGATCTCTTCGAATAGAAAGTAGGACAACAAAAGAAAAAAAAAAGTTACAGATATTAATTTCTTTCACGAGTTCTCACTCTCCCAATCAAGATTTTCAATTTCATCGAATTTTATTTTTGCCTACATTTTCTCGGTCTCCGAACAGGGAATAAATCGTGTTTTTAATTTTTTGGTAAAAATTGATCAATATTAGGCGGAGAAAGAACTACAAACGAGCAAGTCTCTCGTGCTGGCGTCAAAGCTTGCGGATATCAGGGACATGGAACGGCAATGCTCAGTGCTCGATCACAAGATCGCGTCGCAAAATATAAAGATCTCGGTTCTCAAGTCTGAAATCGACAGCCACAATTCCAAATACGATAGCCATTCCCTGCTGCTCAGGTGCATTCAATTTGGCGCCAAATTTTCTTTCTTTCTTCCCTTTTTTTTTTTTTTTGGTTCCTTCGCTTGCTCAATTTGTTTATTCAATCGAAACTTGAATCTGGCGTTTCTAGGGATTTGATGAGCGAAGTGGAGGATCTTCAAGAATTGGAGAAGGCAAAGGACGATTACTACAATGCCAAAGGCTCCGAAATGAAGGAATTCAAGCAAAATGTGGACAGATTTGTTTTGGAGTGTAGAATGCGAACGAAAGAGCTCAAGAATGGACTCAATGAGGTATTTTGAAAAGTAGTTCGAATTTAGATTTTGTTAGCAGTTTTTGGCATTTGTATGTTATTAGAAATTGATTCTACATTTCAGTTGCAATCGAGCTTTGTGAGACTTCAAGGTAACAATGGGTGTAGCAACTCCGAAATAGCTGCGGCTGAGATGATGAAGTCCCAACTCTTGGCTGCCAAACAGGTTTTGGATAAGAACTTGGCTTCCAATTACAGAATGAGAGCACATTTGCAAATGGAGCTTCAGAGCATTTCATCCATAAAATAGAAGACTCTTTAAGACTCATGAAATGTACAAATCGTAAATTAGGCATTCCTCTAAGTCTCACAATCTAGTGTACTATGACGGTTCTTCCAAAAAAACAATAAGAGTTTGTTCATCGCACAAAAGAAATGGTTGCATTTGTACTAACCACAGTGACTTCATCAGATAACTTTGGTTGATTGATAATTTCTTGCCCTTTTATTATGTTTTCGACGGTACTATACAACACAACACCCCCTACTCAAAGCTACAAGCCCTCAACAACAACGATTTTGAAAAATGTTTAGGGAAATAATACATTGTTTAATGAAAACATGCTGCATGCCGAAGATATGGGGGACAAGTACCCTCGTGCAAAATGCAAACGACCATGGTGAGTATGTTTTGGTCTTGTTTTCAAGAACTGAACAGACGGAGGACAGCAAAGTTGTTAACAAAAGAGCGGATTTCCATGGGATCAAGTTCCACCACAAGTGTTTTAAGGCCAATAGGTCCTCTCACCACCTCCGACTTATCACTGGATCCTTCCACTTCCCAAACTAGCCTCTTCTTCTCCATCTCCGCTCTTTCTTGGTTGGCAGACAAACTCATCTCCCTTACTTTGTTGATCTGAAACCAATTCATGCATGAGTCAGGACATAAACTATAGATCATCGCTATTCTATACAAAAAACCTATCTCCCACTTCTGATGTAAGAGGTGATTTCGCATTTTCCCATTCCTAAATATAAAAAAATAATAATCATGTTGCCCTCGCCTCTTACCTTCCTTTTAGGCTTCTTCAGCTCCACACTTGCCAATACAGAGTAATCCTTGTCCTCTCCAGTCTTTGCATACACAAATAACGATTAGTTCGGCATAGCATACCAGGTTTTTGCTACTAGCAAGATGTGTAAGCTTTCCCTTGCGTGCAGAATAAATTAGCTTTAAACTTCCTTGTCCAACTTCTATGGTATTGTCTGTACTTCCTTCTGACGTGTAGATGAAGGAAGTGGTTGAAGTAGGACCTTTAAAACAAAAAATAACTGTAATTAAACTTCATATTCTTAAGTCGGAAAAAAAGGGTGCTAATATTTACCATTATATCATATAGGATCACAAAACGGCTAACCTGTTTGTTTTGCAGTTGAGATGATGTAAGTGCTGAAACCAATTAGTGGTACTGACGCTGAAAATGCAAGCCAATACTTGATCGTTTCTCTTGGGGATTACCCAAATATGCTCTAACGTAGTAATTTCTTATGCTCAAAGTGGCCTTTGATATGGGAAGGAGCTAAGCTTCTACTTTTCTTCCACTAGAGTCCCGAACGGTAGCTGTGTCAGTGGACACCTAGAATAAATTTGAATCTACATTAGTCCCATATCCAAGTTACTATAAACACAAAATGAATAATCCCAAGCAAGGGTCAGACACAGGTGAACACAAGTGCCCTATCTTCAAGTGTCAAACTTTTTGGAAGAAAATTGTCTCACAACAGAATGTACAGTTATCAAACATATGATGATCAACATATGAAGGCAGGGTAACTGCTTACAGGGATTCGTATTCCAGCTGTCGGCAGCAACATGCTGTCTTTCTGTACCACTAGCTGCATCATGACGTTAAGCGATCGCCAGAGCATCAGCAAGTGCATCAGTGTTTGGCCCAGAAGCATTCCTGCCTTAAAAAATTCCAGCTGCCTGGCTGCCTAATCAGAAGTAAAAAAAAAAAATGAGAGAGATGTTGAAAAAACCCAGTAGGAGCCTTCCAGATACAGCAGAATAACTTTGTAAAGAAATAAACATCTCAAGAGATACCAGATAGTAAGCACTGATGACTCTGACATAGCCTTTAAGAGCTGGCCGACTTGTAAAGTAGCCCGTCCAATACGCATTTGGTTTATCAGCATGTCTGAAAATTTTGACAACGGAAAATTAATTCCTGGAAAATAAAAAACATAACAAATGTACAGATCAAAGTTTCGTTATCAAACTCACGGGAAGAAATCATCGGTTTTAAGAGGCCATTTCTGATCGGTTGCATGTTTTGCATCAGTGTAGGGGGATGGTGTTGAATATAGTGCATTCACACGCCCATCCTAAGATCGCCAAATTAATACAATAAAATATGGCTTCCAATTTCATTGAAAGGACTAAAAGTAATGCAGAATGGGATCAAAGGTTGGAGAGCATGTAACTCTTCGTAAAAGATAAATATATATCTACTTATCATTTATGGTAGGCCTATAGGAGTACCTGATTGAAATAGTGAATGAACTTGTCCATCTGCCTGAGCCACGAATTCGCATATTCATAACGAAAATCTGTCCCCATGCACCACATAATGTGGTTGGTTCTCGTCACGTTAGTCAAAGAGCCCGGGAGAGAGAGAGATATCTGGCGAGAGATAAAAGAAGAGAGATGTTATAATGGGCGGATAAGTTCTGATAGGTTAAATTAATATTATTTTTATTTCTTATTATTTTTAATTATGAAATTCTCTAAAATTAGAATATTTAGATTAGTTTATTGATATTTTATGTTTTTTTTTTTTTCTAATTTTGAGGCAAAAAGTAGAGGGTAAGGTTAGGGTAGAAATCTCCAATTAATGTCTATAATATATATTCTTTTTTAAATAACATCTATAATATTTTTTTAATCCATTTACGTATTATTAAAGGATAGAGATTTATTGATTTCACTTTTGGTGGTAATATTACATTTATATTACATTCAAATGTAATACAATTTTCATCAAAATATAAAAACATTTCATTTATTTAAATACCAATCACATTTTATTTTAAATCCAATACAATTATTGTTCATTATTTTACTTTTTCTGTTACTTTTATTAATCACGTCACATACTCTCTTTCTCTATCCTTTTTTTCTCTATATTTTTACCCATCATGTCACATATTCATTATTAAAATACAATTCAAACATTTTTCACCTAAATACACATTATATTCAAATACAATGTAAATACCTTTCTTCTAAATGTAAATTAAATTTAATATATTGTATTCAAACATAATATAAACGTAATACGTTTATCAAATTAAGCCTTATTTATAATAATTATAACGTATCTTTACACATGGTATTATAGAATAAAAATTAAAAAAAAAAACTCAAAAATCCACCCTCTTTGTTCAATCAGCAACCCTCCTCCCAACTACTGTCGAACAATCACCCCCACCTCAACTAACACCCCCCAAAAACCACCCATCGGTCAACCACCCCTCCCCAACCCTATGACCCTCCAATACCTCCACCCAGCCCTAGCTGTCTTGTCAATTGAAAAGGGGGTTTTGAGTTTTTTTTAATTAATTTTTCATAATTTTTTTTAAATTTCTTATGCATAACACTATATATTAAGGTGTATTATAACTAATATAAACGAGTAAATCTCAACCGTTTAATTACATCTAAACGATTTAAAAAAGAATCTTTATCGTAAATATTATTTTAAGATTCTTACAATAGCTTGTCCAAAAATAAAATTTGGTAAAAATTAAAAGAAAAATTGTAAAATTTTTAAAATTTATCAAAATTTTCGAATTGGAAGTTTTATACTGAACATCTAAAAATTAAATATTTCTTGACACACTAATACTTGAATTACTATATATACGTACGAAATTTAAACTGAAAATTTCATAATATAATAATAATTATCATATACATATAATATTTTAAATATAAAATTATATTTGAATGGGCCAAAAAATAACCCTACTACAAACCTTTTCTAAAAAAAGAAAAGAAAAAAAAAAAAAAAAGGAAACAAGAGACAAGTTCTTGGAAGATATTAAAGATATCATATATGAAGGATATGAAGTTTTTTTTTTAGAAATGAAAATTTTTTATTTATACAAATAACTTATTACTTTTAGATGAAAAAAAAAATCAATCTCAATTAAAACCTTTTTTTCATTTTAAAAAATATCAATTCATTCAAATGAAAACTAAATTTCTATATATTAAATACTTAAATCTCATTTAGTTAATAAATCCAAATTTATATTTTTATATTTAAATTTATCTTATTTTTAAATTAACAAAATTATAATTACTCAATCAATTCAAATCTAAAAATTTGAAATCTAAAAATTTTACCACTAAACCCGTAATCCAAATATACCCTTAACTTTAAGGCTAACTCTTAACTCTATTTATTTTGGGTTAAACCCAAACTAAGGGTTCGTTTGGTAAACACATTGTATTTGTATTACGTTTGAATGTAATGTATTGAATGTAATTTATATTTGGAGGAAAAGTATTAACATTACATTTGAATGCAATGTGTTTTTAAGGGAAAAATATTTGAATTATATTTTAATAATAAATATGTGATGTGATGTGTAAAAGTAGAGAGAAAAAAAAAAGGGAAAGAGAATATGTGATGTAATTAATAAAAGTAATAGAAAAAGTGAAATAATAAATAGTGATTGTGTTAGATTTAAAATGTAATGTGATTGGTATTTGAATGAAATGTTTTTATATTTGGAGAAAAATTACATTGCATTACATTCAAATGCAATGCCAAAAAAATTTGTGGCCCAAACGCAATGTAAATAATGGACGCTCAGCCATTTCCCCAGGAAAATAAAAAAATGACATAGCAATTTCATCTTAACCTAACTTTGTATGTTATCCACGATGAGCGGCAGAGAACAAAGACGACCCCTTGACTTTCGCAAACCGACGGCTTCCGGCTGCTTCCAAACGACGATGGCCTCCACACCGACACGAGCTGGAGTAGGAGCAGCGACCTTGACTTTGACTTCTCCAAGCCCGATTTCTGGGCAACTCACCAGCTGGCCGCCACCATCGAGCTCTACGGCGACTCCGTCCATGCCATCCTTTTTTTTTTTTTTCCTCACCACCTGAAAGCCTTGGTCAATCCTAAAGAACCGGATCTAACGCGAGCTATGAAGAAAAAGAGACTCTTCGGTGGCCGGCGGTTTTACAACAAAATTTCGTAATTTTTATTTTATGATATGATGATGGAGAAGACAAACTCAGAGGAGACAGGGGTCTCTATCCAATAAATTAGATGGCATTAGATGGATGATGTTTAGAACAAAAACTTCAAGGGATCTACCCAACTCAGTTTTTAAGATGGTGTGGAACGAGGATTCGACTTTTACTTTTACCTATTTTTCCCCCCTCTCTCTTAAAACAAGTGAGCGCATAAAACCATGGATGAATTCTGATACTCAAATAGCCAAAGGAACAATATCAGCAGCAGAGGTGAAATTCACGGTTACAGATGCGCACTTTGTTTACAAACCTCCAGAAGATGTAGAAAGAGAAACTTGAGAGATGCAGCCGCCCTGAATACGGAAATATGGAAGACCGCGTCTAAGAAGCAAAAGAGAAGGCTGGAGCTACTTTACAGGGTTAAAATAAATGAAAACTCTACCACAGAAAAAAGCAAATGAAAATGAAAACAAAATTTAATGGATGTATTCTGGGAAATATATACCTAGAACAATTTGTCTTATTAAAAACACATCTTTTATAATTTGATGCATCTGAATACAACACATGATATTACAAAAACGACGCTGCAACTGGAACATAGCAAACAGACCTCCAAAAGTAACACAAGTGCACTTCCGAACAACGGGGTTCGGGATCGATGCAGAGCATTCGACACCACAAATTTATTCAGCAACAACAAAAACAGAGAGGAAAGAAAACAGACATGAAAGACGACTCCTAATTAGGAAGCACACAAATGGAGGAAAAGCACGAGTAAGGAAATACCTAGATCAGACATCAGCATACAAATTTGTTACTTTTTATATAAGACTTTATATTTTTTTTTTTTCTCGTAATTCATTGGAATAACATCCATTCGTGTGGAAACTGTTCAAGCCATCTGACATAGAGCTGCGCCCCCAAATCGATAATCGCCGGTGAGATCAGCCAGATCAAGATGCCAATAACTACCGCCCAAGACACCAGGGAAAGAAGCAAACAATAAATAGCAGCTTTCGGATGTTTTCGGCAAAGCGAGATTGTTGAGACAGATGCAAAGAATGAAACATTTAGAAATTCGACCAAATAAACAAATAAGGGTTCCACTCCCTTAAACAAGAAAGGAACACGGCTTGCTTCACCATCCACCGAAGGTAACCGCTCCAGTAAGAGCGCCGTTCCTAATGACATCCAAGAGATTGGAACCGCAAACCTCCTCGTTACTTCATTGGATGCAAGTATTTTACTAAAAATTCCTAGAAATAGCTCCATTACTTCTAAATCGCCGGGACTTTTTTTTTTTTTTTTTTTTCAATGTTGAAGCCGGAGATTATTCTCAATAGGATTGTTTTATACCCCACTCAAACAAAACTGTGGTCAATTCCGGACGTATCCTTTTTATTAATTTTAATTAAAAATGAACCTTGCGTAACATCAGTGCGCCTTCCTGCCTTTCTTTTCTTTTTTTTTTTTTTTTATTATTTTTTTTAAAGGGAACAGCTTGTCTCTGTATCCGCACTCAATGATATTATTGTCTCGGTAATGTATTATGCTCAGAACAACCCCAATACGATGTCCACATCGTATTGACGTGGAAAAGAAAGATTGATATTTACCCTATCGTCAAATTAAACAATATTTTTAATATTTTGAATAATAGAGTATCAAATTTGATACTTTAGTGTTTATCTATTTGTTTTTAGTGTGTTTTTTTATTTTTTAATTATAAAAAATAGCTTAAAATATTATTTATTTTTAATTTTTACTCTAATTTTTTATTTATAGACAAATTATTTTTTTCATTTTGGTGATCATAAAAAGAAAGAAATTTCTCCACATTTTTTATTTTTCACTTTTGTATTTGTATTTATGTTTAGTTATTAATATAATATTTAGTTTTTAAAAGTAATTTTGTTTTTAATTAATAAATTATTAAGTATAGTATATCAGTCTTTTTAATAAATAAAATATAATTTATTATTTTATTATTTTTTATAATATTATTAAATAATAAAATATATTTTATTAGATAAATATGTGAAAAATAATTGTATGTGGCTAATATTTATGAAAAAGGGAAAAAATGTAGTTAGTATAAAAAATATAAAAAGAAAAGTAAAATAAAATATGTATAAAATATTCTTTTTAGTATTAGAAATGATATAATAAATAGAAGATGGCTTATATTATTCTGATGTGAAGATGAGATATCCTTACAACGGCCGGTTTACTTAACCTCAATTCCTTCATTATCGTCTCAATGATTTCTTATTATTTTGATTTTTTTTTTGTTATATTTTAATCTTTCAATTTCAAACATCTCAACCTCTAAAAGTCTCCATAAGTCCCAAAATACACCTTTAATTTTAACATAACATATAAAATTTGATTCTCCTATATTAAATAAAATATATATCATTTTAATAAACGCTTCTATAAATATCACTTTTACCATTTAGACGTGACACCAATTCCATATTTCACGTTATGTACGTCACTTTTCATGATTTAACTATTATGTTTTATTTTATTTGGTATTATAACATCTCTTTTAATTTAAGAGCCATTTAGAGGGATTAGTTTTGGTCTCTAAAACAATTTTTTTGATACTTTTTTTTTACTTTACTATCACTTTTTACTATTTATATCTCTAAAATTCTACAGTAAACTCCAAATTTTAAAAATTTATAATTTTATTTATACAAATTCAAATAAGATAATTTGTCATACTGATTTTTAAATTTTAATTATTTAGTTATATATTAATTATTAATAGAGTAGTATTGGTTTACAATTATTTATTTCCATTGAAAAGGATAGTGAGAATTTAAAAAAAAAATTGAAGATAAAAAAAGGAACTTTTGAGAGGAAAAATATGATAACAAGTGTAAAATGCACATCAAAAATAAAAAGTGACTTATCAAACAAATTATGATTAGGAATGTTAAAAATTATTTTTGGTGTTACAGAATGATAAAAACGTCATTTTATTCCCTCTGTATCCAACTAAAGACATTTTTTAATATAAAAAAGGGTATTTACAGATTTTGTATATAATAATTGTTAAACTAGCAATCTGACTCATGTCCACTGATTAAGAAGGCATGTTTGTATATTTATTTTGAAAAGATAAAAATAGTTGACATCGTTAGTTTTTTATTAATGTGTTTTTATAATTTTAAAAAAATATAAAAATAATAGTATGATTCTCTCTGGTGTGTACAGAGTTAACAATTCATATTATGACACGACAACACTATATGAACTTGACACGAAAAAATACAGGTTAAGATTGTGAAAAAAGGGTACAGGTTGGTTTTGGGTTGAATCCGTCTGACATGATAAAAAAACGGGTTAAGTTCAAGTCAACCCAATTGGTATGAAATTGACCTGCAATAACCCGTAGTGTGATGCCTGTATTGGACCCATCCTTAATATCTAGCAGTATAATGTTTTAACTACACCAATGATTGTAGTTGAATTTTGAGAACCTATTCTTTTTTTTTTATATAGATTAAGACTTTAGACGAAAGGAGAAAAATGACTAAGAGAGAAAAAGCGAAACTCTTGTACTTTATCTCTGCTACTTGCATGTATATTCATTCATTTTAGTTTTTTATTTTTTTAACTTTTTTTAATTTATTTTCAATAATTAATTAATGTAAAAAATAGTCATAATTTTTTAAGCATTTATTATATTATAATAATTTAATAAACTGGTCACTGAATTAAAGAAATAAGCAATTCATTTTCTTTTTCAGATAAAAGTATTGCATCTCAATCCAATCTAATATCTTAATCTTAGCTTTCTTCTAAATCTTTTTTTTTTTTTTCCTTTTTGTTTTTTGGACACCTTATTTTATGATGGCTCAGTGGATCAGCGGGTTAGCGGGTCCACCGGTCATGTTGTATCAGCTAACCCGAAAGTATACTTGTTGGTGCGTTATACAGGTCGTATCGTGTCATCAACCCACCAATCCGTTAGATCGAATCAGGTTCAGATTAAAGTTTTTTTTGACTTGAAAAATTACGAGTCGTGTTTAGATTATAATTTTAAAAATTTATATTGACTTTAACCTGATACAAATATCATCTGTTGATACAAATAACCATCCTTATGTATGGGTATATATATGTATGAATATAAAAGAAACGTGTTAGACTAATAAAATATGACTAAAAGAAATTTTGAGGGCAAAAGTCCAAGTTAGTGAAAGGAGCATTTGGTAAATGCATTATATTTTGATTGTATTTGAATGAAATTTGTTTTTTGAATGTTGTATTTGGTTGAAAAGTATTTGTTTTATATTCGAATGAAATATGTGTTTGAATGAAAAGTATTTTAGAGTTGAAAAGTTGATGTGATTGGTAACAATAGAGATAAATAATAAAATTGAAAAATTGATATGATTGTTTTAAAAATATTTTAAATAGTAATTATTTTTTAATACTGTTATAAAAATTATGTTTGATATAAAATTATATTATATTTGAATAAAATTAAAATATAATTTTTTTTATCAAACGAAACTTAAATTTTTTGTTATTATTTATTTATTTATTTATTTTTAGATCTGTAGACTTTTCACCGTTAGAAGATGAGCCAGATTATACGTTGAGACACGCCTTTGAATTCCATGTGTTGCCTTTTCACATGTCATTGAGACGTTGTCAGAGGAAATACTATTATATATGTCTACTTCCTTATCCTGAGGGGTGAAAAAACAAAAAACCTGCCTTTATCTGACGCGCTTACGCTTTAAAATAATTATCATAAAAGAAAGATTAACGCACTTACTGCCCACCCTTGCCTGCGAATTTAGGAGGTGTCTTTAAGACATTTTTTTTCTCCTTATTATTATTTTTTATTTCACAAGTGCGCCTCCCGTTAACTTTGATAAATTTTTATCTAAAATGATTAAGAACACATTTGATAAACCATTTTTTATATTATAAATATTAATTTTACATCAAATATAAAATTTTATATTTAAATATAATTATTTTTAATAATACTATGAAAATAATTATTATTCAATTTTTTTTTAAAATCACATCAATTTTTCAATCTTAATTATTTATCTTTATTTTTATCAATTATATCAACTTTTCACTTCTAAAATATTTTTCATCTAAACACACATTTTATTTAAATACAAAACAAATACTTTTCAACCAAATACAATACTTGAAAAAGAATTATATTCAAATGTAATTAAAACGAAATGCGTTTACCAAACGCCTCCTAAAATGTTCTAAAAAATCTCAATCATTACTCATGTTAGAGTTGACTTGACTTTTAATTTTTATTCTTTAGTCCATTTGAGTAATAGAAAAAAGGAAAAGAAAAGAAAAGAAAAGAAAGACATAGGAGTAAGAAGACCAAAACTACAGCCAAACATCCCACCCCTTCTCCTTGGTAGACCTGAACCCCACGCCACCGTTCATCCTCGTGCTGAAGTTCACCAGCACCAGAGCTCATTGTCACCCCTCACATGTCGTGATCATCATGGCTGCACTCCGTTCTTTCTATACCAACTCTTGTTTGTGAAGCCATTCTGAATCCCCCTATCGTCGACCTCCGAAGCCAGCTCACCATAACCCCTCCCCCCGTTAGTAGTTGCCAGCCTCCGTCAACCATCACCTCACCCCCACCATGAGTCATCACTGTCGCTCGCCCCCTACCCCCTAGGCGTGGCGTTCTGATTTTTGGTGTTACGTAATGATAAAAATGTCATTTTATTCCATGTGTACATAACCAAAGATATTTTTTAATGCAAGGAATGGCATTTACAGGTTTTGTGTGTAATTAATGATTAAATTAATAATTAAACTCATATCAATTAATAAAGAAGGCATCTATGCACTTTGTTTTTAAGTCAGGAGTAATTAACATCACTTTATAATTTTAGAAAAATATAAAGTTTAACAGTATACTTCTCTTAATATATATATACACACATATATATAAAAAGACAAAAAAAAAAAACGCGTGAGATAGTCAATATTTAATCAATATTTTGAAGGACAAAAGTCCAAGTTTGTTAAATCTACTTTATTATTTATTTATTTATTTATGTTTAGGCCTGTGGACTTTTTTTACCGTTTAAAGATGAGCCGGATTATACGATGAGATCCGCCTTTAAATTTCATGAGGCGTATTATATATGTTTCCTTCCTTATCGTGTGAGGGAAAAAAACAAAATCCTTCCTTTATTCTAACGCACTTACGCTTTAAAATAATTATTATAAAAAAAATTAACCACTTACTGTCCACCTCGCCGGCGGAGTCTTTACTAAACACATTATATTTGTATAATATTTAAATATAATATATTAAATATAATATATATTAAAAAAATATTAACATTATATTTAAATTTAATATATATTTAGATAAAAAATATTTAAATTATATTTTAATAATAAATATATGATATGAAAGATAAAAATAGAAAAAAAAAGGAAGAAAGAGAATATATAATATAGTTAATAAAAATAATAGAAAAAATAAAATAATAAATAGTGATTGTATTAGATTTAAAATGTGACGTGGTTGATATTTGAATGAAATATTTTTATATTTAGATGAAAATTACATTGTATTTAAATATAATACAAATTAAATATTTTTGCCAAACGCCTACTTAAAATTTTATATTATACCTGTGTAGTTATTTTATCCATTTGATTAATATTTTGACTATCTTAGAAGTAATTTTATATCACGTATTATAAATTTTTAACATGAATACAAATAATTAAAACATTAAAACTATTCTAATAATTAAAAATCTATTTGAGGGAAACATTTTGGTAAAAATATTTGGGACAAGAACATTTAAATAAAAAATCTTAATTAAAATATTTATAGTGTCATTCAAACTGGCTTTTATATGTTAACATGTTGAATATAACATTTAAATATGTATTTTAATGTAGCCATCTAAAAAAACAAAGAGAATGATAAAAAAATGATCATCTAAAATGATTTACAGTGCTATATTGTGCCTTCATTTGACATATCGATTTGAATTAAATTGAATTGAATTAAATTAAATACATATTTAGTAAGATATTTGAACTGTTTGAGTTAAAAATTATGAAAACTTAAAATGTATTTTATATAATTTATAAAGTAAATCTTATTTAAATTTATCTATATAAAATTATGGATTTTTAAAATTTAAATTATAAAATTATAATAATAATTATAAATAACAAAAATAAATTTAAAAAACAATTGTATTGACTTTCTTTTTCTTTTCTTTGTTTTTTTTCCCCAATTAAAACGTACTATTATTATCTTAAAATGTTTTTTACATAAATTTTTTTTTACTAAAATCAACACTTAAAATAACAAATAAAAAAAAAAAGAAAACTATTGCATCCACATTAAATAAAAATATATATACACTAACAGTGTATGATGCCAAGATATTATCAATAAAAGAAAAGATATGCTTTTACTTTTTATATTTCACTCCTAAAATTGAAATAAAAAAATTGTGGGGTCCAGTTCATAATAATAAGTGCCACAAGGGACGGGTTATAACTCCGCTACCCGCGAGGTTATATGGGAATCACTCATAATTTTAGCCTCCCACGTTGTTACTACCGGAAGTCATCTGTCGTGGTCCAGGGGCCTGGATCCCACCCAGCTCCATTTTTTTTTTGATAGGCACTTTTCTTTGCGCCTGTTGCGCGTCTAATTTTCTCTCCCCGAGATTAGTGGGATCTACTACCTACTATGAAAATTTTTCAAACATGGCTGCTCGCATGAGTAAGCGTGGGTCCATCCTTTTCTTTTCTTTCTTTTTAGATGGATCCAACCGGATTTAATCACGACTCAACAAACAATAACATATTGTCAAAACCGGATTTATTCACGACTCAACAAACAACTAACAATAACTTGTATTAAGCAATATTGTCAAAAAAAAAAAAAAAAAGGCCGGGGGGGGGGGGGGGGGGGGGGGGGGGAGGAGGACAGCCAACAATAATATTCAAAATTGAAAAAATTTGTAAAAATAGAATAAAAATAAATTGATTTCGGACATAATCGATGCTTGAAAAATGGCTAATGAACATTAATAGTACATCACAATTAGGTGTTGTTTGGAGAAAGTTTTTCATTTTAATTTTACTCAAATACAATACAATTTTACACCGAACATAAATTTTATAACAGTACTACGAAAACAATTACTATTCAAAACATTTTAAAAACAATCACATCAACTTTTCAACTCTACTATTTATCTCTATTTTTACCAATCACATCAACTTTTTAATTCTAAAATACTTTTCATCCAAACACATATTTCATTCAAATACAAAACAAATACTTTTCAACCAAATCACATCAACTTTTCAACTCTAAAATACTTTTCATCCAAACACACATTTCACTCAAATACAGAACAAATACTTTTCAACCAAATACAACATTTAAAAAATAAATTTCATTCAAATACAATCAAAATATAATGTGTTTACCAAATATCCCCTTAATATAATGTAAATCTTTAACTATGCATACACATGGGTTTCACATGCTAACAGTATATGTTGTCAAGATCCCATCAATAAAAAAAAAAGCTTTTACTTTTTATATTTTATTTTTAATATTGAAATAAAAAATTGTGGGGTCCAGTTCATAACAGTGCCACAAATAGTGGATACCTGAACATTATATCTAAGCATTAACACTCCAACACCTTTAAATTTAGAAAATAAAAAAATCTTTTATTTCAAAAAAATATGAATTTTTTTAAATTTTTATATTTAAGTATCTCAAATTTTTCATTTTTTAAAAATAAAAAAAAAGTTTTCTAGAAATAAAAAATTTGTATCCATACAAACAACTTTTCACTTTTAAAAAAAATTCTAAACCACCTTCCATTTTTCATATTTAAAAATTTTTTATTTTTAAAAAACGGCCCCTAAAATTTTTTATATGCTAGTCCATTCAATCTTACGTGAGTCAAGAGCAGTTGGTCTTTTAATTCTGACAAATTTTTATTTAAAATGATTAAAATATTTTAATAAATCTTAATCATTACTCTTTTTAGAGTAAACTTGACTCTTCATTTTTTTTTTCTTTTAGTCCATTTGAGTTAAAAAATAAAAAATAAAAAGAAAGACCTAGGAGCAAGAGGACCAAAACTACAGTCAAACATCCCAGCCCTTCTTCTCGGTAGATCTAAACCCCACGCAGTCATTCCTGCCCGTGTTGGAGTCTCTTGAGCTAGAGTTAGCCTGCCCCGAAGTTCGCTGGAGCCCGATTCACGAAGTCGTCATCGATCGTCGTTGATGAGCCCGTACCACCGTTCCTCCCTGTGTCGAAGTTCACCTGTATTGGAGCTCGCTGTCACCCATCAAACATCGTGATCATCCTGGCTGCATGTCGTTCTCTCTATCCCAGCTCTTGTTTGCGAAGCCATTCTAAATCCCCCTATCGTCGACCTTCAAAACCAGCTCACCATAGCCTCTCCCCCCATCAATCGTCGCCACCCTTCGTCAACAGTTGCCTCGCCCCCACCATGAGTTGTCGTTGTTGCTCGTGGCATGTGGCATTCAGCCTTCAATGATCTGCGCTTTTTTAACAAAAAGATACGGGTTTTCAAACTGACTTTTAGATTTTAATTATTTTGTCATATATTAAATATTAATGGAGTAGTATTGGTCTACAATTATTTATTTCCATTGAAAAGGATAGTGAGAATTTTTTAAACAAAATTTGAAGATAAAAAAAAGGAACTTTTGAGAGGAAAAAAATAATAATAAGTGTAAAATGTATATCAAAATTAAAAAGTGACTTACCAATCAAAACTATAATTAGCAACATTAAAAATCATTTTTGGTGTTATATAATGATTAAAAAAAATGTCATTTTATTCTATGTGTACATAACTGAAGACATTTTTTAATGTAAGGAATGGCATTTATAGATTTTGAGTATAATTAAGAGTTAAACAAATGGTTAAACTCATATCAATTAATAAAAGGTGTGTTTTTGTGATTTTTAAAAAAAATAAAGAATGATTAATGTCATTAGGTTTTTATCAAGGTGTCTTTATAAAGTATATCAGCAGTTCTCTCACATATATATATATATGCACACATACATATAAAAAAGATAAAAAACGCGTGAGACAGTCAATATTTTGAAGGACAAAAGTCCAAGTTTGTTAAATTTTATTTATTTATTTATTTATTTATGTTTAGGTCTGTAGACTTTTTCACCGTTGAACGTAATCACATCCGATAAGATCCGCCTTTGAATTTCATGCGCCGTATTATGTATATTTCCTTCCTTATCGTGCGGGGTGAATAAAATAAAATCCTTGCTTTTTTCTAACGCGCTTACGCTTTAAAATAATTATTATAAAAAAAAAGATTAACGACAAACTGTCCACCTCGCCTGCGGAGTCGAGTCATAAAATTTTATATTATACCCATACAGTTGTTTTATCTATTTAATTAATTTTTTTTATTATCTTACAAGTAATTTTATATCAAGTATTATAAATTTTTAATATGAATATGAATAATTAAAACGTTACAACTATTCTAATAATTAAAAATCTATTTGAGGGAAGTATTTAATAAAAATATTTGAGATGAAAACATTTAAATAAAAAAATTTTAATTAAAATATTTAAATTGTCATTCAAACTGGTTTTTATATATTAATATTTCGAATATAACATTTAAATATGTATTTTAAAGTAGTCACCTAAAAACACAAAGAGAATGATAGAAAAATAATCATCTAAAATGATTTGCAGTATTATATTGTTCCTTCGTTTGATACATTGATTTAAATTAAATTGAATTAAATTAAATTAAATTAAATATATATTTAGTAAGACATTTGAATTATTTGAACTAAAAATTATATTTAAAAAATTTAATATGTAATTTATTCTGTTCATATCAAAATTTTATGTAATTTATAAAATAAATCTTATTTAAATTTATATATATAAAGTCATGAATTTTTAAAATTTAAATTACAAAATTATAATAATAATTTTAAATAAAAAATAAATTTAAAAAACAATTGTATTGACTTTCTTTTTCTTTTCTTTGTTTTTTTTTCCCAATTAAAACGTACTATTATTATCTTAATGTATCCTACTAATGTGTTTTACATAATTTTTTTTTTACTAAAATCAAAACTTAAAATAACAAATCAAAAAGAAAAAAGAAAAACTATTGCATCCACATTAAATAAAAAATATATATATACTAACAGTGTATTCATGGGTTTTATATACTAACACTGTATGATGGCAAGATATTATCAATAAAAAAAGATATGGTTTTACTTTTTATATTTCACTCTTAAAATTGAAATAAAAAAATTGTGGGGTCCAGTTCCTAATTAGTGCCACAAGGGACGGGTGTTATAACTACGCTACCCGCGGGGTTAGTGCGCGTCTAATTTTCTCTCCACGGGATTAGTGGGATCTAATTTTCAAACATCGTTGCTGGCATGAGTAATCATGGGTCCATCCTTTTCTTTTCTTTCTTTTTAGATGGATCCAACCAGATTTAATCACGACTCAACAAACAATAATATATTGTCAAAACCGGATTTAATCACCACTCAACAAACAATAATATATTGTCAAAACCAGATTTAATCACGACTCAACAAACAATAATATATTGTCAAAACCGGATTTAATCACCACTCAACAAACAACTAACAATAACTTGCATTTTGTAAAAATAGAATAAAAATAAATTGATTTCAGACATAATCGATGCTTGAAAAATGGTTAATGAACATTAATAGTACTATTAAACATCACAATGTAAATCATAAATTATGCATTCATGTCAGTTTCACATGCTAACAATTTATGATGCTAAGATAACATCAATGTTCTTTACCATTACTGTAGATTGAAGTTTACCTCACCCCGACCTCAAGTCAAACCAAAAAAAAAAGAAGAAGATGAAGAAAAGCGCCGTACTAACTTTACATTTGCTGTATTCACTTTAGGTCTCCCAATACTGTGAGAATGAGGAAGACGATGATTAATACAGGAACCGTCCAACTGGCTGGATATAACGAGTAACTAATGACGGCGTAGGCTATGACCTGAGAGTAAATCTCTAGCCGTGGAGTCCATGACCACCGCCGTGCACGGCCTATTTGCCCGAGACAGAAAGCGCTTATAAGAAATATAACAACTGCGTTCACAAGTGCTACACCGATAGCTTCCTGGCGGTCAATGACGGCAAATACAATTTGAAACAAACTGTTGAGATCGGAGATCGTTGAAGTAGTTGATTCATCATGACCCTGGGTACTGCCATTCATCGACGATGAAGAGGAAGTTGACGACTCCCCTAGTCTCTGCATCTCGAATTTGCGGTTTTTTAGATTTTTTCTAGTCAAGGTCGGCGAAATATTCTTCTTTTGGGCCGGCTCAGGTTTCTGAGTAGATCGCTCATGACCAGAGCCAGAGCCTTTGCTGTGACTTGACGACAATACCCCTTTCTGCTTGTCGTGTTTGGTGTATTTTGGATATTTGGCATTCACCCTCGAGCTCGAAGACTTGGAAGTCGGTTCGGGTTGACCATGCTCGACGCTACTTTCAGAGGGATAACGGCTCCATGTTGCTTGATTAGTAGATCCAGAACCCACTGAGTCGCCGTTTCCAGAGCGATAACGGCTCGCGAACTGGACGTTAGCTGGCTGGCCGTCAATGTCAAAATCCACCTGACCATAGTCTCCAGAGTTTAAACGGCTTGACGTTCCTTCAATAGAGCCAGAGTCTACCGATTCCACAAGACTGGGTGAGGAAGGACTGGTTTGATCACTCAGGGTGGCGCCAGGAGGCTGGCGACGGTGCGATGACTCGGATCCTCCAGCTGAGGTGCCTGCAGGCCACCGGACGATTGGCGACTGCCCTTCCATGTCAAAAGCCGCCGGCCGTTGGTCCTCTGACGCCTCTTGCTTGGCTTTTTCTGGCTCTTCTTTCGACGCGTGGGCGCTCACTCCAACGGAGCAGAGAAGCAGGACGATGCCAATCACCCCAAGATTCTTCATCTTTCCGATATTGTTGTATTTTTCCCTGTTTTCTTTGTGTTTTTTTGGGGCGAGGGAGGAGGAGGAATGAAAATGGGGATTAGTCGAAAATGTTGACTTTGATTTATAAACCCTCAAGGAAAAAAAGAACCTTCCTGCCTATTTCCTAAGACCAGTCTTCCTTTTTCCTTTTCCTTTTATTTTAATCAAGATATAATAATGTAAGCTTTTTTACCTCTTAACAAAGAACATATCTAATAATTCATATTAAATTTGAAGAGGGTTTAAAAAGAATTATCATAAATCTTATTATGCTCAATCATATAGAAAATAATAGGATAGCTTTTATACCTATTTCCTTTTTTACTCCACATATCCACCCTCATATCCTTCTAATTTTATGTGTGTAAGAAGATAAATAATTTTATTAAGTGTGTCATACTCATATCATACCTATATATTTATTAAGAATTAAAAATAAAAAAATTATAGTAAATAGATCATTTCAATTATACTTTAAGAATAAATAGCATAATATAAAAATATAAAAAATATATAACATTATCAATTTTATAATTTAATGTATTTTACTTTTATTTCTCTTTAACCGAGTCATTATTTTGAGACGGTTTGCACATCCGCCCCACCCTTACATGTTGGCCATATAATAATCAAGAGTATTTATATGCGCAGCCCTTTTCATCAATAATAATTAAAACTATTCGATCATCCTAACACTGCTTATAAGAATTGTTATTCCAAAAAAATGCTACATGATGGAAGGGAGTTCTTAGATTTATTTTTCTGTTTATTCAGTTATCCATTCAATTAAATTTTAACATCTAAGAAAATTGTTTAAGTATTTTTTTAATATTTAATACTTTACTTATACGATGATGTTGTTAAATTTAAATGAAATGATGAACTAAAAAAAGAAAGAAATAACAGAAAAACGAAGACGATTGACATGACTGCATGAAACTTTTAATCTTTATATTATGTACTTAATTTTTTCTTATAAATATAAAAAAAATTCCTATTTTAAATTCCATTTGCATTTATAATGCTTGTTTATTTTCCAACATCCCAAACCGTTGGATAAGGGCCTTACAGAATATAATTGAGAATCTTTGACTCATTAATCCATGTCACGTGTCGACCTTCTGGAACCCTGAAACATTTTGTCCAATACAAGAGAACAACCAAATTACGGAAAACTGACCCCCTCAAGCACGGAAGAGCTAAGAAGTGGGCCAACCATGGCACCATGTTGAAGTAGAAAATATTGAAAATGAGCTTCTTTTTTTTTTTTTTTTAATATCATTCTCATTATTATTCTTCACCAACAGCAGCCAAATTTCTCAGGGCTAATTCTGTAATTTAGGACGTGAGATTTCACACACCGCACTAACCGGCTGTACATTTTTCAAGACAAACAATTTGACACTTCCCATTTAAGGTTGCGTGTGGGGCGAGATTTTGCAAGAATAAAATTGGTCATCAACTAAACCATACCAAAGTCCCTTTTTTTTTAATCCTTGCTTTTCTCCCATTGACCATATAGCGGTACCAGAGCTCCAATTATTGGTGTATAACATGAGAATCATAGTCGTCCGCACCCATTGATTTCAACACTGACTTCACAATCTTTGCGTCCCTGGGAAAATCCTCATCCCCCTCTGCCATTTTCTTCATTGCCCTTTTCAATCCTATAAAACAAATGAAAATTAAGAGTGATCTAAACAGCAAATAGCTAAACTAAAAAAAAAAAAAAAAAAAACTAAAGAGATCGAAACAAAAAGAAAAAGAAAGGAAAAAAATTCTAAAAAAAGGGCGAAGACCAAAATGCACGTTTTCAACCAAACATGAGTTTCAAAAATTCTAACTCTAATATTAATTTTTAAACATTAATATATATGATATATAAATTGTTATTTTTTTATTAATAAATATTTAAAATATTATCTTATTAATTAATTATATATATTAATAAAAATAAGATATATAAATTAATATTTAAAAAATTAAAGATTAAAATTGATATATCAAAAGATTAAAACGACGTGGGAAGTTGCCAAAAAAAAAAAAAGAAAAGAGATGTACACGGGAGTTTAGTCAAGTGTTGGTTTGGCTGAGCGAGGATTAAAGATAGATGAGGAAATTGATTGGTTGTAGAAAACGCCTTTTTGTACTGTGTTTGAAATTGTAGCAGATTCTTCTTATTAATGATATCAATACTTTACTTTTCCAATAAAATTGTAGAAAAGGCCTTTACTTTACTTCTTATTAATGCCACTGCCACACAACTAAGAAAACTCCCCCCTCTTCAACTCAGCCCACACGTGCATATCGCTTACATACATGTCGAAAATAAAAAGGTTAGAAATTCTAATTCTAATATTAATTTTTAAATATTAATATATATAATATATAAATTGTTATTTTTTATTATTAAATATTTAAAATATTATATTATTAATTAATCGTATTAATTATTTATATTAATAAAAATATAATATATAAATTAATATTTAAAAATTTTTGATATTAAAATTAGTATCTTCTATGTTATTCGATTGGAAACTGACGCGGGAAGTTGCTCATAAAAAAAAGTGTACACAGGAGTTTATTCAAGTGTCGGTTTGGCTAAGCAAGAATCGAGGATAGACAGAGAAATTGTTTGTTTGCAGGAAATGTCTTCTTATATTGTATTTGAAATTGTAACAGCGTCTTGTTATTAATGATATCAATACTTTACTTAAAAAAAAAAAAAAGTATCACGTATGGGAACGATTCTTTAGCATGCCCACCACATTTCTTCCCTTACCAAATCTGTTTTAGTTTAAAAAACAAAATCGGGCACCTTTATTTTGACAATAATGCAGAGTTATTTATTCCTAAGTAGGTGGAATCATCAAGCTTTGAATTACTATAATGGTTATTACAATACTAACTTCAATATATCATAACTATTCACCTAATTTTATTATAGATGCATGATCAATTTATAAATTAACTTTAATCATAAGCGATGATTAATAGACTCGCATTGTGTAATGTCTTTTGATCTAACAAGTTAGAATAATTCAAAAATAAAAAACTTAGTATTTTAAAATATAATATTATAAATATAGTTGGAAACAACATTTTCAAAGGTAGGGAATCCCTATTCAAACCTATTCAATTTGGATATGGGTAAACGACAATTTTTTTTTAAATGAAGTGTCTTAATAACCATCCAAATTTTTGTAATTTTTTTTAAAAAGACCATTTAAAAAAAATGATCAATTGGTGATTCACTAATTAATCAATAATATTAATATATATTTTTTATAATTGACTTTGAACACTTACTGATTGATTGTGATCAATCATTAATTGATTAGTTATTTGTTATTTTCCTAAATGTTTAAAAAATGTCTATTTATTAAATTTTTTTTTCTTTGGATATTGAATATGAACCCTAACTGCAATTATAAATATTCATGGTGGAAGCAAAGCTCACATGACATGAGAATTAGTTATATCATGAACTACGTTTTTTGTAAAGTGTCTCAAACTAAAGTTAATAATGATATTTAATTGATTAAGAGCTTGATTTGTTTAAAATATTAATTATTGAAGTTTCACTTATACAGGACTATTTGGTCTCCTTGTTAGTTCCATAAAATCTTTAGGTAGAATAATGGAATATTCAGGATTGTTAAAGACCAAAGGGTCAGTAGACTATTACTGAGGAAAAGGTATAAACATTTACAATACGAATAATTAATTTATATAGCAATGCACGTCGATTTTTTTGTGGTTTTAGAGAAAAAGAAAATTAAAACTTCATTGCTCTGTCTTATTCGCTTATTTTTGTTTTCATAAACCAATAGTCTATAAACCAAGGTGATCAAGAAGAACAGATAAAAATCAAGAGAGAGAAATTAAAAGGATTTTATTCATTCATAGAAATATATCCTAACAGATCTATATTAGTCTTTGTATCAAAATTTGATTCAACGACAACAAATAGAATATAACTAAATTGAATTTCCTGAATCTAGAGATAAATGTTATATTTTTCATCTACAAATCTCAAATGTCTCAAAAAGTATACAAATTTCATATCCTCACCTCTATTTATAGTTTTGTATGGTTGGGTTCTATTCTTACAAGACTCTAAACCTTGATTTCTAGTTCTAATATCTGTCACCTTTTTTTATTCTTTATTTCTTGGTTATGCCTTCTAATGTGTCACAACACAAAACCAGGTTTGATAACGTAGAGGGGTTTAATTAAACTAAAGTATGTAATTACTTTCAAATCATGAGGATTTCAAAATGAAATTTTAGAAAAGGCTTTCAATTTTACAAAATTGTCCACAACTTTAGGAAAATATTAATTTAGCCACTTTCTATAAAATAAGTTGTTCTTTTAGATTCATTTGCAATTTTGCATGCTTCCTAGGTCTACCAAATTTTAATTTATGAAAATCGTCAAGTAGCTTATTAATCAAATGGTGGGTAATTATGAAATACTAGGTTTTTGTGTAAAACAATTCAAGATTGAAAACAACCTCTGGTACCATTAGGTACAAACCCAACATATAAAATAAAAATAAACAGGAAAATAACAAACAATATAGACATCAAAACCAATCTAGAGAGAGAGTTAACTTATATATACCTTGAGAAGATAAACATGCTAAGAATAAAATATAGATAAATCATCTCTAAATCATAGTGGCCTTGAAATAACACGTCTAATCGGCACTATTATTGGCACCTTGTGAGGAAGAACACTAAAACATGAGCTACTAGCTCAGTAAGATGCTTGAATTCAGTTAAAATACATAACATTAAAATAATTACAAAACGGAAAGCGATAATGTTAAAAAGAACAAACCATAAATGAATGTAAATAACTGAATTTAAAATAATATAACTCACAGTTGTACAAGTCAGTATAAATGCCATTTCAATGGACACTAGTGTAAACACTCGCTTAATGAACACCAGTGTAAATGCTACCTTAGTGAATTGATCGATAACAAGATACTCTCTTAATATCTAAACACGGCATATACAGTATAACTATCAACTATCGACATCTAACCAAATAATATTTGTAATCTCATTTAAACCACTTGGATAAATGCAAGCTAAATTTCAAATCGCCTCACTTGAGTCTCTCAAAATAAGGTAGCTACATATATATCAATTTGACCGAAATGCATTTGTGTGTATATATATATCTATATATATACTCTACATTTAATATACTTTTATTAAATCATTTTATTTTCAAAAATGATTTTCAAAATAAACACATATAAAAAGTGACAATCATTTAGTAAAAATGGAGTAGTGTATCCTTACCTCTTTCGACAAATATATCTACTAATAACTTTTAACACGAATTTCTGAATTGATCCTCTTCATTAGCTCCAAATCGAAGAGTACCTAAAATACAAGTACAGATAATTTAATTATCTATCCAAAAACTTTGTAATCCCAATTATGATAAATTCAATTAATTAATATACATTTTATTTTTAAATTTCAAAATAATATATGATCTTAAAATTTGTAAAATTTTTTAAAAAATTCACCTAAAATACTAATTATCCAAATCTCCAAAAATAGGTCCCAACCTAATGAGAAATATTTCCAATTCGTAGAACAATATAACTATCAATTTCAAGATAATTATTTTCTCCAAATTCCCAAATGCACAAATATATATTTGTTATATTCTTATATATATATTTAGGAGAATATGTGATAGGATTTCTTTCAAACATCCTACTGGTAGGGGTTTTTTATGAGCCATCCATATTTAATTAATTGGTTGAAATATTGAGGGTACATAATAAATAAAATAAACACTAGCACATATGATTAAAGAGAAAAAATCTTGAAAATTTAAAAAAGTAAAACTAAAAAAGCTTTCGAGGAGGTATACCCTAATGGAGTCACCACTAGAGTTGGAGAGGTGATCAAGCTCAACAATCCTCCATTTTCGCCACACTTGCAACCTTCTCTCCTTGATCTCTCTCCCCCCTTTTCCTTTCCTCTCCTTGATGAACTTCAAACTCTCCATAAGAAATAAAAAAAGGCAGATGGCGACCTTTCTCTCTTTTTCCCCTTTCCTTTCCTCTCCTTGGTCTCTTTCTTTCCTTTCCTTTCCTCTCCTGGATGAACTTTGAACTCTCTATTGACTATTGCGATGGCCAAAACCACAGGGTGCCACTTTACGATGATCGAAATGGGTGGCTATGCTGTGAGCCCAAGTACAACCCGACGGAGCTTATAAGCTTGCAATTGGTTTTTGGTCTTCGCCACCTGAAGATTTATGATCAAAGAATCTGGGAGCCGGAAGTCATCAACGCGGGGTGCGGGGGGAAAGGGGATTCGTGATTAGAGAATTTAGGGACTGGAGGTCGTTAATAGGGTGAGGTGTTGGCCTTAGAGGGTCACCTATAGGGGGCGGCTAGGGGGGTCATGGCGGGGGTAATGGATCATCAGAGTTGGAGGTTTGCTTGAATTTTTTTTAATAATATAAACTAACGTGTACCATAATTATGATATACAAACAAATTTGAATCGTTAGATTTCATCTTAATGATTAAAAAGTAAATCTTATCACAATTTGTGATAGAGCTTCTCACAAGGGCTCTAATATAGCATTTCCTTATATATTTGTTATAACTATTATTATTATTATTATTACATTTTATACACACACATTTTTTTTTTTGTTCTACTCGGGCTAGGTTGGCAAGCTCCAATGCCGTGGAGTTGGGCTCGAGCTATAACAGCGTAAGGGACTTGAGGCTTGGGGAGGTGCAACAATGGCTGAGGCTTTTATGAGCTCTGGCCGAGTGGCAACTGGATTGACGGCAACCAAGAAGATAAGAGAATAGAAGAATGGGAGGGGAGAAAGAGAGAGAGACGAGACGAGAAAAAGAGAAATAAGGAGAGGGAAGGCTGAGAAAGAAAGAGACGGTAGAGAAGAAAAAAGGGAGCGAAAGGGATCGAGGGAGATTGATGGAGTCCGAAAAGGTGGGGAGAGAGAATTTTTTTGTTTTTGTTTTCTTTAGGTTGCAATAGAAGAAAAAGACAGAGGGAGAGATGAGAAAGTCTATGGTATATTTGGGGGTGTGGGTTTTTTAGTAAAGAAAACTCTATCGAGGTGAAGTAGTTGGCTGGAGCGGTTAATAGAAAACAAAAATTTATGCTTTGTTTGTTTGACACCTCCAAAATTACAAAATGAAAATTTTTTTATTTTAGATCTTCTTAAATTTCCGTATCTGAACATCTAAAAATTTTCATTTTCGAAAATGGAAAAAATACTCTCTAGAAACAAAAAAGTTTTTACCCATCCAAACAACTTTTCACTTTTAAAAAATATTCTAAACAACTTTTTATTTTACTTTTTTCACTTTTCAAAAACAGACCTCCTATCCAAACGGAGCATTAATTCTTTAAGAAAAGGCAGGTAGCATAGAATATTGGCTGTTGACTGGAGGCAGTGGTCCAGTCAGCGTAAAATAGTAATTTTGAATAGTTAAGGGGGTAAATATGTAATTTTACAAAATATTTTTTGGATTTTCCATAAAAAAAAAAAAAAAAAAAACGAAAAGGGTTGTGCATCACACAAAAGAAACGGCTGCACTTATACTAACAGCAATTCCTTGAGAATAACTTTGGTTGATTGATAATTTGTCCTTTTATAATCATAATTTAGCGTTAACGTTGAAAAATGTTTAAGACCATAAAATCAACATGCTGCATGCCGAGAATACGGGGGACAAGTACTCTCGTGCAAAATGCAACCGACCATGGTGAGATGGTTTGGTCTCGTTTTCAAGAACCGAACAGCCGGAGGACAGCAAAGTCGACAAGGAAAGTGCGGATTTCCATGGGGCCAAGTTCCACCACAAGTGTTTCAGGGTCAATGGGTCCTCCTCTCACCACCTCCGACTTCTCTCCTGATCCTTCCACTTCCCAAACTAGCCTCTTCTTCTCCATCTCCGCTCTTTCCTGATTGGCAGACAAACTCATCTCCTTTACTTTGTTGATCTGAAACCAATTCATGCATGAGTCAGGACATATACTAAAGATCATTGCTTTCTTTACAAAAAAAAACTTGTCTCTCACTTCTAATGCAAGAAGTGAGTTCAAATTCTCCAATCCTAAATTTTAAAAAATAATAATCATGTTGCCCTGGCGGCCTGGCCTCTTACCTTTCTTTTAGGAAATAGCTTCTTTAGCTCCACACTTGCCAATACAGAGTAATCCTTGTCCTCTCCCGTCTTTGCATACGCAAATAACAATTAATTCAGTATATGAAATGCATTGTAAAAGTGCTACTGGATTTTTATTTATTTATTTTGGCTAACTCAGTTGGGTAGAAAGAAATCAGAACCTCGTACAGATGGGCCAGTCGAAGGAGTACTTTTCCATATTCAAGCTCCTGCAATTCAGAAAAGGACCAAACTTGTGATCTTCCTAAAAAAAAATCTGTTGAAATAATCATCTAAAAAGAATGAAGAAAAAAGAAAACAAATGATTTTAAGGACGCATACCTGGAGGGTTATCACGGCAACATTGTTCGGTAAAGCGTAGGAAGGATCAATTCCAGAAAACGTTGAAACATGAGAGTTTATCCACTCATTTCCATCCTGTAAAAAGAAATTTGATCAACTAAGCAGTATGGCGACATACCAAACAATCAATTTAAGGTTTCTTCACCTGTTCTGTGAAGGCTAAGAGAAGTGGAGAATATATCTCTTGGCCAGTTGTGCGGCGCCACTTGGCACCTTCACCAAGAGGATCGATCCTGATATAAAATTTTCCTAGTATCTGAAATGGAAACAGAAAAGGTCACATAAACCAAAAATATCTGAAGCTGAGACGCCATATACTTGTGAAGTGAGAGAACACAATTAAGATTCTGTAATTTGAGCTCACCACAACTAGATACTTGGTGCTAATAGGTAAAAGGATTATAGTCTCGCACGGTGTTTACACTTGGTAAATACAACTGGCTAAAATAGTGTACAATATATACTTACAGTTAAACCCTCGCATTTATCATGAAAACAAACTGTTTCATTTAACACCTCACCAACTCCTCTTATATCATCATGAATTAACCGCCTACATAACACATGAAGCTCGTTTGAAATCATGAGAGGAAGCAAAATAATAAACCGAAAGTATTTATCCAAGTCTAAAAAGGAAAAAGGTACTTAAAGGTAAGGGAAACCTGTGGAGCATTAGCTCAATCTGACCATCCTTCAAGCTGGTTCCTCCCACTGAACGATCAACCAAAACTGAAAGTTCGGAGCTGCTGTCTTGCACATAAACTCCAAGATTAATCTGAAATAATAGAATTGGAGAACTTCAAATTATAGTAATATAATAATCATCCTTGTCACAATCATAAGCAAAAGATCAAGCAAACTCATTAGATGAAATACAAATAATATATCAAGATCAAGCAAATCATTCAAGGTGTCAAGCAATGGAGGCGTACAGGATAGTAATTTCCAGCAATTGGTTGATTATTTTGCAGTTCCCAGTCCGCCCTAAAATCTCGAATCTGCAGAACAATCGAGTATATCAGATTTGAAACAACCCCAAGAAATCAAGTAAAAATGGTGAAACTGGAATATTTCCTATAAATTTTCCATCATATATAACCAACAACAGCAAAATTGAGCAAAAAGAGCTGCTGTTAATAAGATGAAGCAATTACCACAACTAAGTTAGTGGTTTATAGTGCAACTAAAATCCATATGATCCAAAATCTCAAGCAGTGGGAGTTAGAAGGAATTAAAGTACCCGTTTAATGAAGTCACGTCCATTGGAATCTGTGTAGAATGTTCCATTAGTTTTCAAGGCCGTTGTAATTTGAGTTGTAATTTCCTTTCCAATACCATCATCAACGGGTATAGGTCCAATCTAAAATGAGGACAAGGTAGCCAGAAACAAGCCAAAAGGGAATCCCCGGTTATACAAGAATCTCAATAGGAATCTGTGTGTACTCTTAATGAATCAATTTGCCCGAGTTGACTTACAGTGAACTCAACTTCAGCATGCTCCTTTTCCTTAAATACCCTTGTTATCTGTGGATACATGTGGTATCGTGTTACTGAAATTTAAAGCAATAAAGGCCAACTAGATGAAAACAAAAATCAGAAGAATATTTTATCTAATTGATTAACCTGAAGAAGATTGAAGAAGCAATTACAATAGGATGTCATCAAGTCTAAAACAACAATTATTTCATTTTTGTATATGAAGCACCAAAACCACCTGAGATATCCATGGATTAATCTGTTGGTGTACTTCATCCAGTAGTGGACCCCGAAACACGGTCAGAGGAACCTGGGGACAAGTACATGTCATCTTTTTCAGAAAATCAATTATGAAGCTGTAATTAAAATGACAGCTCCACGGTGGGCACTTCCGTGAACCTATAATTTAACAATTTGAGAATGATTGTACTTCAATTACCTGGCTTTCAGATTTTATAGGAAATGTTTGATTTGGACGGAAGACATATGCCCCAGAAGCCTTCAATGCAGAAAATCAAAATTCAGAACAATCAACTAAACCAACTCTAAACATAGAAGGCTACTCTGAGAATTGACAAGATATTGAGAATATTTTGCATATCGTTCACCCACCTGAGGGTCTTTATCAGTTCCATCATTTCCAGAGTAATAACTGTATGACTGTTCTGCAGATGTTGCGACCTTCAAGAATGTAAATATAGCACAAAAAAGTACACATGCAAATATAACATAAGAAGAATATAGAAGTGAGGAAAGAAAGAGAGAGGGAGAGAGAAAATTCATTAAATGGACAGATAAAATAAACATAAGTCTATAGGAACCGTCAATGAGATCATTCAATATATGTGCTGGCTTTCATTTCAAACTGAATGTGGGGAGGAAAAATAAAAAAGACAAATCATGTATAATGAGCGAAAACTGTACTGGGAAATCGAACCATCAATGGTATGGCATACCAGATTTCTGCTATTAGCATAATATACAAGCTTGCCCTCGTGTGCAGAATAAATTAGCTTTAGCCTTCCCTGTCCAACTTCTACAATATTGTCTGTACTTCCTTCTGACGTGTAGATGGAGGAAATAGTTGAACTAGGACCTTCTTTAAAACAAATAATAACAATAATTAAACTTCGTATTCTAAAGTTGGAAAAAGGGTGCTAATATTTACCATTAAATAAAGAATCACAATATGGCTAACCAGTTTGTTTTGCAGTTGAGATGACGTAAGTGCTGAAACCAACTGGTGGAATTGACGCTGAAAATGCAAGCCAATACTTGATTGTTTCACTTGGGGACTTACCCAAATAAGCTCTAATGTAGAAATTTCTTATGCTTAAAGTAGCCTTTGATATAGGAAGGAGCTGGGCTTCTACTTTTCTTCCACTAGAGTCCCAAACAATAACTGTGTCAGTGGACACCTACAACAGATTTGAATCTAAATTAGCCGCATATAAGTTACTACGGACACAAAAGGAATACAACCTTCATAGCATTTTTCTAATCCAACGATTCCTAATTCTTTTATAAACCCAAGCAAGACACAGGTGAACACAAGTACCATATCTTCAAGTGTCAACTTTTTGGTAGAAAATTGTCTCACAACAGGAGGTACAGTTATAAAATAAATGATGACCAACATATGAAGGCAGGGTAACTGCTTACAGGGATTCGTATTACTTCCTCTCTCTTCCATCCGAGAGGATTGTATACAACAACAACCTATAACGAAAATATGTGAATATTAGATGACACAAAATAACCTGTTCTCATCCTTAACTGAGTTGGCTTATACCAGTAGATAAAATAATATGCTTACCAAGCCTTTTTGGTCAGACAAGACAGCATCTGATGGAGGGCAATAACTTATATTAAGTAAAGGACACTGCCAACAAAATTCACATAATATAATTCAGTCCGCATAAACTTAGTTATGCATAAAATATTCTTAAAAGGGGATCTCCTATAAAAAGAAGGCATTATATATTCTTTTTACCCCAAATCAGTCGATTTGAAGTGAAATTATATTGCAAGACAGTACTCCTTTGAATGAAATTATAACCAAAAAAAAAGTACTCCTATGAAATTGTTACAACACAAGAGCATTAAGCTTTAAATCCTCCAAAAAGCGTTTTCAGCGACTCTTCATTGATCTCACTATCATAATACTCTTTTCACTGATCCTTTCAAGGTCATGAGTTCCCAGGTCAATATCTAATTTGAAAATGACATGAAGAGTCATGCTTATCTTTTTTTGAATTTAAGGGCAAAAATATCTTACACAACAAAGATAATAAAAAATCTCAACTCTTTTAACATCAGCCATTATATTGAAAAACATCCTATACAACAAAATATAGAAGTCAGAAGGAAAAGTGCAGGAAAACTAATAACATCTTGCCTGCTGAAAGCTTGCAACTCCAGAACTTGAACCAGATTTTTTTGTCAGGTAAGATAGAGAAGAAGCAACCAACTTCTCAGCCTACAGAGAGACATATGGGGAAAACGAAATGTTTATTTTACCATTCATATGTAAACAATTACGTAAACTACAAAGGCTATTGAAGTGATACGGACCTCCTTATATCCTATTGAAACTCGCAATGCATAGTCGGCAGCAACATGCTGTCTCTCTGTACCACTAACTGCATCATGATGTTGAGCGATTGCCAAAGCATCAGCTAGCGCATCAGTGTTTGGCCAAGAGGCATTCTTGCCTTTAAAAAACTCCAGCTGCCTGGCTGCCTAATCAGAATTAAAAAAAAAAAAAAATTTAAAAAAACCCAGTAGGAGCCTACCAGATACAGCAGAATAACTTTGTAAAGAAATTTATATATCTCAAGATATACCAGATAGTAAGCACTCATGACTCTGACATAGCCTTTAAGAGCTGGCCGACTTGTAAAGTAGCCAGTCCAATACGCATTTGGTTTATCAGCATATCTGAAAATTTTGACAATAAATTTTTAGAATCAATTCCTGGAAAATAAAAAAAACATAATAAATGTACAGCTCAAACTTTAGTTATCAAACTCACGGGAAGAAATCATCAGTTTTAAGAGGCCATTTCTGATCAGTTGCATGTTTTGCATCAGTATAGAGGGATGGTGTTGAATATAGTGCATTCACACGCCCATCCTAAAATAGCCAAATTAATACAATTAATATGGCTTCCAATTTCATTGAAAAGACTAAAAGTAATGCAGAATGGGATCAAAGGTTGGAGAGCTTGTAACTATTCGTAAAGATAGATGTATATCTACTAATCACTTATGGTAGGCCAGCAGGAGTACCTGATTGACATAGTGAATGAACTTGTCCATCTGCCTGAACCACGAATTCGCATATTGATAACGAAAATCTGTCCCCATGCACCACATAATGTGGTTGGTTCTCGTCACATTAGCCTAAACAAAGAGAACATGTTTAACAAATGCAATCAACTATTTAGTCAAATGAAAAAGGCTTTGAGAGGGAATGAGAATTACTCTTCTTTGTAAATTTTGAAAGAACTCTAAAGTTCAATCACCAACTAAAAACAACCAAGATTAGTGGAAAAATGACTTTAAACAAAAAGTCTTCATATTAATGAAAGTCTTCATATTAATTTAAAAAATGAAATTGCCTAAAATTTTGACATTTGTAGTTTATTGTGTTTATATCATGACTAGCTTCAGTCAATATCACTTGAATTTGGGAGTAAGATACAAATAAAATGGATGAATAAATGAACTAATGAAAAGAAACCAAAGACCAATCAGAAATACCTGCAAAAGTTGAAATCGAATAACAAGGGCATAAATAGTTATCATGGAATTATGAATAATTATTGTAAGCTTAAAACAAGGGTTCTTGGGAATATGGAATCTAATTAAATGGTTATCTATAGATCTTACCTGTGCTAAAGCAGCAGAAACAAAGTCATTGACTCGTTCTTGAACATTATAGTCAAACAGAAGAATGTCATCCTGCAACGAAAAAACACTTACAAAGGAGTTTCAAAGCCAAACTTTCAGGCATTTGTATGTGTATTTTATCAGATTTACCTGAATAGGCTGTGAAACATCATTTATTTCAAATGTAAAACCATCAGGAGGATCATAATGCCTGGGGAATATCCCAGTGAATATCTGAAAATAATGTTGGATCAATGAATATAGTAATTAGCATCCAAGCAATTACCGGATAAGTAATGACAATAAAGGACCAATCTGCATAAAAACTACAAAAATAAAATAAGTTAAAAAAGATGCCTGTTTGAGATAGCTTTTTCTAACGTTTTTAGATGGTTTTTCTGTCAGTGTTTGGAATCATTTTTTGAAAGATGTTTATGGGACCAAAATATATATATATATTTTTTAATGAGCAATAAAAGTGCAAGAATAGAGTTTATAAAGTCTTATCTAAATGATACAAGTTTCAAGGTCGTCCCAAAAAAAGCTTAATTGAGAAGTTATATCTGTGGCATTGACAAGAAGCTCTCATAGAGAACCAAAGCTCTTTTGAAAGGTCATCCAGCAGCTTTTGGGCCTCAAGAAACCAAAAGCTGCTTCCAAGAATCCATGCCAAACAGGTCCTCCATTTACAAATCACAAGGGTGTTTATTAAAGAAGAAGAAAGCAAAATCCCAAACCTGTGAAGACCAACTGAGAGACCTAGACCCCTGCCACACAACCTCAAGAGTCTTGTCTTTGAGTCGCTTTGCTCTATCTTGGTAATCAATTCGGGCAAAAAAGAGCGAATCAAATCCTAACTGCAATCAATATAGAGACACAAGGGCTCTATTTTTATAAGTCAAGATGGAGAACATGGTCAAACTTAAAAGAAAAGCCTTTTACGGGACATGCATGAAGCTATTGTATTTCGTGTTTCAACATTACTATAATGATAAATTTATATATAAGGAACTTGAAATGATTAATTAAGATTTTCACCTCTGCACCAAGAAGGTAAGCTTGAACTGCAGAATGCCCAAAAGGATCAATCTGCCAACCAACTCGCGGAATCTGATCAAATTCCTTCTTGATAAACTGATGCCCCAAGGTGGTCTGATCAATCAAGTCGATGTAGTGCGGGGTTGCCTCGTCATGCATGCACATGCCCCCATTTCTTCAAAAATCACAGAAGAATAGGAAAAGATTAAACTTCACAACTAGTTTAGCAACAAGTGACATTACTCAAAACTAGTGAGAAACGCACAAAAATGCCCAAGCAACTTCCTTTATTGAACAAGAAGAATGAAAAAGAACCAAAAGAAGTAAAAACAGTACATGAATTCCAGTTGACCAGAGTTGACGAGATCCTTGACCTTAGCCTTCATAGCCTTGCTTTGCTGCCTCCACCATCTCTGGAAGAATGCCTTTGGAAATCCAAGAATTCAATTCAACCGGGAAAAGAAGGGAAAAAAAAAGGGAATAACGATCATAAATAGCAGTTTTCCACTTGAAAAACGAAATAGAATCGTCAGGAAAAGAAAAGAAAACAAACCAAACCAAACCAAAGATGAAAGATGAATGTAGAATGAGGTACCATCTCAACATAGATGAACTTGCGGTTCTTGTCCTCCAACAAGGCCGAAATGACTGAATCCAACACGTTCTGGACGCAGGCCCCCTACGAAAACCCAACCCCCCACCCCCAAAATATAAAAATAAAAATTCAATATTCCTTTTTAATTCATAATTTCATCGATATTCCATTCAAAAGGATGGCAAAATTTAAAAAAAAAAATTTAAAAAAAGAAGTAAAAGTAAAGTGGTACCCGAATGGAGTTGTTGGCACCAACGTAGTACTGGTCGACGGTCTTGAGCCAGCCGACATCGTCGTGAGAATGAGGCACCAAATGCACGTTGATCTTGTGTGGGAGTATTCTCTGCGTGGTGTTGTACTCTATGTACTCCGATTGACCTCGTCCAGCCAATACAAGAAGAACCCCCAATACTACTAACCCAAACATCATCATTGGAGTCGGAGGAGTCATCGAACTAGAACTGGATTGTTTTTTAGGTCTGTCTGAGCCTGACAAGTTTTGTAATTTATTCTTATTCCTATTCTTAAATTAGTAAGCCGTCAGTGGGAAGCGAAGTTCTGAGTGGATCATGTTTGGATTTTGGATGAGTTGTGTAATCAATGTCGCTTCAACACAAAGCGACTCTCTCTCTTTGATTATCTCTGCTGGTTTTTCTTTCTCGTGTACTCGATAGATGCGTGCAATTGCACACTACTGTCTCTGACTCAACCTCTTCTCTCTCTCTCTCTGCTCTTTTTTTTTTTTTTTTTCCCATTTTAATGAACAAATAAATAAACTTGTCTTTTTGTTTGACCATATTTAAGTGGTAGACCAGTGGATGGAGGTTATCGGGGAGTTGAAAATGATGAATCTCGTCGATTTATTTATTTATTTTTGAACTCATCTCGTTTATTTACTTTTTTTGGTAAATTTAATTTATCTCGTTTATTTAATTAAACTTAAGGCTATAAGCTTGTTTTTTACCTTTTTTTTTTTTTTTTGGATGCTGAGTCATTGAAAGTTCATTTGAGGGAAGTTTGATAAACCTGTTTTACACATAGGAGATAAATAAGTTTTGAAAAATATATTCAACTAAAAAATCTATTTGAAGTAAAAAAAAAATATAAAATTTTAAAATTTTCTTTTAAAAAAATATTAATAAAGATCTTATTTAGTTTTTTTAAAAATAATATGTAATTTATAAAAAAAAGATTACTTCATTTAAACTTATATTTATAAAATTATGAATTTTTAAAATTTAAATTTAGTATAAAATTTAAAAAATGTGAATAATAAACAATAGTTATGAGGTAGAAAAAATTACAAAAAGAAAATATCAAAAATTTATTGTCCAAACACCACCTTAATTGTTGTTGATGATTTCAAAAGGAAATTAAAAAATGTATGATTGATTTTGTGCTCTTATCCAAATGAATAGTTTATTATTAAGTTTCTTCTTATTTTCATGATTTTTTTGTCACCTTATTTTTATGAAATTAGAAAACAAGGCTATTCAACAAAATATATATATAGCAAAATAATTTTATAAATAGCAAAATTTATAATCATTATAACAATCCTTATGCAAGTCTTTAGCCCAAAAAAATAAAAAATAAAAGCCATTACGCAGGTTTGTAGTACAAAAGGCAAAAATCATTATCTTAATTACAATACAAATTTGCTATTTCTAAATATTCCTAAATTTATTATTTTTTATGATTTTTTTAATTTGGATTGGGTTTCGAATCCTATATGTGATAAAGTTAAGTTCAATTCCACTCTTTTTTTTTTTTTACTCAAATATGTCTAAGTGGGAAGTGAGGTATGGGCTTTATTCCAGAATTCAGCATCAAATGTCGTTGGGATTGAGATTGAAACCGGCCCAAGAAATCAAATCATCGTCCAATTTCGAAGTGAGATTGACACGTTACAAAATTACGTACCCGCCATCAAAAGTCAAAACAAAAAAACCGCCCCACCATCGTCTTCCCCGAAATTCTCGACCTCAAAACCCTAATTTCATCTCGAAACCCTAATTTCTCGCTTCAAGTTCCAACCATGGAAGACTCCTTCAAAGTCCGCGTCGACAAGATATTCGGCACTTTGAATTCGTCTTCTTCTTCTTCCTCTTCTTCTTCTTCTTCGTCGTCAGCTCCGCCTTCGTCTTCTCTAAGCTCGCTCTGGTGCCTGACCGACGACGAAGTCGAGAGGAGAGAATGGAATCGGGACAAGGGAAGTCCAGGGCGCGATTCGAGTTCACAAGCTTCGACCTTCACGGACCGTTCAGACGAGACGGTAAAGAACTCGAATCGTGATTGCAGAAGTGAACTAGAGAAGGACCTAGAAGAACTTGACGAATACGACGAAATCGACGACGAAGAGGAGTTACAGGGAAGTCGTTCGTCGAGAAGATCTGGGAAGCCGGAGGATTATAACGACGAGGAGTGGGAGGTCAAATCTTCAATTGGCTTGGATTGTACTCTCGATAACGAGGTATTTATCGCTGCTACTGTCTCTTTACTTCTTATTAACTTTTTTACTTTATTTTTTTTCTTCTCGAAGGTTTTTGTAGAGGATTCTTAGCACAGTCTTCTTTTGAGCCTTTTTTCTGGCATTTTCGTTCGTGAATTTGTTTGCTAGTTAGTTTGTTCTTTTTTCCCTGATCCTTGGATTTACATAGTAGTATCAATTGATTTCAATTCAATTTTTAATGGAGATAGAAATCTTGACCGACTTCAATTCAATGGTATCAGCTAAAAACTCTTGTGCAAAATGCAGGAAGAGGAAGATGAATATGATAAAGTGGCCGTGGGCAAGGAAATGCCTGAAGGTCGCGTGTACATGAGAGATATAGAAGACTATGGGATCGACATAGACTCCGAACTCGAGCTTCCGACTTCATTCAAGGAATTAATTAGGGACCCACGGGCAAATCACTTGGCTGCCAAAATCAGGATCAAAGAGGATGCAGAAGCTGCAAATAAGATTGATTCTTTGCGGGTTTCTGATGAAGACACAGCGATGCCCACCAAGAATAGTGAAAACATCCCTGGAGACGGACCCTCCAACCCAAAATCAATTCTCAAGAGAAAGGACAGTCAGGTTGACCCTAAGTCGCATAAGCGTGTGCGTTTTGATCCTGAGTGTAAAGACAACGGCGATACAGAGCCCGAGCATAAGGCTCTGAAAGAAAACTCTTCGGTGGAAGGGGTTGATGCTGAAAATCATACTTCTGGGATTCCAGATTATTTGCGGAATCCTTCGAGATATATGCACTACACATTTGACTCTTCAAGTGCAGTGGATGAGGAATCGAACAAGCAAGCTTACATGGACTTGTTAAAGGTTTTGAACAAGTCAAATGCTAGTTCAAATTTGCCGCCAGAGGATGAGGATGCTCCTTTGGATCCTTTGAGGTCCATCACATTCATACCAAGAAAGAAAGGGGGTGATACTAGCGCAATGGTGGATAGCTGTACAGAATTAGTGCAACAAGTTGGGATTGGAAAGGATATTAGGGTCCACGGAGGCAGGCCAATAGGCATTGCAGCCACAGAAGCCGAAGAGAGTGATGCTTGTGCAATGGAAGAAGATGAACGGGAAACCACAGAATACAGGAAGAGCAGCTTGCATAAGCCAGGGCGCCAATACCGTTTCAAAGTACGGTTGGATTTGGATGAATGAATTGCCGGTCACTTCTATTTCTTGAAAAACTAGCATCTAGCTTTCAAGTTAACTGATAATTTACCATGTTAAAAAAATAAGAGTTGTGACTGACAAAATTTGATGTTTTTCTTCTTATCTCTCTCTCTCTCTCTCTCTCTCTCTTTTTGTAACAATTGTTAAACTAGTTTAACCTGTTTTGCAATATGATTAGCTTCAGAGCCTTTTTTTTTTTTTTTTAATTTAATATCAGACACATATATATCCCTCATGCAAGGATAGTGACCCAAAATAATTTGCACCTTATTAGAGATGCTCCTTGGAAAACATTTAGGGAGCGTTTGGTAAACGCATTGCATTTTGATTGTATTTGAATGAAATTTGTTTTTTAAATGTTGTATTTGGTTAAAAAGTATTTGTTTTGTATTTGAATGAAATGTGTGTTTGGATGAAAAATATTTTAGAGTTGAAAAGTTGATGTGATTGATAAAAGTAGAGATAAATAGTAAAGTTGAAAAGTTGATGTGATTGTTTTAAAAATGTTTTGAATAGTAATTGTTTTCGTAGCACCGTTGTAAAATTTGTGTTTGGTGTAAAATTATATTGTATTTGAGTGAAGTTAAAATGAAATTTTTTATCAAATGTCCCCTTAATAGAGAAAAATCCAAGCACAAGGGCAAAAGGATAGTGACCACAAAAAAAAAAAAAAAAAAAAAGAAATGAGGGGTGGCAAGTTGCCAATTACTTTCGGATTTATAGATATTTTCATGTTTTGTCCAATGTACTATTGACATTTAACCGGGCACGCATTTTTTAAACAAAACTCAAGCAACAAAAACTACAATCAGTAAACTCCAAAGTGTATCTGAAACGAAGGATTATCCAAATCTAAAAATCAGACATCTCTCGCCTATCGAAACTCTCAAAACATTTGTATATCATTTTGGTCTTTTTCACTCATCTTAGTTAGCAGTGCATTTGGCCTGTGGTATTTTTCTGTACCAAAATGTGGAAAATCCCCAACTAAGGGGAAATAATAGATCAGTTGATCACAATACAGAAGGACCAATATGATGATTAGTGAGGCAGCCAAAAATGTATTTCCTTGGAAGAAACTTGCACTCCAAGGTATTCATCCAATCAAAGCTAGTATAAGCGTTTCTTACAGTCTGCAGCACCACAGAAACAGCGCATCTGTTTTACCTTGCCATCCGGGCCAAAAACACTGTCAAGGGCGTAACCATAATCATATGTGAGCTCCTGTAGTGGATCAAGAAAAACATTTAGGTTGCATTTGGAAAGACAGAAAGAAAATCGGAAGGAAAAGCATAGAACCTAGGTAAAGAAAATGGTGAGTAAAGAGAGGACTTCTCTATCATTTGTGTTTGGCATGGATTCAGATAGTTCCGGCTAGGGTGGCCAACAATTTAAGACTCGAAGAAAACATGAGCATCAAGCCACATGGCCCAAAACCCGGACATTAATCGGCTCAACTTGGCTTGTCCATTGGACGTTAGAATATTCGACTTTCCCTAATTGGTCTCTTTAAAAACTCCTATTCTAATTCTAATGACTCTTCTGATTCTTCTCGATCATTCTTCAAGAAGCAAACACCAAAAGCTTCTTCTGACTTTTGAGCTTCAAGATAGGCCAAGGGTGGATAAAGGTAAGAAGAGTAAGGCAAAAAAAAGAGGAGATATGAATAGTGGTGCAGTTAAAGGTTAGGATAAGCGAGAAGGAGATTGTAGAGAGTGAAGCACAACACAGGGAATGTGATGGTGAGACGCAGTAGAAAGAAGAAAAGAGTTTAGGTTTATTTTTGAATTGCCTCATATATTTAAGGTTGGGAGGAGTTATAAATAATATTATCCACCAACTTGTTCAGCCGGGTTGGGGTACCTCCTGCAAGCCGACCTAGCACAAAAGCTGAGGAATGCCAGGGGAAAAAATATATATATTTATATACCGACCAAAAGCTTCTGCGAACTTTTGAGCTTCAAAAAATGCCAAGGATGGATGAAAATAAAGTAAGGCAAAAAAGAGAGATGAATAGTGGTAAAGGAAGCTTCACCATTAGTCTTTAAATCCATCCACTAATTTTCCCACCTTTATCCCACCTCCCACTTTGCTCACTAAATAAGGCCTTTTTTATTGCTAACTCACAAGCTTTTAGTTCACTTTCAAGTACTAAAAGCAAGGGAAAAAAGTCTAAATAAAACTTGGAAAGTCCATATTAAGGTGAATCACCTGCAAAGGAGGTATATTGTCCGCAGCAAATAGCATTACTCTAGCAAGCTTCATATCATGGTGCGAGCTCAAAACACATTGGACAAACAAATTCGGGCCACAACTATGATTGATAAATCTAGCGATATTTCCACTTAAACCAGCATCAATGCAAAACTCCGGTACACTTTCTGATCTATCTTCATGTTTATCCAATGTGTTAACTGCTGCTATGGATGCATCACGTGAACGCCGCTGTTAAAGTTTGAACCAGTAAAAGTGAATGTTTCAAACAGAACATAATGAGAACTGGAACGTGAAACAGACTATTATGAGAAGTGGAACAACACGATGAGATTAATCAAAGTGTATATTCAGCACAAAAAGAATTGATCACAAAACATGAGCTGAATTCTCTGCAGGATAAGAACTTGAAAAAGTACGTTAACATAGGCTGAAGCCAGAACAAAACAACCACTAGAAAACCGTTGATGGACCATTTTGTTGCTAATATTTAACATCTAGAAAATAAGTAGCACTTTTAATATGTGAATAAAATCATAAAAAATGAAACTAATAATGTAATTTGTGGAGAAAAATAGCTTTGGTGCCAATGTATTGAAAGAATATATTGGGTTTGCAGTATCAATACCTCTCTTCCACCAAGACCCTTCATTGTTTGCAAGCAATCAATGTCAAAAATATAATCATTCCCTGTAGCACTATCGACATCTTCTTGCCTCCTAAGAATTCCTGTGTACTCGCATATTGGTGCACCAGCAGGTATAAAATCCCAAGATCTAACAGCCCAGCCTTTCTTCGGGGTTCGGAAAACCTGCTCACAAACCACAAGGCATATTTGGCTTAGAGATAACCTTACTCTGACAATCAGATGTTACAAATGACAATTTAGGCAACTTGCAGTATAAACATAACCTCAAATCTGTACTTGAGTCCTCTCTGAGAGGTACGGTTGACACAAGCAGGTCCACAGCCACATCCAGCGCCACATTCGAAGACTACATCCTTGGCTTCAATTAATCTGGGGAAGCACAAAACGAGAACACCACAAAATAAGAAGATAGACATAAACCAGATTGGCCAATAGATCAAATTTTTTACCCACCTGCCTCCATCACGATGCACGTATGGGAAATCATCACCATTAAGCATAGCGCAGGAACAAGTCTTGGGATCTCCACAAGTTCCTATACAATCACATCCTGTGGCGTTCCTGGGAAGTTTCACATTTTTTGCAACTTGAATGGACTTGTAATATGTGAAACCTGAAAGTTATTAAAGATTAAAATCAACAAGAATTTTGACTTAACCATATGTAAAAGTATAGTTAGAATTCTTGTGAAAAAGACATTTGTAAATGAGAATAATAAATATGACGTTTTTAAAAAAAAAGGCAACAAAATTCCAGAACTACAACTACCAAGAGTGTAGATAAGCTGAAAAGCATATATTAAATAAAAATAGGAAAGGTGTAACAAGTCAACTGTAAAACCCCAAAGCTAGCAGGTCAATTACAAAATAACTCCTCTAGTTAGTCTAGATTCTTTTGGAGGTAACATACGTGCTGGCCACTTGGGGATTGAGACACGTAGGCATGAGTCAAAATCACGTAGGCATGAGTCAAAATCACGTAGGCATGAATCAAAATTATGATTTAGTGATATATATCAATGCAATTAAATAAAACAAAGGTAAATTAAAATTAACCAACAATAAAAAATTCTAATATATACTAAATCCAATTGCTTAATTCTCTTTTCTATTCTCTCAATAATGTTTGTAACATAACCCAATGATGAGTTCATGATTAAAATCCTTCAATGTCAAACTAAAAGCTTGAAAATCTGGGGGTCGCATCAATGATACTATGATCGACCTTTCAATAAATGAGGAGAACGAGGCATGGGAGGCAAACAAGCAGTTATGTTTCAAGTCTAAAACTTGCCTGTTGGTGCAACAGGTGGATCATCAACCAAATTTGTAGCTGGAATAGGAATAGTCTCTTGTCCACCAGTAATGTCGTCACATACCAACCTTAGAAATATAGTAGAATTCAATCAATTTATTATCCAAATTAAATGTTCGTTAATGTTCTAGTTCTACTATTTAATCGTCCAATCATCACATACCCTCGTATTTCTGAGATTGACTGTGGAACACGCCCATAAGTAAATTGGACCTGCCATGGAAGTAAAACTTCACTTCGCCATCATGTGTGATTTGTCAAAGTCATTGACTGAAAATGAAAAAGGAGTGTTCACTTCTTATGGAGGATTCAGGGAAATAATTACTCAATTGAAGACACTTAACCTGATTAGTGGTCAGCAATGGTTGCCCTTCTAGCCGCTTTAGGCGATACTTGAAAACTGTAAACCCAGAAATACCCTTCTCTGCCCAATACTGAACGACCTACAAAAGAAAAGGACAAGCTTACTAAGAAAATCCAGTAGACCAAAACAATAAAAGAAAATTATGCTAGAATTACCTTGTACAAACCATCGTAAGTGTAAACTCTACCACAATAACTATTTGAAGAGTCATGACCACGAACTACTCTAACAGGCACACCTTGATCCACACAATTCTGAAATTGGTTGCGCAACAGGTAAGATCCATGGATTCACTTCTTATTTAGATTGTCCACAAAACCTCTATGTCAATACAGAGGTGAAGCACACAACATACAGAACAAAGCATGTTTGGATCCTTTCACACCATTTTGATATGAAAAGACGAAGATCTGTGCTTGTTGCCAGAGTCGTCATAAATAGACAATTCTCAAAAAGTTATCATATCCATTCATGGAGGTCGCCCTATATTATAAGCAAAATTTGCATGTTTCAATCACCATGATTGTAATTAACCATTATTTGCATCATTTTTTTTATGGTTCAGATGACAAAATGCCTGAAGTGTACTGAATTTAATAGCCATACTGACATTGGAGATAATCTCCTCTCAGATTCTTCAACAAAAAGAAACAAAACAATGCATGGAAACAGGTAAGGTCTTAACAAGTTACTCACACAAGTTCAGATGTTTGACATGATAACCCATAGCACAAGCACAAAGCACGAACAAAGAAAATATTAAATAGATCAATTACTGGCATTTCAAGAGAGATATCCCATAAACTTTTATGACACACACCTTAAGTGCCAAGTTTCCACGCTCCATCACTTGATCTCGAATTTGGCGTTTATCACCTGTCAAATTATGCCCACCCTGACCAGTATATACAACATCTTCAGCATTATCCAAATCATCTTCATACATGCCAGAGAGAACAATAGCTACTGCTAGTGGGAATGTATATTTGCCGTACTCCTGCAATCCCAATCCAAATAATGTCAGCCAGTTGGACGTTTAACAGCATTCAATGGTTAATTATATTGAACAAATAACATATTTATCTCTAAAATAAATCCCTTAATTAAACAGAAAAAGAGATTCATTACCCCTTTGCTGTAGCTTTGCCCCATGTAATCTATTCCATTTAACCAGTGGCTATGGAAACCAACAACAACCATTTCAGCTCGAGAATAGAACTGATGCCCAACATGAATACCTGTGACCGATTGACAGCATTGTTAACACCCACCAATATGAGCTTTAAAACATTAACACGTTTGTTTCTCACCGCTGAATTATATTCGAGCTTGAAAAGGAGGAAAACTATAGTTCCAACTAAATGAAACGGTAAATAGTAAATTGGTTAAAACAACTTTGGTGAAAGCCACGAACCTGGAATATTGCCAATTCTTTTACATGAATACAAATTTTCTTCGCACTCAATCATCTGCAACATATTTTCAATACCATGAGAAGGCATATAAAATCAACAAAAGCTTAAATATTGATAGAAAAGGAAAATACAAAATAGGAAAAATGACAAGTAAAATGAACTTAAAACAGACGATCAAGTATTCAAAAATTATCATTAGCTCATCCAAAAACTTTCCTTGGTTATTGCCTTCAAATCAGGTCGCTTTGCCGTGCTCTTAGTATCTTCTGCTACAGCTCCTTTCTATACAAGTTTGTACATCAATAAGCAATGGACACTGTCACTAACTTTTGATATTGTTCCAATCCAGCAACAGATTTAAAAATCCGCAATAACTAAGAGATACACACAACACAAATAGCAATTTATATGCATGTATATTCCAGAGGTGTTTGCATAGAGTGATGGTCTAATGTAAAAATGCTAATAGTTGAAGCAATATTTAGTTTTGAAAGAGAGAGGGAGAAAGAGAGAGAGAGAGAGAGAGAGAGTGAGTGAGAGAGAGTTGGTTTGATGGTCAGAATTTGACCTTTGACTTAGACGCTTTAGAGGATTTCTTATCAAGCTCCACCACCTTTTTGCACCGTTTCTCCTCCTCCTGCAGAGCAGTAAGAAAGAGCATGTGAAAAACAGCATGCACACATAACCAACCAGCAAAACCTTATGATTTGTTGTCCGTACAATCTTTTCTTTGCTTGCATGGCACTAAACATATTCACCTCCTTTTTCACCCCTAGTGAGTGTTTATCAATATAAGTAGATGCAAATCTTCTATCAGATATCCACATAATGATTTAAGATAAATTTGGAATTAAGAAAAGAGCCTGTCTGGCATGGCTTTTCAAGTGGAAATACTGCTTTGGATGACCTTTTTTTTTTTTTTAGTCAAACTGACAAACCACGACTTCTTGAGAAATAGATTGCCCGAAAACGTCTGAAATTTGTACTCAAACTTTAAAAAAAAAAAAAAAAAAAACCACCACCACCACCACCACCATTCCAATATTATTGTTGCTTATTAGAAAATTTAAGTATCATTTTGATCGGACTGAGATCTCCCAGAAAATGTGATTCGAAACACGAATAAAACTATTCTGACATCTCTTCTTCGTAGCCAAAACCAAAATCAAAAGCAAAAGCTATACCCAAGATTCCAGAACACAGAAGAATGTGGGTTTGGGTTCCCAAATAAAAAATAAAAAATAAAAACCAAGTTTGAGTTGACAATTAACCTGTACGAAATAAAGATAATGCTTGTTGAACAATCTGAGGGTGTCCTTGATTTTAGCATGGTCACTTTTCTCGACCAAATTATTAGGAACGCCATCAGAAGAGGGTTTCTTAGTTTGGACTTCCGGAAGAACATTCACCGGCTTATCGCCATTTTCAGAGCTTCTCTCTTTGGAAGCATCAACAGCAGGAGAAGGCGTCGCTCTCTTCTTAGCCGGTGCTCGGCCCTTTTCGCGTTCTTCATCGAGCAACTCCACTCTTCGACGGACCAGAAGCTCCTTCTTGTCTTGAATCCTCGCGCTGCTTCTCCTCTGAAACGACAGCGTCTTCGACGCCGACGGAGATGACGATTTCCGGGATTCGCCGGAAACACCGCCGTTGGACTTGGGAACCACGCATTTGAGAGATTGCTCAACCATTTGTTGAGGGTGTGGGCGTGGGTCTCTCTTGAAGAACCTAAACCCAACAATAGAAACAAACAACACCCACTAGTGTATCAAAAATATAACTATATACTTCTATAATGAATTGAGACAACAAACATCAGAAGGAAAAACGCATCACATTTTTGTTCGGAAAAATTTTGGAATAAAAAAAAACGGAGAGAGAAAGAGACTTGCACAGTTACACTCTTACAGGGTACGGACGGACAATGGAGGGGGGAGAGAGAGAGAGAGAGAAAGAGGGGGGTGGCCGAGTGAAAATGGGATTTTATTTTTTTAAATTTTTTTTTTGTTGTTGCGTAATTTTTGCTGAAGTGTTGTTGCGTAATTTTATATATATATATATGTGTGTGTGCATATATAAAAGAAATGTCTTTTTTTTTTTTTTTTTCTTCGCCAACTTCCCGCCTTGGTTTTGGTATTGCCATGTCGCTGGCGCTCTCCAAATTTCAGGATCCCCAACTGGCCACCCCGATGCTCTTGTCATGCTGTGGCGCCTCTCTATTCGTTTTAATAATTTTTCTCATGCTGCGTTTGGTAATGGAGAAAAGTTAAAAAGCAAAAAAAATGATCATGAGATTTTAGAGGGGATAATGTTAACATTAAAAGTTTGGTAAATAATGCAGTTGAGCGTAAATAAGTATAAAAATTTTAGGACAGATTATTTTTTATTATTTCCAACTTTAAAAAGAAAAATGGAATAGAAAATTTAATTTTACAAAAATAAAATAAAATAAAATAACTATTTTACCCTTAATGAATCCTCTTTCACTTGTTTTGTACAACTAAAAAAAAAGTTTACGAGGTAAAATACAATATTATTGGCGATTTCTCTCCACTTTTCTTTCACTTTTAGTATATAAGTTCACTTCCTATATTCCTCACTTGAGTCTCTTAAATTAGTCCACGCATATCAAATTTAACACTTGACTAAGAAAACAATAATTAAATATATTTTTATTTTTTGGGGCTAAATTTAACATGTGTTGGAGATCTTAAGTTTAAATCTACTATCTCTACCACAAATGATATGTTAACATTGTTATACTTCCTTTCCTTTCTTTTTTTTTTTTTTCCTTTTTTTTTTCTTTGCTCAAAATGCATCCATGGTTAAAATATAAAGAAAGTCCCACTTCTAGACCATTCCTAGTTAATATAGGTTGCACGAGCATTTGTAACACTACACCCTTTTAAAGTTTTTTCATGCAATGACAAATTATTAATTAAATTTTTAATTTTGAAATTTAACCCATAAATTTGTTAAACAATGCAATTTGATTAAATTAAAGCACAAATTAGATTGATAATAAAAATATTCATGTAAGGCTCACATTTTGGGCACTTGATCTCCAATTTTTTGTGTTTTGAAAAATCGCCCTTAATATTCAATAATCAACTGCCTTATATACGTCACCGAATTTGCTAACTTTAGCAATTTGAACCACATTGTAAATCAAAAGCTTAAGGAGTAATTTGTCGAATCATATGTACTTTAATTTAATGCGCCAGTGATCTAGTTAGTTGCATTAGGTTGGTGATGGTAGAAGTAAAAATTAAGCACATTGTTTTGTTTTTTTGTTTTTTTTTTTTTTTTGGTTGCTAGAAAAATTAAGCACATTATTATAGTATCTGTATAGTTGCTTTTAGGTTTCATCGTGAACTTGAATACTAAAATTAAGCACAAAGTGTCTAATGGAATGGTGAGTAGACATGTAGAATGATGCCTCTTCTTTTTTTCTTTTTTTTTTTTCTTGTTTTTATTTTTTCTCTATGAAAAAGAGCATAAATTTTTCCATTTCTTTGTGCAACTAGAAAGAAAAAAAAACGTCGAGTAATGCTAAGGGTGAGACTCCCAGCACAATTCCATCCTTCTTCACTCGCAATAATTTTGTTGTCACTGATCGAGGAGAGACCATTACTTAAGCCTTTTCTCTTTATCCCCCATCCCACTTCATCTGCTTATTTCTGTCACCTGCAAAATTTCTACCAACACATGTTATTTGGGATTAAATTCTCACCAATATCTCCTGAATTTTAACTCGTTCTCAATTTATCCATTCTAATGTAAGGAAGAAAAGCGCCTCTCAATTAAAAGCACAAGCATAATCTAATACATGATATTTATTTAACATCACATATTAAGAAAAAAAGTATGAATGGTTTATTAATTTAAACTTAAAATTTTGGTTCTATTTTTGTCTTTTTCTGAAAATTCAACAAAAATTATAATTAAGGTAGCGTTTGATATTGTTTTTTAAATGTTTTTTGTTTTCAAAAAAACTGAAATGAGAATATTTTAAAAACTGTGTTCAGACAGTTTCTAAAATTGTGTTTGGTTATGTTTTCTAAATTTATACTTTGAAAGACATAAAAATGAAAATTTGTTTGGTTATATTTTTGAAAATTCATTTAATAATTAAGTATTTTATGAAAACATATTTATGTTTAATTTAAAAAATAACAAAAAATAATTTATTAGTCATAATTAAAAAAAACCCCTTTGGTGGTGGGTTTTGCAATGAGGGGTAATGGTAAAAAATATTGGTGGTTTAAACCCTAGGTAGCGGTGACAATAAAATTTGGGTCACGAATCGATAATCATTACCGTGAGTCGGTGCTCATCATAGTGAGGGGGTCGTCACCATCGTTGCCCTTCACCAAAGATAGAAGTCATCGTCGGATATGATTGTTGTTATTAATGCTACACAAGTGCAGAGAAAGAGAGAGAAAGGAGAACAAGGGAGAAAATAAAAATAAAAACATGAAAACAACTTTTTTTTGTTTTTAAAAAATCCAAAAAAAATAACATATTTGAAAATGGATTTTTTGAAATGAAATTGAAAACGCTGAATAAAAAAATGTTATTTTGATATCATTTTCATTTTCTATTTTTTAAAAATAGAAAATCATTCTCAAAAATAAAGACAAATGCCCCCTAAGCCAATCAATTTGGACTCAAAATTTCATTTCATTCCATACACCATTCAAACCCTAAAAATCATAATATGAGATTCATTAACAAAATTCATTTTTTAATTAATTATCGTATTTAATACTATTGATATTCCAAATATATTTTTCTAATAAAAATGAGTTGGTTTTGAAACATAAAAAATAAATAAAATAACATTAAAACTTATAATCAACTGGAAAGCTCAAGAGCATTTAAATTATAACCAAATATGAAAATATCATGAAATCACACAAAATTTTGGAGATATGAATTTCTTGATACAAAAAACGAGATAAAAAATATATGTCAAATTATCACGAAAATTGTAATATAACAAAAATCGAGATATTACAAAAATACATGCTTGATTGATCAGCTATAAAAATACATAAATTTTGCAAGATTTTGCAAAAATATCATGAGAAATTTTACAAAATTTATTTTTTTGTGGTTATTTTTTTAATGACTTGAATTTATATTTTTATAAAGCACATCCATCACTTTTATCAAGTCACCAATTACAGTAAAATAAAACTTTTACTTTTCTGTGCTCCATATTCAGGGGTGTTTTCTTAACTGATATAGAAGTAATCTCGATTTTGGTTCTTAATCTTTCCCACAGACTAATCAAATCACATAAATCAATGTTTTGGGGATTAATGCTCCGTTTGGTAAACGCATTGTATTTGTATTACATTTGAATACAATGCATTAAATGTAATTTATATTTAGAAGAAAAGTATTTGCATTGCATTTGAATACAATGTGTGTTTTAGTGAAAAGTATTTGAATTATATTTTATTAATGTATATGTGATGTGATGGGTAAAAGTAGAGAAAAAAAGAAGAGGGAGAGAATATATGATTTAATTAATAAAAGTAATATAAAAAGTGAAATAATAAATAGTGATTGTATTGGATTTAAAATATGATATGATTGATATTTGAATAAAATGCTTTTGTATTTAGGAGAAAATTGTATTGCATTTAAATGCAATATAAAAAAAAAAGCGTGTACCAATCATGCTATAAATAAAAAGGCCTTAGAGTTAAGAATTTCACACAAGCTCTATATATAAATGTAATGCCAAAAAAAAAAGTGTGTACCAATCATACTATAAATAAAAAGGCCTTAGAGTTAAGAATTTCACACAAGCTCTATATATTAGCTATTTTTGTTGGAGTCATTCCTTTAATTCATTATGGAGCCCTATACTAATGGTATAAAGCTGGATATGTTGGGGCAACAATTAATATGACTGATATTCTTTTCGATGAAAAATACATGGCTAGTTTCTAAACTGTAAGCAACAACTAAAAGATTTTTCCTAATATGACTTTTCTACATACAGGTGTGTGTGCACACTTGATAGGATTCCTAGCTAATCTTGAATCTTGAAAACTCTTGGTACATAGAGAATTCCTAAGTAAGAAAAATCTGATAATTTTTTTCTCTTTGGCCCTTATAAAAAATGCAGACTAATAAGATAGGTCAAAATTTTGTTCCATGAATTAAAATTTATGGACACCAATGAATATTTAATTTTTTTTTTTTTACAATCATTATCCATTTAGTTTAAATTTTGAATTTGTGATTCAAGATTATCTACATCTATAGACAATAATCTATTTAAATTCTAATACAATTCAAATTCCAAGCAATATCTAATCATAGATATTATCTTGTATATTATAAATTTACATAAAATTGTAATACTTATCTAATAAATAAATAAATTAAATATTTATTGGTATTTATAAATATTTAATTGATGGTGTAAATTTTTGACCTATTTTATTTATTAAGTTTGAGTTTTTTTGTAAGGGTCAGAGAGGAGAAATTTTTTAGGGTTTTCTTGCCCATAAATTCCCTATAAAACAAGGGTTTTCAAGATTGAGAATGGAGAGACAATAGATCAAAGGAATATTGCTTTTTTTTACTAGCAATTCTTACAAGTGTGTCCACGTATACTTGCAAAGATTTTTTAGTTGTTACTCACAATTTAGAAGCTAGCTTGATCATCTACAATTATTTATTAAACTAGTACAAATTTTGTGTGTAAATTAATCATTATATATAATGCAGGTGGACTTCTCTTTGTCTTCGTTTTGATTGTTACATAGTTCAGAAATGCATGGCTCGATTAAATCAGATTCTCCTTTGCTCTTAGCGTCCTATGCATTATACAATATTAGATCTCTTCGCTTGGTTATTAAGTTGTTTGTCTTACCCTTTTTTGCATGTAAAATTAATGGCACATTATACAAATATACTGATTTCACTATTTTAAAAGAGAGAGAGAGAGAAGAAGAAGAAGTTGACTAGTGAAAAAGCTCTATGGATTTCCATTTGGAAAACATTAGCAGTTAAAGCTGAAGCTTGTGGTTGCTAAAACGTAAAGAGAGGTTTGTTCACAAGTCTTACTGGGATAATTATGTTACATGCCATAATTTGTAATTGTGGATTGATATTTTTCACAATCTAAAAGTTTTTGTTGAAAATGCTATAAATTTAATTTATATTCAGTTTAAATTTTTTTTATTAGTTTCCTTCTCTCTTCTTTCTCTATCTATCCTAAATGATCATGGAGTGCACAAGGTCTGATGATGATGACAACGGTGGTTGCCATCGAGACAAAGTGAAACACGAGCTCTGGCTCTGATTTAAAGATGGCAATTGGCAAAAGTTGTTCTGGCGATGCAATCACCGCCTTTACCCCACTCCAACGTCAGCGCTCCCACACCGATCACAACCTCGTCAGAAGAACAACCCAAAATAGTAGCTATTACAGTCATGGACGAACAACCCAAAATAGTAGCTATTACAGTCATGGACCCTTTGGGTGATGTGATTTCTACTTTTACCCACTTTGACATCGACTCTCCTACCCCAATTTCGACCTTGGCAAACGAGCTACCCCAAATCGCAGCTACTCCAATTACAGACTTACCTTGATCTCCTCATGTGCGACAGTGAGTGCCAGGTCGGTGAGATTGAACTTGATGAGCTCTAATTGTGTGATTCCTAGAATCACAATTGTGACCCCAACAGCAACTATTGTAGTTGGAGCTCTACTTGGTTGGCCAGCGATGAGCATGGGTTGGGGGAGGAGATAAAGCAAAGGCAATTCGGGAAGAGAGAGAAAAGAGATGAAATCGGTAGTAAATGTTAATCTAGCGTAATGTGATTTTGATCAATGAAATATTTGTATTTGATAAATAAAATATTTATATTTGATAAATGAAAAATTTATCAATAGAATGGTAAATGAACATTTTTTATTAATAAATCAAATATTTATCGATAGTATTGCTTTTTTTCTATGACAAAAATCAATCAAAAGTATGATTTTGTGACATTTTTCTAAAGTTCCCAATTTCTTTCTCTTATAGGGTTGTAAGGGTCACCTAATTTCTTTGTTGTTTTTAGTTTGTACGTTGGTTTGCAAATTTGCTAATTTTGCTAGCTTTTTGTATCTTTTTAGTTTTATTAGTTGGGGGAATGCACTTCACATATACGTGGCCTTTTCATTAATTTCGTTGTGAATCTGTATGAAAATTATATCAATATAGTTTTGTTAGTTTATTTTGGAAGAATGATAATTATCATATGTTAAATAGAATTATTGTATAATGAACATCAAATTATTCACGCTATTTACAACAATTTAATTATATGGAGTTCTTAAAATATCGTGACAGTACTACAAAAGAAATGATTGAAAGGTGGCATGGCATTTGAAAAAAAAAAAAAAAAGAAATGGTATTAGTTAATTAACCAATTTAATTTCATTTTTTCTTAATGTTTATTGGTTAGTTAAGACATCTTGAATGTATAAATTATAATTAAGGGAGCATTTGGTAAACGCATTGTATTTTGATTGTATTTGAATAAAATTTATTTTTTAAATATTGTATTTGGATGAAAAGTATTTATTTTGTATTTGAATGAAATGTATGTTTGGATGAAAAGTATTTTAGAGTTAAAAAGTTGATGTGATTGATAAAAATAGAGATAAATAGTGGAATTGAAAAGTTGATATGATTATTTTAAAAATGTTTTGAATAATAATTGTTTTCGTAATACTGTTGTAAAATTTATGTTTAGTGTAAAATTATATTACATTTAAGTAAAATTAAAATGTAATTTTTTTGTCAAACACACCATAAAATAGATATTGTATAAGTTCCATCAACGATTCAAGTAATGGAAGAGATGGCTAGATGTAAAATTAAAAGTTACAAATTAGAGTTGATCTAATTAGTAGCAAACTACTTTTAACGTATACAGACAAAAAGCATTCCTTTTCTGTTGTTTGCAGAATACAAAATGAACGGTCATTAAGTATAGGAACTAAAGTAAGATTGTGTAACTTTACCCAGAAATTAAAAAATAAATAAAATAAATTTGAATGAATAAAATTTTCAAGCAAATATTAAATAAAATGAAATAAATTTGAATAATTGACTGGATAGTTGGTACTTGAACAACTTTTCGATTATTTCAAGTTTACTTGAATTGTTGATTACCATAATAAGAGTAAGTTTGGTATTCATATTTAAATTGTATTATATTTAAATATAATATAATTTTCTTTTAAATATAAAAGTATCTCATTCAAATATCAATCATATTATATTTTAAATCCAATATAATTACTATTTATTATTTTACTTTTTTTATTATTTTTATTAATTACATCATATATTTTCTTTCTCTCTCATTTTTTTCTCTTTATTTTTACTCATCACATCACATATTTATTATTAAAATACAATTCAAATACCTTTTACCCAAACACACATTACATTGCAATGTGAATATTTTTCTTCCAAACACAAATTGCAAAGTGCAAATTGGATAGCAAACCGTTGATCAATAAAAAAACATAAAGATTGGTCCACACGGTTGGTTTTGCTGCTCGAAAACTTGATTACAAAGTATTTTTAATGAGAAACAAAATTTTTTGTTTACACAAGAGTGGACTCTTTGGTATTCGACTTGTACGATTAATATGGGTTCATAACTTGACAAGAAGGCATAGTCATCAAGAGTAAAGCTTGAAATGGTAACTCAAGCACGCCTAAAAACACGAGAGGCCAAATTTAGGATTAGTAAGAAGGGAAAAAAAAATTAATGTAAACAAAAAGCTAGAGCAGGACACAAAAACGTGCAAATACATACGTAATATAAATCAGAAGAAGAAATAGTCTTTTTACTTTGTCTCTCGCCGAGGATTTTGAACTTGGCACATTAGAAATAATGGAGTTATATAACAACATCATCACCACGCAGGTTTAACTGACTCAGGTTTTCGTGTAATTCATTCTATCTGAGGAATTGAACGGCAAGAAGACCGGCCTAAAACAAAAAGAAAGAAAGCCGTCTTACAATAATGAAAACTCTATCAAAGTTTTTATTAACCAACCAAAAGACGAAGCACAACAAGACTAAGAGTTTTGCACTAACCTTATAAGTTTTCTATGCTTTGTTTTAGTTTGGTAGAATTCCTTGAAGTCGTTGACACGCTTAACCTGGAGAAAACAGGAAAAGCTAGGTAACCCTCAGATAAAAGTAAGTTTACAATGTTAAGAAAAAAGTAGAGGAAGAATAGAAGTTGACATATACAATCTCAGCTGGAAAATTGAGGTTAAAGGACTTGTTGGCCAAAAGGCAGAGGTCAGTACAGTATTGTCAAATGAATGCCTGGATTTACATAGGAATTAGTACTTAGATGCTCCTCAAAATTGGTTTGGTTTTCCTTTGTTAAAACTATGTCTGTTACCTAAGAGAAATGTAGCATTCTGAAACCATTCTCTCCATCTTTGAAATATACTGTCCACAGCATTGATGGTTCAATTTTGTCAAAATGTATCTGTCATGGCTATCATTTGCATTCCTTTTTCCTGTCAGCCATGAAAATATCTTCTAGTTTCAGGTGAGAGTAATTATTTTTAACTTTCTTATCAAAATTAAAAAAAGAAAAAAGATAAAAACAACAACAATAAAAAGGAAGGGAGGAGGAAGAAATAAAGAAAGAAAGAAAAAGTCAGACAACCATTACATGTATAGAGCTACACAAAGAGATCCTTGTCATTAATAAACGCAAACAAGCAACTTTACCACCTGCCAACAGATTAAAAGTCAATAGCTATGTAAGTGAACAAAAATCAACAATTCTGCAAAGCGTAAACCTTTTTGCAAGTCTCGTTGATGGCTTGGTCACTCAGTTTTTCGCTCCCACCTTTTCTAAGAATGTTATCAGAGAAACTGGTAAGCATTTATGTACTTGAGCTTCTAGTAAACTCTTGTTGAACAAAACCTCAAAAGCTTTCTTTAGTGCCTGAAAGGAGAGAGAAAAAAAAAAACAGAAGAAACAATTGTGGATAATCAAAAGATGAGATACTTCACCGGTAAGCAATGATGTCCAAACCACTTGTGTATACAAACCTTGTGAAAAAGAGTGTGGTTTTGAAAGCAGTCATTCACATATGCTAGATACATATCGTGTATCTCGACCACCTCTCTTACAACAAGCTGAAGATCAAAAACCACATGATTTCATTTTTGAGTAAGAATAAATAAAAAATAAAATGTTTTGTTGTTTTAATCCGTTTTGGATTTAGGATTACAAATGTTCAAAATAGGAACTCAATCACACCTTAAAAAAAAAAAAAAAAAACAGGAACGTCCCAGTGTAGAATTAGCAAGAAGGAGCCAAAAATGTCTAAAGCAAAGAGTCTGAGCAATAGACCAAAAAGTGTCCATGTATGAAACGAACAAATCAAAAAAAAAAAAAAAATACCATGAGTAAGACACTGTAAATGAGAGACCAGAGTCCAGAATGGAGTCCAAATACCATATTGACTCCTGTACTACAAACAAATCAAACGAAGCTCTTGTCGGTGTGCGACGGTCTGGCCACCCTGAATTTCATGTTTGCGATTTGGAAGGGAGCTGTTGAATCTTAGGATCAATCACAAAATAGTAATTACGCCAATCCCGGAACTCAGAGCTGTGAAGTCCTAAAGCGATCTCTTGATGATAACAGTTATACACCAACAAATTAACCATTAACCAAAAAAAAGCAAAAAAAATTTATTAAAAAATAAGAACTAATAAACATAAATGAATTGGATAACCTTAGATTTATTTTACTATTTTTTTATACACAAAATTAACTTATTCTTAAAAATATTATTTGTTTTTAATTTACTTTTATTTATTTTTGTCTTATTTATTTTAATTTAGATTTTTTTAATAAATTTTGTAATATTTTTATTCAATTTTACTTTATTTTAATAATAATATATTAAATAAATTTAAAATTAAATATTTTTAATGAGTTTACTTATAATATTTTATTTTAAAAATATCTAATTTTAACACTTTATTTGTCTGTAATGTTAAATTGTGATAAAAAATTCGTATATTAAAAATGATTCCCACATAACGTCATTATGCATATAAGTAATCCACCCTTTTGATTGGTTTTGTTTTGATCATCTCATCAATACAAGTATTTATAAAGAGAATTACTCAAATCGGAACTCGTATAAAAAAGTTATGCTAGATTTTAACTTCGAATCAATAAACAATTACATTTTTATTCTTTTATTTATTCTTTTTCCTTTTTCTTCTTTCTCTTTTCTTTTTCTTCGATCGAATTTCTTTGGCCCTACACGAGAGCTAAAATTGTAATGTTGCAAAATTTTTAATTTGAAATTCGCACGTGAGTATAAAAAATTTAGTGTTTTAATAAATTTTATTTTGAGAGTTCAATTTTAAATTTTTAGTGTATTAATATTAACTTAAGGATATTTTGAACATTTTGACAAGTTTTGAAAATTCTACAATTTTACCCCTAATTTTTAAAAAATAAAATTATTATAAAAAAATATAACAATTATAAATAAATAAATAATAAAATAAACCCATTAACTTTCTTCAGACCACTCTCCAACCACTCTCACTATTGTTAATTTTCACAAGTGCAATAATCAAACAAATAATAAAGTAATGAATAAATCATCATTCCTACAAGAATAGTTAATTTTAATTTTATTTGAATGAATGAAAAATATTTTAATTGAAAATTTAAACAAATAAAAAAATTATAAAAATAAATGAATTTAAATTGATAGCACACAAGCAAATACATAAATACTAGGAATTATAATTTCACTGTAATTAATCAAATTTAATTTTATTTAAATATATTATTATGATTTTGTGTTCATATTCGTTGATGATCAATTATTATTTTTACTTTATGTACTCCTTCTCAAGTTAAATATAAATTCTATATTTTTATAGTTAAATTTACACAAAATGATTAGTAAATTAAATTCAAGATGAATAAATAGTACCTTACATATGAATAATATCATATATATGAATAGCCATACATGTAAATAGTACTATACATGTGAACAGTAAAATACGAATCTAAATTCAATTATAAAAGTGTACTTTGAGAAATCTGTGATAATTAATAATATGATTATATAAAAAAATATATACTTTCATTTTATTTTAGATTTTATGGTATTTATTCCATAACCATGCTACAAAAATCTCCTTTTAGTTTCATTTTGTTCCACAACTCATTCAAAAGTTGATCAGAAATTTGAAAGCATTAAGTTTGAGAATAAATACGTCAATAAATGCAACACTCATAATATTATACTTAATTTAATTAAACTACCATAATCAGACTACATCATAGTTCCTAGCAAAAATTAATTTAATTTATAAAGAAAAATAAATTAATACAACAAAATAAATTAAACATAATGACAAAATAAAAGGAAAGAGCTTAGAAAAATTACTGATATTTGTGCTAGTAGAACCACCAGAACCTCCTTATTTTATTGATATAAAAATTACAAATTAAACTTAAAAGAGACAAATTTATAGGTAACCTATGTTCGAAGTGGAGCTTTATATTAGAGGCTTAAGTCTCGAAACTTTCTATTTTCTTGCTTGCTTGCTTGCCCCTCGCTGACTTCCTTTCCTTGCTTTTTATAAGCCAAAATTTTATACTATTCATTCATATGCACAGGCAAGGTTGTGCATCATAAGCATTTGATGCACGAATGCATGATGCACCAACAATTTTTGGTGTGAAGAAGGCAGCAAGGGAAAAAAGAGAGAGAGAGAGAGAGAGAAAAAGACAAAAGGAAAGAAAAAAATAAAAAATAATAAAAAAAGATAATTATATATAAGTGTTAAATGTTTTTTTTATTAATTCAAAGTTAGAATCTGTTATAATTTCTTCGTATAGCTCTGATTTGAATTATTCTTTTTTTAAAATACTTGTATTGATGAGAAAATCAAAATAAGACTAGTCAAGAGGTTGGACTACTAATATGAATAGTATAATCCGATAAGACCCACTTAAAACAAATGATTTTTTTAATCTATATTTGACACTACAGACAAGTAAAATATTAAAATTAAATATTTTCAAAATAAAATATTAAAGACAAACTTATTAAAAATATTCAATTCTAAGTTTATTTAATATATTATTACTAAAATAAAGCAAAATTAAATAAAAATCACATAAAATTTATAAAAAATCTAAATTAAGATAAATAAAATAAAAATAAATCAAAAGTAAAAAAGTTCTTAAAAATAAGCTATGCTAATTTTTTTATATAAAAAATTAATAAACTAACTTTATTTTATGAAATTATCACTCACCACTCTTGGCTCTTATATTAGTCTTCAACCTCTCTCTCTCTCTCTCTCTCTCCCAGTTTTCTCCTTCTTTCTCACCATTCTCTCATTTTTCTCAAATTTCCTCACACTCACTTCCAACCATCCCTCACTCTCTCCATTTCTCATCAATTTCTCAACCTCTCTCTCTATATCTCAACCACACTCCCTCTCTCCAAAGCCACTCTACTTATTTTTCACCAATCTCAAATCCGATTCTCACCCCCTCCCCCTCTCTCAAATGAATTATTACTTTTCATAATATAGGAAAAAAAATTGTTTGGAGTAATAAATATAAAAATATAAAAATTTATTCAAAAAAAATATTAATATACATCTTGTTCGTTGTTTTTGAAATTTTATATAATTTAAAATAAAATTATCTCATTTATAATTATATATACAAAATTATATATTTTTAAATTTTAAAATTTATTATAAAATTTTAAAAGTATAAATGATAAAAAGAAATGATAAAATAAAAAAAATATCAAAATAGTTTATTTTGATGACCAAAACTAACGCAGACGGCATCTAAACTTTTGCCTCAGTCGGGGTTTAATATTGGGGGGGTCTTAAATGTAAAGCGCCACGGTGTGACTAGTGTAAAGTCAAAGGACTATTTTTGGGATGGTTTGCGCATTTTGTTTTAATTATATTTGAATGTAATTTATTTTTTAAGTATTATATTTGGTTGAAAAGTATTTGTTTTGTATTTGAATATAATATGTGTTTGAATGAAAAGTATTTTAGAATTAAAATGTTGATGTGATTGGTAAAAGTAAAGATAAATAGTAAAGTTGAAAAGTTGATGTGATTGCTTTAAAAAATTTTTAAATAGTAATTGTTTTCATAACATTGTTGAAAAAGATTATATTTGAATACAAAATTTTGTGTTTGATATAAAATTACATTGCGTATTAATTTGTGTTAAGAAAAGAAAAATATAAATTTATTTTGTGTTTTTCTAGTTATACAAAATTAATTGCTTCTATTATAACCAAAAAATAAAAATAAAAATCATTGCTAATATCATATTAACCCAACGATTCAAATATTTTATCTAATTTTTGGTATCTCAAATGATGTATGATCAATAATACTATATCATGCCACTTTAAAAAGTTTATAATTAATATTTTATATCTTAAAATTTAATTTTATCCAATGATGTATTAAAATATAATTAACCAGACATTACTTAGAACATCAAAATTGAATAAGAGATGTCAAGCCTAATCGATAATTAACTCTATAACAAGGTATTAATATCCTTAGTTCACTAAAATTTGATCGTCAATTATTTTTGGAGAATAATTAATACTTAATTGAGTTGTAACGCAAGTATATTTTTTTTTTAGGGAAAGAAAATCTAAGGATAGAGTTTGAATATGAACAACACGAATGAGAGATGCACCGGTGAAAGATAAGAATACTAGTTGTAGGAGAAAAGTATGAGTAGTAAAAGGAAATAAATATATATATATATATGTATGTATTAAATAGAAAGAGTGGCAAGGAGTGGAGAATGACCAAAAAGACAAAGTGGCAACGGAAGCCACACATTAAACGAGAGGCTATCATAACCTCATCCTTTCTTGTTTTCATTTTAGTCACTGATCCCTCTTCCTCCTTGTTTTTCTTGGCTATTAAAAATAATATTTTTTTCTTATATTTCTTAATAAAGGAAGCTGCAAATTTCTTTTTCTCCGTCTGTCTTTGCAAGTAGCAGTCAACATGTACTCTCAACAACAACAGTGAATTAGGTGCTAGCAGCTGCTGGTAGCACCCATGGCTTCGGCTATATTATCTGTGGCCAAACCATCTCTTCAGGTCTTCTTCTTCTTCTTCTTCTTCTTCTCTTTAATTACTTTTTCTGCTCTAACAATTCGATATCAGATATCTACATTAGTTTTCTCTTCTATGTAACTGGTATTCACCTCTTCGGGCCATTATATTTTTGTAACTAGCGTTTGCTTTCTATATATATAACTAGTGTCTATATAAAAATGAAGTCCGACTACAGAACCATTCTCTAACACTACACTCTCCTAATTCTTTTCATGCAATAACATGCAATCCATTAGATTTTGTTATTTTGTAATTTACCCAATAAAATTGTTAAATAATACAGTTTGGTTCAAATTAAAAACATAAGTTGGATTGAGAACATAAATATCCATGTGAGGCTCACATATTGGCACTTTACCTGACTTTTTGCGATTTGGAAAATTGCCCTTAAATTTTGATAATCAACTCCCTTATCCACGTTACCGAATTTACAAATACTAATGGTTTGACAAGTTTTAAAGTGTAATTTATCAAATCATAAATACTTCAATTTAGTGTGCCAATAGCCTGTTTGGTTGCATTAGGTTCATGGTGGTAGAAGTAAAAATCAAGCATTGTTATAGCATAATTGCTTTTAGATTTCATTGTAAACCTGAATCCTAAAATTAAGGATAAAGTGATGAACGATTTAGCCATAATCATAATTACTAATAGTAATTATCAGACTTACTGTACGAGTCATATATGTTATCATTACAATGAACAGTGTGATAAAATTGAAAATAAAATTTTTTTGAAGTGCTATTAATGAAATTAAATTAAGGGAATTTGTTGTAGGGTTTTGGCTAAAGGTAAATTTGGCACTGTATATGTATGGGATCTACAAAATCTGATATAACAAAGTTAGAGATGAAAATATTGAAAAGTAATTCTAAATATGAAATCAAAACTCTTGAAAGTGCTGTTATTAAAATTAACCTATATTAAAGAGCATCAATTGTTTCGTTTCTCTGCACACCAAGAAAGGAAAAACGCCAACATGGCTAGAGGCTTGGACCATTCAAAACGATTGGCATTTGGAAGGACTTTTTACTTTTTTTTTTTTTTTAATTATTATTATTATTCCTTTGGGATGATGCGTGACTGTCTTTGGGGATAGGGGTATTAGCTGAAAACGTGAATCGCTCATTTTGAGACTTGTCTTTGTTTTTGGTTTTTGGTACCCAAAATGGCTAATGGTATTCGTAGCAGCAACAGCAGATCAAGCAGTGTCAACATGGTCACACCATCTCACTTGTCCATCTCCTTCCAAGATTCAGCCTACACCCTCTCCACCACCATCATCCTCCATGGCATGGCCCCACAACCTCCATGTCCTCCCGGAAACTGATGGCTCCTACTCTTCCTCCTCGTGCCTCTCTCCACGAATCCATGTCTTGTTTATCATCAAACGACAGCCTCTTTCTTCTCTCGGAGAGCACCGGCTACTCCTTGGCCAGCTACTACACCTCCTTGGGCCTCTTCGTCATCTCTATGCCCGGCCTTTGGTCCCTCATCAAACGCTCTGTTAAATCCAAGGTATACATATATTCTTTTTCATATATATAGGTATATTTTAATTATATAATAGGGGGTGATATTAATTTCAGTTTGAGTGAGTGTTGTATTTTGATGATGAAAGATTGTAAAGAAGACGTTCATAGGAGAAGGTGAAGCCAAGAAAGCACCCAATCAAATGGCGGGTGAGATTCTATCCTTCTTTACTCGCAATAATTTTGCAGTCACTGATCGAGGAGAGACCATTACGTAAGCATTTTCTCTTTCTCCTCCACTCCCACCTTATCTTTTTATTTTTCCTTCATTTTTCTGTCAAATGCATTTTCTCCCCCCACCACGCCTCTTAAATTTTAGCTAATTATCATTTTATTCCCCATAAACTTTTAAAACACTCACATTATCCTTTTTAATTTTGTCTTAGCACACTTAATCCATTCCATTATAAATAAACTATACAGAAAAAAAAAGACAGGTTAAATGCGGTCAAATAATCTATTTCCTTGTACTTGTGCAAATCTATTAAAAACAGACATTAAAGAGAGAGAGAAGAAGAAGAAGGTAAAGTCAAATGATCATTTTCTATCAGTATCTTATAGAAATTATGATAAAAGGGATAAAATAAGACTAATTTAAAATTTAACTTTGATGAATAATCATTAAAAAGGATCATTAAACTAAATGATGGCATTTCATAGTTAATTAAAAAATATATATTAGCGTTACCGTTCCAAATAATGGACTGCATTTATTTATCTACAAATTTCCCTCCGTATTGATTTACCATTTTTTTGGGAAACACATTAACCATTTAAAATAAATAAATAAATCAGTGTTGTTCTTTCAATTGTTGTTAGTGACTCATTGAATATGTATCGTCTTGACCTCCCCACCACACACACACACACACACACCCCCCCCCCCCCCCCCCCCTCCAAAAAAAAAAAAAAAAAAAAAGGGAAAAAGAGAGAGAGACTCAGTGGATATGTATTTTGCCATCTCTTGAATGAAGGTTTGAGGGCATGATGGCGCCAAGCAGAGGACAAGCAGCTTTGCTCACATTCTGCACCTGCATCAGCCTTGCCAGCGTCGCCCTCGTACTTACCATAACTTTTCCGGATGTTGGCAACAATTGGTTCTGGCTCACCATCTTGAGTCCATTTGCGTAAGTACAGTCACCCTAAGTTGCATAATTCTATTTGTCAATTGGGAGAAGTAGTAATGAATAATGGACTGCAGCGGTGCCTATTACTGGAATCGAGCATCGAGGAAGGAGCAAATCAAGGTCAAAATGATTGTTGGAGAAGATGGCAACCTATCAGAGATCATCGTTCAAGGTGACGATCAACAAGTAGAGCAAATGCGCAAGGATCTTCAGCTCAGCGAAAAGGGAATGGTGTATGTCAAGGGTATATTCGAGAGATGATAACACCTCAAAAAGGCAATGTGTAGAATTTTACAACCCTTATACAAAGGGGCACGAGAAAATGAGGCCGTTCTTGAGATGTATTCTAACGACCCAGATTTTTTTATATGGGTAAAGTTATAGAGTTTGGGCTCGACTTCTAATATCTTCTCCAAACCCACTCATCAATTATCTTTGATAGGTCACAGTTCATCATCATGTAAGCACCATCGTACACTTATTTGTCAACTTCAATCCGCATGGGAATCAAATATCATAAAAGAAATATACAATGAAGAAGTAATAGAAAACGTACACATTTAAAAAAAAAAAAAAAAAGAGGGATTCGAACCAGAGTCCCTTAAAAAAAAAATTGATTCGAACCAGAGTCCTATTATTGAATGAGCTTTTGATGATGATCTCCACCTTCAAGCTTGTTTGAACCCACATAAACCCATTTACAAGGGGTCTCAGTACATCAAAGAGGAGTGGTCAAAACTTGAAAGTAGTAACACTAAAAAACCAAAAAATAATTCCTGCCCCAGCTAAAGCCAGGCAACTTATTGAGAATATGCGAAAGATAAAGATACATTATCCAACTTAATCCAAATTGGAATATCGCCAACAACAAAGATGTCTTCCACAAATCTTCGACATTATCTGATTAAATTAAAAAGAAAGAGAAAAATTCCGAAGCCAAAATAACATCAAACCTCTACATAAATAAATCCTCATTACTCAACCAACCAGTAGTTTGCTTTCCTCCAAGAAGGTATATGTAGGTACCTCCAAATTGTATGGCGCCGGTCCCTTGCGAATTCTTCCAGAGATATCATAGTGTGAGCCATGGCATGGACAAAACCATCCACCAAAGTCACCAGCATTTGGTAAGGGAATGCAACCCAGATGTGTACAGACCCCAATAACAACAAGCCATTCCGGGTTCTTAACCCTCTCAGAATCGGGCTGAGGATCACGGAGAGAAGCAAGGTCAACGCTGTTTGCCAGCTTGATATCTTCCTCAGTTCGGCGCCTGATAAAGACAGGCTTCCCTCGCCACTTAACAGTCACAGTGCTGCCTGGCTCGATGCTTGAGAGATCAACCTCAAGAGATGCCAGGGCAAGAACGTCCTTACTGGCTGACATGCTCAGCACAAACTTAAGGACGAGCAAACGAATCAGTGAAGCATAAACAAACCTACCACCTGTAAGTACAAAGTAGGCAAATGCCTTTTTGCTAGGATCCCCAGGTGGGTATCTCTCATGATTGTGCTCATCATATTCTATCTTTGAGGTTGGGTTCTTAACAGCCGCCACTGTGGCCGGAATCTCTGGTACAAGGTCATGTTCCTTAGATGGGGTCAGCAAATCAGAAGCAAAGCCTGAAGAACCAAAAATTTACATCTGCTTAATAAACAATTGTTGCAACCTTAAATGAGACAAAATAAAGGAAAATAGATCCATCTAAAACCGGCAACTTTTATCAATTTTAGAGACTCCATCTATAAAAACACACGAGTTCAATAACGCAAGCTCAAAGTACTGTAACAACTAAGTTAGAATACCAAACACGATATCTTCTAAAGAATCTCAACTTGTGTGCTATACTGGGACCAAAACTTGAACAACCGGACCAATTATACTAAAATAATTTTCATCTGTTTATTCAACAACTACTGCAAAAGTAAATGAAAAACAAGGCAAATATATTTTTAAAAAACACAACTCTATCAATCTTAGAGCCCCCAACTAATACCCATCAAAAAAAGGGCCCCATTAATATAGGAGAGATACAATTTCATTAACACAAGCACAAATCGTTGTAATAACTATATTCCAATCTCAAACTCAACATCTTTCAAAATATTCTGAACTTGTATGCAATAATAAGTTGTCATTGATAAAACAAATAAAAGGACAAGACCATCACGGTAATACAACAAAACTTTCAAGAGTATCGTGGTAACTTCTAAGAAACTAAACTTGCTTTGACAACCACTGAAAAGTCACAAGTAGGAGCATAATGAATTGATTTTGTATCCCTTATATATTGTTCTGCACCCTTACAGGAAACCATCAATTTAAAAATGGTTTTCAATTCATATACATACTCGTGTACAAAATATGCTCAGAGAAATTCAATACGAAGTAAATATAAGATTAGAATCAACTTGAATCTTTCAAGCTGTGTGCTAACGATTTGAAAACCCTAAATTATACGTGTGTGCGCGCACGTATATATATTTCTATATGATATATACACATATATATATATAGAGAGAGAGAGAGAGATGTATGTAAGAGAACAGAAAAATAATTTGAAGCTGAACCAACTGGAATCTTAGAACTAATGATCTGAAAATTCAAGGCTATATGCACAAGTGTGAGATAAATGAAGGTCTCTTTTTCCCTCGAGCAAAAACAGAATCTTGAATAGCGATTTGAAAACCCTAAATTATATGCGCATACTGGAGAGAAAAAATGAATCTTGAGAAATGAATTAGATTAAACAATGAAATGAATCGGAAGGCAGAAAGAAGAATAGAAAAAACAAGAAAGAAACCCAAACCTCTGGAAGGGAAATGGAAGGGGAAGAAGGATCGAAGAGGGAACTGATGAGAAGAAGAGTCGGTGGAGGCAATGAAAGGGTGGCGAGAGAAAAGGGAAGAGGCGGAGGCGGTGGCGGTGGCGGTGGCGGTGGCGGTGGCGGTGGCGATGGCGGCGGAATTAGGGCTCCGAAGGGAATCGGAGGAGAGAGAAGAGAACCTCCTAGCCGCAACTCTCAACATAATGGTCTGCTTGTTTGCTTCTTCTTCCTTCTTCTTGCTCGCAGGGAAAACGAAAAATGGTCAAAAGGGAAAACAGGGAACCGGCGAGCGAGGAATGCCGTGTGTTATAGGAATGAGGAAGGGCCTTTTTCTTTTTCTTCTTCTTTTTTCGAAAAAACCAAAAAGGTTTTTCTCATTCTTTTTTTTTTTTTTGAAAAATTGGAATTAATATTTTGAGATTGACAAGGCATGGAAATTTGGCTGTTCCAGCAAAATAAAAAATAAAAAATAAAAAATAAAATAAGAAAAAAAAGTAAATAACAAAGACATGGAAATGTGTAAAAAATATTTGTAACAATAACAAATAAATTTGATATTTATTTTAAATATTTTAAAATTATATTTTCTTTGGATCCATAAAAATCCTATTTATTTCACTTTATAAATAATAAAATTATTAATTGTAATATGTAGTATTTTTGTAAAAGTAAATAAAATATTTAAAATATTTAAAATAAGAGAGATTAGCCAAAATAACATAATGTAATGTCTTAAAATAATTATGGAAACTAAACTATTGATATAAAATAGCATAATTAAGACAAGTAACAAGATAAAAAATCAAATATACCCCTGACTCTCACTCTTCCTCTACTCTTTACCTGATCTAATCTTCCCGTTTGATGGCCATCGACGTTGTAAGCAAGCTTGCCATTTTCATTGTCATCGTCGTTGTGAATGGTGAGAATCATGTCATTTCTCTCCATCAAAGCTTTGCGAGCAACAAGCAACAACCCACTATCACGAGATTGCGGGCTGTGCCTACCATTGAGTTCGTCTTCTTTTCTAGCGATGAGTTCACCTTCTTCAACGGTTGTGTGTCGTCACGATTCCATCCAATTGGATCGATTGGCGACTCGATTTAGGCTTGACAAATACGAGATCTCGCATTTGGCCTTTCGATCACCATTTAGCAATTGATTTTTTGACACAATGACTGGCCCTTGTGAAAGCTGCAACTCCCATCACGATGCGACTCTCTAGTGATGCGACTCCAACCGTGTTGAGAGAGAAGCCAAATCGCAAGTTGTCAATGAAGAGAGAGAGTGAGAGAGGAAAGAGAGACATGGTACGAAAAGGGTAAAATTAGAAAAACATAAAAATGAAATTTAATATGTTATAATTTTATATTATTTTAAAAATATTTTATAATTTTTGTTAGTAATTTTTAAATATATTAGATGAAATAATTTTTCTTAAAATAAATAATAACAAATAATAATATTTATCAAATTAAATTAATTATTTATCTATTTATGAGTATTTGCTCTAGATATTTTAAAATTTTTCTATTTTAAAAAAATATCTAATCATTCACCGTGGAGCTCATGGAACAGTCGTCACGCTTGAAATGGCTCAGGGCACAGTAAGTGGTAAACTCATTCCAGTCGAGCTCAAGAGGAGTCCGCTCGTCAGGAGTAGTCATAGCGGAGTCCTTTTTCCAAAAATAAAAATAAAAATAAATGGCTTACTAGAACACACAATTTTATCTCGGCAACAAGAACAGTAGCCGTCTTAGCTCAGCCGGTAGAGCGCATGGCTTTTAACCATGTGGTCGTGGGTTCGATTCCCACAGACGGCGTTTTTATTCTTCTGCACTCCTTTTTTTTTTTTTTCTTCCTAAAAATGATTTTATTCATTCAGACCAAATGTACGACTCGAACAAAATACCTTTTTGGTTGGTTTTGTTTTAAGTTGTCCAAAATCTACGGCTGTGTTTGTTTTTTTCTTGGAATGGTTTTCTCGATTCTCTAGGCTAATGTTTTTTAAATTGTTTTGAAATCTTGTTTGATTAGTTGAAATTTTAAAAATAAAACTTGAATACATCAAATTCATTTCCACTTTTTTTGCCTTGTATTTGAAAACAACAAAAATCCGTTTTCACTTGTTTTCCCTGTATACAAACATACCCCTTTCGATAGTATTCTCTCTCTCTGCCCCTCGGCCCCTATGCTCTCTGCCCCTCTGCCCCTATGCTCTCTGCCAGTCTCTCTCTCCTTCATCACCATCGCCCTGAGCACTCTCTCCTCCTCTTGGCTCGACTCTGCTCTGTCTCTTTCTCCTTCAGCCCCTCGCTGTCTTTGAGCGCCGCGGCCTCCTTTTCCTCGCTCTCTCCTTTGGTTTGCCTCCATTGATTCTCCATTTCTCTCCCTCTCTAATAAAAGTCCTTGTTTTTTGATGTTGAACTTGATTTTTTTTTTTGGTTTTGCTAGGGTTTTATGTTGCGAGGACCAAAGAAGTAATCGCCCTCGCGCTCAAGATCAAGGAGACCAAAAAAGCTTCCTCTTTGGTGCAGCAGTCGAGCGCATTTTTTTTTTCTGCTTGGAGACGTTCGGATTGTCGTCCTCCCTTTCGATGATTCAACGCTCGCGACTTCGGTTGGCGTTCTACTTGAACGATTCTGGTAGAATGTTGGCGTTCTATGTATACGGAATGAAGATATATCTTATTTTTTCTCTTGTTGTCAAAGAACTTATATTTACGGATAATATCATGGAAATGTTGGTAAGATTGTTGATATTCACTTTCTTGGGTTATGGGTTTTGTGCCTGATTATTGATTAGGTTGTTTCTTTGCAGGGACTGAAACTATCTTTCACCTTCTCAGTTGATGAGCCGAGCCTTGTCAAGGATATAAGGTAGAGAAAGAAATCTGAAAATTCTTATTTGGTTCTTTCGGATTCTGGGAGACTATATCGCAGGATTGTTGATGGCTCTGTTAAATATGTGATGGACAATGTTGATGCTGGTACGTTTTCTTTGTTTTCTTATTTTGGGAACTATGTGAAGCTGCTTTTCCTTACTGTTTTATTTATTTATTTATTTATTTTTAAGAAGAAACGGCAATTATATTGATTACCAAAAAGTTACCAAAATAAAAGAAGCAGAGGAAATGGAGTCCTCCACAGGAAAATAAAACAAAAAAAAAGGCAAAACTAAAAAAACCTCAAACTATAGAAACCAAGTTCTAAACTATATAACATTGATTCTTTATTTATATGGGTATATTATGTTGAATTGTAGTTGTAAATCTCTGTGTTTTGTGTGTGACGCACACACGTGTAGCAAAAAAGAGTAGAAATATATGTTTGTTTGCATATTTATATGTGGGTGGAAATTCTAAGTAGGCCATGAAGGATACATATTTACAGCTTAAATAAGTGAATTTAAAAGTGATTAAAATTGATATCAAATGAAAATTAGATGTTCTGATTGAGAGTTTGAATCAACTGGATAATTCAGTTGAGTTTTTAGAATTTAAACAAAACTAATGAGCGATTTATTAGTATAATATGCAGACTTGGAAAGACTAAGCCTTTAAATGTGGATGAATGAATTGTTCATTGAATAATGAAAATATGAATGTAGTGTGTTCCTTACCCCATTCCTTCTCCTCCTAAGGACATATTGATAGTTCAAGTAATTTAAAGTAAGCACAGTAATCTAGATTTACTGAATTCACTAGGCCCCTTTCAGTAAGGGTGAATTCCATTTTGTCTTCTAAGAAAAACCTTCATTTTTCTTTCTTTCTTTGTGGACAGACTAATAGGAATCTTGCCTCGATCAAGGTATAATCAGATTAACTATCTTGCATCATTAAGCTTTAAAAGCATTGTTTTTCCCCCTGCAAATGTGTCGTTCTATATTTAAAATTTAGTCTTATCCTTTACTTATATTTCTAGCACGTCTCATAAATGAATTTGAAATTTTTGGCATGGGGGTGTTTTATGGATGTTAGCATGTCAAAGCTTCATTTGAATCTAACAATAACCATCTGGATTTCTAGAACCTTACTTTTTGTTTTCCTATTTTGTTCTTTGTGGCTATTGTATGCCCTTTTGTTTTACTCCATGTGGAATAGAAACTTCCACATTCTAAACAAAATTTGTACTCTGTGAAGTGTGAATGCTTTTTTTGCATATTTATGTGTTGATGCTTGTTCTAACTTATGTCGCGTTAAAGGAAATTATATTTGCTTTAGCAAGAAACGATACACTTAGCATTCTGTTGTCTAAATTTAAGGAAAGATTGTGCATGGCACTTCCATTCAAGAATTGGATTGGTGATTATGATGCAAACAGTATTGTAAAAAATCTTAATTTTGTTTCTATTTTTATTTATTTTGTATTATTATTTTATACCTTTATATCTGATATGCTTTTGAAGTTATCAATTTATTTCCCTCGAATTACTTCTTCTTTCTTCTAAGATCAAAAAGCTTGATCTATATTAGTAATATGTTCTGAGATCAAGTGCAAGAATGGTGCTAATTTATAAAGATTTTATCAGCTGCGTATTTCTAGTCAGTAATCTTACCTTATGCAATGAATCGATGGAACTGAAATATTTTCCCTAATCATCAGTGGATTCTATCAGGTGGGTTCATCTAGAGAGCATCATCTTAATGTATAACTCGCATTATTTTTAAAGTTTGAAATAGGTAGTTTTTATTTTCATAATAGGGTTTAATAAAGTTTAGATTGTTTACTTGTGTAAGGACTGTATCAGAGCTATTGATGGTAGACATGTGATGGCTATTGTCCCAGCAGTCAAGCAAAGAGTTTATCAGGGAAGAAGACATACTTGCACTTAGAATATAATGGCAGTATGCAGTTTTGATATGAGATTTACTTATATTTATAGTGGATGGGAAGGTTCAACTGCAGACTCTAGAGTATTAGTACATGCATTACAAGATCAAAATAACAGATTTGTTAGGCCACTATGACCTAAATATTATGTTATTGACTCCGGATATAATAACATGTCAGGATTCCTTACACCGTACCAGGGTCAAAGGTACCATCTATCAGAATTTAAAAACAATGGACAGCCAACTAGATCTATCGAACTATTCAATTACAAATATTCGTCATTACGCAATTGCATAGAAAGGTATTTTGGTGTTCTTAAAGCACGATTTGATATTTTGAAGAATATGTCCAACTTCCTTTACCAAAACAAGCCCAGATAGTAATTGCATGTTGTGTTATTCATAATTGTATTAAGATGTATAATGCAAATGATGATTTGTTTAGAGATTATGCCGTTGATAAGCCTGTAGAAGATATTGAGAGGCGAAGAGGAAATCAACAACGTACAAATTATTATGAATCTGAACCGTCATCTGATGTTGATTCCACTAATAGGGATCGACAACATATGAGTCAATTCAGGAACCAAATAGCACAAGCAATATGGAAACAATATGTATCTTAATGATTATGGTAATTACAATTTGTAATTTTTTAGTTAAATGTTACTTCTATTATTAAGAACTATTTTATAATATATTTATCACTAAATATAATGGTTAATTATATTTTAATTGATATAGTAAATATTTAAATATTATGGATATTAATTTTCAATTAAAATTTTTATTTTTTATTTTTTGTATTCATAATAATGTTTTTAAAATTAAACATAAAGATGTTTTAATAAAGTACTTATGAAATGGCTAGTTTTGTTTTCGAAAATATATAACCAAACACAGTTTCATTTTTTATTTTTGAAAACATACACTCATAAAATATAACTAAACACAGTTTCAGAAACGATCTCAGAACAGTTTTCAAAACGATTTCATTTTCAGTTTTTTTGAAAATATAACAGATTTCAAAAACAATACCAAACGCTGCCTATAATTCTGCTTCTGAAAGTTGCAAAGACTTCGCGTCACATGCACTGCCAAAACTCCCAGTACAGCCCATGGCTTTTAACCATGCAGTCGATGCCCACAGATGGTGTTTTTCTACTTCTTCTTCTTCTTCTTTCTTTATTTTTATTTTTATTTTTATTTTTTTTAACACTCCGTAAAAATGATTTTATTAATCTAGACCAAATGTACGTTCTCATATAAAATATCTTATCGGTTGGTTTTGAGTTTGATGAAAGAGGGTTTTGTTGATTTTGTTTAATTGTAAGGTGAATTTTTGAGTTTGATAATAGAGGGTTTTTTTGATTTTTTTTGGTTATAAATTGATAAAATTTGTTTATGATGGGAATTTTTTAAATATGTTCAAAAATTAATTAGAAATTATTAATTTTTTTGTGTAAAAGAATGGTAAAAATGTAATTTTATAATTAAATAAATGACCTAAAACGTTTTTTTTTTACCACAATAAGGGGTATTTATGATGTGTTTAACACAATTAACATTGACCTGATAATTAACTAATAGAGGGGGGTGTTTTTTGTAATTTTTTTCAAATGTCAAAAGGTGTTAGTGATATTAATTTAATTAAGGGATATCAATATAATTCGTTTTATTTTGTCTTTTTAAATTGATGTACACAACAACAAATACATATGTTTTGTTCCTTTCTTAGTGGGAACATTACAAATTAAAGTGGGGTAAAAGATGATGATTAGAACTTACCCCCATTTGATAACAGCATTGTATTTAAATGTAATATAATTTTTATTTAAATACAAAAATATTTTTTTTAAATACGAATCACATCACATTTTAAATTTAATACAATTACTATTTATTATTTCATATTTTTTATTATTTTTATTAATCACATCACATATTCTCTTTCTCTCTTTTTTTTTTTCTCTATTTTTACCTATTACATCACATATTTATTATTAATATATAATTCAAATACTTTTTATCTGAACACACATTGCACTCAAATGTAATGCAATTACTTTTATTCCAAATACAAATTATATTTAATGCATTGTATTTAAATGTAATGTGTTTATCAAATGGAGCCTTAATCTAGGATTTATGCAAATATATGTTTTATTCATTGATTGCAGTGGAAAAAATATTTATTTGAGTTAAATTGGATTTAAGTTGTTCATTTGATTAATTAAGTTGTGTATTTAGCTATTGGAGTTAAAAGTATAAAAAAACTTTAAATATTTAAAAAAATAGATCTTAATTTATTTATTTTGAAATTTATTATAATTTAAAAATAAATTATTTTATTTAGATTTGTAAATGTAAAATTATGAAAATTTAAAATTATAATTGAAACTATAATTAATAAAATGAGTTAATTTTTTAGAAAATGATAAAAATTAAGTTTTTCAACTTAAACCGATGAACTAAATATTAGCGCAATAGCTAGGTATAGGTTTGAGTTGGTGATGAGAATTGCACCTTTATCTTGAACTAATCATACTTTAGGCTTAGTTTGGATTACGAGTTTAAATCAGAAAAATTTAATTTGAATTCAATTTTATATTTAGTTTATTAGTTTGTTTCAAATTTTTTTGTCCATAATTTATATAGTATTTTAGATTTAAAAATACTTTTTATAAATCTCTCCACATGTAAAAAAAATTATACTAACTATATAATTAAATAAATAAAAGTATAATTTCTAATATAAGTTTAAATCTAATTATCATAATCAAAATATTTTTAGAACTTAAGTATTAAATATAAAATATAAAATTATTAATTCAAACTCGTGATCCAGTGCAAAAGGTATAAATTCAGCAAAGTCAAAGTTAAAGTAAAAGTCAAAGCAACAGATGAGGAGATAGAAGAAGAATAGTGTGGAGCGGGCACTGAAATTAGGTTTGGCGTTCCAAAATGAGAAAAACGAGTCGTGTTGGCATTCACAATTCACAAATCACGAATCACAAACACAAAAGAAAGGCGAGCCCACGCCCACGGGGCTCCAAAAGTCAAGCCGAGCCCAAGCGCACCAATCGAAACAACCGTTCCCGTTCCCGTTCCTCTCTTACTCTTCCCATGTCTTTCTAATTTCCAATTTCCTATTTCTACGGTATGTGTGCAAGCAAGCCCTTATTCTCTCTCTTCTTTCTCTCTCTAAGGACTAAGCCAATTGGATTGGATAACACGAGGCGAGCCTCCTTCTCCTTCTCTTCCTCCTCCTCCTCCTCCTCCTTCCTCTCTCTCTCTTTCTCTCTCGCAAAATTCTAGGGCTAACTTTAAACCTCCACCTTCTTCTCCATCCTATTATCCTTTTCTTCTAATCTTCGATTCCTTTGTCCAATTCTTCTGCCAAGGTATTTTTTTTATTTTTTTATAAATTACCAAAGCCTTTTTCTATTCTTCTTCTTTTTTTAATAACAAAAATTTGTTTTTTTCTTCTTATTTTATATCTATATATATTTACCCCTTTTTTCTAATTTGATGTTTACGGGTTTCAATTCTTTAGCTCTTCTTCTTTTCGTGTGGTTGTTGTTTTCGCTTATTATATGCCGTTATCTTTAAAAATTTTAATTTACGGTTCTTTTTTTTTTTTTTTTGTTCTCCTGGTTTTAAAATTGTTGTGATTTTGTGGGGGGTTTTTTTTTTTTTTTTTGAGTCGCACTATTAGCTTGTGGGGTATCTCTCTCTGTTTTCAAGGCAAAGTTGAGAAATTTCTCGCTGGTGATATGTTATGTGCAAGTAAATTTTGCCCAAATCTCTGCACTTGTTTAATTTTTTTTAAAAGAATTTTTATGGTATTAAGTTAACAATTCAGGGTTGAATAGTTAATAAGTCGAACAGCGTGAGTGGAAATTTTTTATGGTGTTGATGATTGACTTTTCTTGAATTAATTACTGCACTTCCTTGAGCTTTAATTATTTGTTTCCCTGATTTTTGGAATATGTAATGTTATAATGGTAAATTTATATCGTCAAATTTTGCTTGGAGAGTAACCATATCTTGAATTTTGGCAACATATTGTCTGTGCTCAAAGTCAATTCCTTATTTTTTACACTAAAAAAATGTTCTTTTTGGAATCAATCACACTCTGTAAAGAGTTTAGCTGTATTAGCAATATTTTCCCTTGCTGATTATAGGTTTATTTTTGGTGAATTAGTCTTCTTATCCAATATTTACATTATGCTTTTTGAACAACATTGTCAGATTGCTTACGAAGGGACGCCAGTTGCTGAACAACATGGTCGAGCTGGTACTGTAATATTGATTTCATCTTCTACGGGAGATTTTTTTTGAGAGTTTGTTTAAATGGCAGCTGATCAGTTGAGAAAACGCTTGAATACCGCCGGTATTGTGGGTTTCCATGGGCGGGAGCAGTATAGAGCAAAACGGAAGAATGCAGGGTTACCACAATATGATCCTAATATCAAATCCCACATTTCTCTTGAGTGGGATGGAAATCAGAAAAGAGTAGTTGCCAGAAGGGATCAAATCGGCATTAGTTGGAGAGACTTGAGGCCATTTATAGGTTCCTCTCCTTCTGTCAGCAACGTAATAGCTGATGTTTTTTCTGTTCCTCAGGAGATTTATGGGTTGGAGAATCTGAAAGACGTGCTCTCGTATGAGGTGGCTTTTGACTCATAGTTATAGACAAATAATCTTTTATGAGCTATGCCGGTTGCTTAATCTATTTAATATGCACTTTGCCCTGATGTTGTAGGTCTGGGAGACATGTCTGTCTGAAAGCGAGAAAAGCCATCTTATGCAGTTTCTTCCCAGGGGTACTGAGTTTGAGGATGTTTTGGAAGCTTTGCTAGCTGGGGATAACTTTCATTTTGGAAGCCCTTCTCTCAACTGGCAAGTATTGTTACATGATTGTTATGCTGTGGGTACAAATTTCTTACTTTCAAAATTTCCTTATTATGCGATATTGTCATGCGTGCTCATGTCTCAAAAAATCAGGCTACCGTGCAAACTACATAGAAAGAAGTTTTATATTTAGTAAAAAATGGCTCACCATCCCTCAAAAAAAAAAAAAAAAAAAAGGGTGCTCACCAGTCACTGCTGTTGATTGAGCTATGTTGTTGCTTGTCTGAACACCACTTGTCTTTTTATTTTATTTTTTGTTCTTTTATATAGAAAAAGAAACTAAAACAGTGATTGTCTCTGTTACATAGTCCTTATCAATCTAAATTAAGAATTTTATTGTATAGATTATTCAAATCATTTTACCATTCCCAAGATTCTGACTGTTATTTGTTACTATGGTTTTAAATTTCACCATAACCATGTAGAAGTTTGGTGGTAGGATTTTTTATTATTAGAATGAATGATTCAAGGTCATGTATGGTTAGCTAATAAATTTATTTGGATCGTTTGATTGCAGGGGTGCTTCACTTTGTTCTGGTGATCTACACCCTGATGCAATTTCTCAGAAAGAACAGTGTTTAAAGACTGAAAAGAAAGCACATTATGCTGAGTTGCATAAATATCATAACAAGTACGTGAACGTGCTGCATTTTTTCCATAATTTTATGCTATCCAAAGTGATTTTTGTTCCCTGAACAGAGGATTATAACGTTTCTGTGCTTATTCTGGCAGTATGATTGGATGTTTACTGAAGCTAAAGGAGAGATTTGAAAGCTGTAAAGATCCGGAAAAGGAAATTGTGAAGAAGATATGGAGGTTAATACTAATGGAGTGTTTTTTCTTTTGTTTTGTTCACAAGGTCTTTGAGCCTGCATTTTCCTTTAGCACCTAATATTGCTAGTAAAATGAGGTTAACACTAATTGAATATTGTGGTATGCTTCAATTATTATGTAAATTTAATCACCCCCCACAAAAAGAAAGGAGGGGGGGGGGTGGGGGGGGGTGGGGTTGGTGTGTGTGGTGGTGTTGTGGGAAGAAAACATAAGAAAAATGTAAGACCTGGATTTTTAAAGATAGTGAATGGTTTCAAAGCAAATTTGTTTGGAGGTGATACATCCCTCATCTCTTTACCGTGACTAATGAAAATGGACTTGGATTTGTGCATTTTATTTGACTAGCATCCCGTGGTTGTACTTCCCGTGATGATAAATTTGTGGAACATATTGGGGCCTTCCTCTTTTATCTAATTTGCTTAAGCACATACATACTAGACTCTTTGGAATGATCATATCACGTTAGGATGAGAAAGATTTTTGTCCTTGTTCCTCCTTACTGAATTTAAGAGAGATTTAAAAAATTGACACACCTACTTAAAAATTACAAGAGTGATTGTATTTATTATGTGAACGTACTGTCTAGTTTTCTTACATATGATAATTGATCAGTTCTAGGATTCTACAAGTTATATGCGCATGGATATTTTTTCAAAACCCCTGTTTGCTTTTGGAGGTTCCATGTTATTATGGTGCTTTTGTTTAGTTGTTGGTGTTCATTTTCTTTGATTCTCTTTTAAATATTGCATCTGGCATCTCATTCAGGCGTATCGGATGAATTCATATGCAGGTCAAGGAATGATGTGGACAAAAGAATTTCCTCATCTGCAAATGATTCTAGAATTTGTGTTCCTGAGGACAATGTCGCAGCTTCATCTGAATCTTGCTCGTGGGTTGCTGATGAGAAAGCATGTAGCAGCGACAACCAGAATTCCTCCGTAATTAAACATGGAGAACTTCAGAATAGGTAAGCAATTTTGCTTCTTACGTGGGCATGGCAGTTTACGTACCAAACTTATGTAGTAATGTGGTTGGGTCATGATGTTTGTTAAGGGTTTTGGTTGGGTAATGAGTGAATGATGAAGACAATTTTGGTACTTGTTTGGGTTGTTTGGCTCAGAAGGATTACTGAATTTTTCAGAGAATAGAAACTAGTTTTACGTGCATTGGATATAATTGAGTGTTAGGAGTTCTCTATGGATATTCAAAGTAAAGGATTTTATAGCAGGTGGTTGGGATAGTTTATTCTTTATGATCTGATTGCTTCTTCTCTATTTTGGCATTTAGAGGACACCTGATTTCTCTAGCTATAGATCATTTCTCTACTATAACAGTAGCCAGTGCTTTGAATTATGTAGTTATGGTAATGTTTGCAGATATATATATATATATGTATGCATTTTCTTTCTCTGCAGTGAAGAAATCTTATTAGTTGCTTCTGGTGTCAGGACGCATGAGAAAGGCTCTCTAAATAACAGTGGTGGAAACCTATCAGTTGTTTCAGATGATGTGCTCAATGTAAGATCAAAATTCAGAAAAGGAGACAAGCGACACTTGCAAAATATTGCTTCTAGTGATGGTGCTAAATATATGTCATATTTTAAGGTTAGTGTTTTCTTAGGCAACTTAGTCAGTAATTTTTCAGGCTTACCTGGATCCTTCGTGAGTTCAAAGATCAGTCAGTTGTAACTATTGGGTTAAAACAATCAATTATAAGTCTACATCTAAAACAGCCTACAGGAATTTTAACGTGGTTTTGATTGGCACTGCTTGTTGATGAGCATGTCTTGCTATAGCTGAATGCGGGATTGCATGCAGCGCAAACACCATTACAGTATAAGACTTCAACACGTTTACTATTCATAATAATTAGTACTTAAAAGATTCTAGTTGTTAAATTTATATTTTCTGCTTTAGGATATTATTTTTTATATTATTATTATTATTATTTTCATTTTCCGTGAATTAGGCTATTATATGCAGTTGCAATATCTTTTTTTTATTTTCATGTTTTCGAGTTTGATAAGGCTATCCTGATTATATGCCTTTATATTCCAGATTAGCAAGAAGCAACATGATATTGTTAAGAATATGAAGGGCAAAAGCATCCAATCGAAGTCTCTTAACCGAGTTTTAGGGAACATCAGTAGAATTAATGTACAACCGTACGAGGTATTTATCGAAGAAGAACAGAAGAAGTTGCGGGAACACTGGTTAGTGTGCTTTACTATTTTTCTTTTTCTCTCTCAAGTAGAAATAAAAAAACATAGAAAATCTTTCGATTCCTTTTTTCTTCTAAGTTTACTCTTGTTTATATAGGATACAATTGGCTACCAAAGCTCTTCCAGCAGCATGTGCAAATTGGAGGAAATTGCATTCACAAAGACGGCAAATGAAGGAGTCTTTGGAGCGGGAGTTGAATGAAAGATTTAAGATAATGGCAGTGGTCTGTGATTAGCTTCTGTTATTTCCGTTTTAACTTTTCCCTTTTTTCCTTATGAATGGACATGCATGTGTACGTTGAACTTGTTAACCTGTGTCCTTACTGGTGTTTATTTTGCTAGATGTGTCCATACTGGCACGGCCATCTTTAACAAATTCATCTGTGAATGGAAATGCAGGTACAGGATGATGAGGACAGTGAGAACGATAAGACTTTTTGTGAGGATCAGATTGAAGATGGAGTTAAAGACCGCATTTTTACAGTTGAAGATGATGAGAAATCTGTGTCTGACTCCCCACATAAAGATTCTGAGCAGCACTTGCAATCTGATGAAGAGTCTGAACCCATGGATATAGATTCAGGAGAACACACTGTAACTAAATCAGATCATGGTTCTTTGAATGCATCTGAGTATTCGGGAAATGTGAAAACAGCTGAGGATGCCATCAGTCAGGGTGTACACCTATCTTGTGGTGGTGATCTCTGGCCTGCAGGTAACATCTCACATTCGTACTATGATTCTACTGCAAGCCATGAGTACACATCTGATGATGTGCTGCCAATTGTGCGTCCAGAAGTCAATGAGGAACAACAAAAGCACTTGATTGACCTGGAATCCAGCTTGCAAGTTGAAGATACTGAGAAACATGTGGTGCATAGACATTCAGAGGATACTTCCTTCAGACAATCGGATGATGGTTCCTTTGGTACTTACTCTAACCAAGATGGAAATGAGTTGTTTCAATTGACAGAAAATGATGGTCGTCAGCGAATGACGGCGAATGCACATCCAAAAGCGGATGAGGAGCAACAAACGCACTTGATTGACCTGGAATCCAACATACAAGTTGAAGACACTGAGAAAGATATGTTGCATAGACAATCAGAGGATACATCCTTCAGACAGTCGGATGATGGTTCCTTTGGAACTTACCCTGACCAAGATGGAAATGAGATGTTTCAATTGACAGCAAATGAGGGTGATCAGCAGATGACAGCGAGTTTGCATCCGAAAATTAATGAGGAGCAACAAACACATTTGATTGACCTGGAATCCAACTTGCAAGTTGAAGACAATGAGAAAGATATGGTGCATAGACAATCAGAGGATACTTCCTTCAGACAGTCGGATGATGGTTCCTTTGGTTCTTATTCCAACCAAGATCGAAATGAGTTGTTACAATCTCTTTTTAAGGGCCAGGAGATGTTGATGTATCATCACGGGCAGAAACAAACAAGGTTGGATTTCCAGCCACCGAATGCAATGCTCATGGAAGATGGTCGGTTTCATGGGCATTTCCAAGGGCAATCGCATCCATCACTGCCAATGGCGCAGGGACAGAAAAGAGAGAATGATGTTTATCTACAACAAAGTGTGTCAGAGAACATTTACTCTGATGGTGGTAGATTCTTAATTCCAAGGCAGGATGCGTTGGCCCCAGTTGATTTGCATGATTGGGGTGTCAATAGTGTACGGATGCCGTCACCACCACCTATCCAGACTCATTTAAATGGAGACATGCAGAACTGGTTCTCTGGTGAGCATCAAGTTCGTGGTGGATGGACTGGGTCAGGTGGGGTGAGTGTCCCCAGTAGGAGCATCGTGAATAGGAACGGTGGAGATCAGAGCTTATACAGTGTTCTATCCCAGTGCAACCAATTACGTGCAAGTAGCCCTTATCAGTCTACTGCCTCTGCAGAGCAATACATTTCATCGAGGAACTACGGAATGATGGGTGGGGGGGCTACTCCTGGTATGAGCAATGTTGTACCGCAACCAACTCATTCACTCAACTACATGGGCGGGCGTGAAGCGACCTCTTCATTGATGCCTGTCCCCGACGACATGGGATGGATGGGATTGCCGCATCAGAACTCCGGTTTACATGACCCAATGGGTAAACCATACTTGAGATCATGGAACCAATGAGGATGGCTTTTTCAAAGACACAAGAAGAAACCTTACTGGGGGTGAGTTTCTTCTTCTTATTCATTAGTTTGGTTCAGAGAAGAGAGAGAATTTAGGGGAGTTGAGTACGAGAGGCGGAAGAGAGTTTGAGAAGTAAGAAAAAGGTGGAAGAAGAGAGAGAGCGGGAGATAGGTTATTTGTACATACCTATACATGAGCAGTGAACCAAGTCATCAACACCATGAGAGACAATGTATATATATTTATTTATTTTGTATGTTAGACTAGGAGATGTTTAGGCTTAGAGGGGCAGAACACTAGATAAGAAAGAGTACCTTTTGTTAATTTTTTTTTTAAAAATTGCTAGGACTTAGGGTTTGGTTAGATTTTCACACTTCTCTCAAATTTTTGTTCTCTGTTTCTCTCTTTTCTCTCTTTTATCTTGGGAAAAATATCCTCTTCTATATATGTAATTTTTGGAGGCTTATATCCTTTGCTACACACACTGACACAGTGCAAATGCTTTATCCGATTGAATGAAGCTCAAGCTCCTTTTGAATGCCATTTCTAGTCTAGTAATAATAATGATGATGATGATTAATCTTGTTTTGTGTTGTGATTTGGTGTGGAATGGAAACTTTTTTAAGCTTCGGGTCTTGTGACCGTCACCACACATTCACACAAGCTATTATTCTCTTTATTTATTTATTTGTTGTAAACAAATTAATGAAAAAGAAAATATTGCCGACAGCTGAGATGTCGTCATAGGGTAGGGTCTCAATATCAAAGTATCATGTGACGGTCAGGCTTCATTACTACGGTTTTGTGGGGGTTATCCATATTTATCCGTATTGTTGTCTTATCCTGGCCATTATTATTATTACAGGAAATTCCAAACCAAAAACATAATTATAAAAAAATAAAATGGAAGGACAAAATAGAACAGTTATTATTAAACCGTTTCTTTCACTACAAAAGTCGTGTGCGTTTTAAAGTTTGATGATTTAATTAAATTAAAATGATATAAAACACATGTATGTTACAGACGAAAACAAGACAAGTAAACTTAGACGTACTGCCCTTCCCTTCCTTCTCTATTTATTTAGGACCAAATGAGTAAGTGAGGCAAAATGATAGACTACACTGCCCAAAATGAATAAATAATATATGGCTCTAGAAAGCTGACAACTTTATAATGTTACAAGTAGAAAGTAGAAATTTGACATAAAACGTTTCAGTTTTGGAGCCTTTTTGAGTTAATACGGTCCTCTTCTTCTCTACTAATCACCTTTTCATTTGATAATTAGAATGTTTGGAATGTAGTTAAAAATAATTTAGTTTGAATTAAGTTAAATTTGAGTTGTGTATTTGTTATATTGAAGTTAAAAAATTTAAAAACATAAAAAGTGTTTGAAATAAATATAAAAGTGTTCGTTTTAAAATGCTATACAATTTAAAAAAATAATTTCATTTAAATTTTTATATGCAAAAAATTTGAGTTTTTTTAAGTATAGTTAAAATTGTAAATAATAACATTGAACTGATTTTTAAGAGGGTGACAAAAGCTAAGTAGAAATTGGCGAACAAAATATAAACTAATTAAAAATCCCACATTCTTTTCTCTGTTTTTGCCTTAAAAATATGAAAGTTCACATAACTTTTCCTTCCTTCAAGGAAAACGAACAGTTAACTAATTAATTAAGTCAAAAAAAAATAAAAAATAAAAAATAAAAAACATTTAATAATGTGAAGTACCTCTCTTCCGTTACACACACACACACACACACACACGCACATGGCTGAGTGGAGGAGGTGCGTTGCGTCGCCTTTGGGGGAGGAGGAAATGGGGGAGTGAAAGCGAGAGATATTCCAAAACCAAAAACATAATCATAGTCGTAATCGCAATCTTAACCGTAGTCAACATCACATTTGATATTCTATTCACAGAGATTATCAGAAAGTATTAGTAAACCAAAAGAGCAGGCAAAATCAGAAGAAAAAAGAAACATGGAGAACGAAAGTGGGAAAGAGGTGATTCGCATCGAAAGGGAGTCCGTCATCCCAATCCTCAAGCCTAAGCTCATCATGACTTTGGCCAACCTCATTGGTTCTCTCTTTAATTCTGCTTTTATTTTATTTTATTTTTTGGGGGGGAAAATATGAGATGAAATCCATGAAATATTTGGTCGATTCATTGATTGATGCAGAGCATAGTTCGGACAGAGCGGAGTTTCTGAAGCTGTGCAAGAGGGTTGAGTACACCATTCGTGCTTGGTACCTTCTCCAATTCGAGGATTTGATGGTCTAATTTCCTTTCTATTTCACTATTCCTTTCTCCTTTTTCTTTGTTCTTTTTTCCAAATTTAACCTAAGAAGGAAATTCATTTTCATTTTTTCATTCTTTTCCAGCAATTGTACTCCCTCTTCGACCCAATCCATGGCGCTCAGAAATTGGAGCAGCAAAATCTCTCCCCTCATGAAATTGATGTCCTTGAACAGAATTTCCTCTCTTACTTATTTCAGGTACTCTCTCTCTCTCTCTCTCTCTTCCACTATTTCCAATTATAATTTTATAAATAAATCCTCTCATAGTCACGTTATTTTATTACACAAAAATACTACCTTTTTTTCTCAACTCTTTTTTGCAACCCCACCCCCCCAACAAAACCTTTTTTTAATTTAAAGGCTATTTTCGTGTCCCATTTTTATCTAGAGAATAGGTGATTTGTAGGTTGTTTTTTTTTTTTTTTTTTTTTTAATTCATTAGAATTTAAACTTGCATTTTACATTTCACTTCAACTTATGGACAAATTTTTAGTTTTCCCTCAATATTTTTACGTAACTTGTATGAAGAATTCCTTCAAAAAAAAAAAAAAAAAAAAAATCTATAGATTGGTCTACAAAGCTGTGGGGATGATTTTCGTCTCAAAATTGTTCCGTAAAGTTCGGGCAAATCATAAACGTTGTACTAGGTATTTATAGTATTTGCTAACGTCGAGTTGCTAATATTGTTTTTTCATGCAGGTGATGGAGAAGAGTAATTTCAAGATCGCCACTGATGATGAGATTGAGGTGGCTCTTTCCGGGCAGTATCTTCTGAATCTTCCTATCACTGTTGATGAATCTAAGGTACATTGAGCTATCCCATGCGAAGTCAATATTCAACATGTATTGTTTCCGTATTTATTTATTTTAAATGGAGCTGTTCTTCTTTTCATGAACGATGCTTTCTATGTTGTTATTGATTTTCTTTTCTTACTATGCATTTAGCTTGACAAGAAGCTTCTAAAGAAATATTTTGACGATCATCCTTGCCAGAACCTTCCAGATTTTTCTGATAAGGTATTAGCTTTGTTTTTAGTACGCAATTCTTTTCTTTGGTTGGGACGAGGGAGGAGATGCACCATGGAAAGATTTTAATAGTGATCCTCTGAACTTCTTGAATCCCTTTTGGGTGTTTTTATATTTTTTGTTTTATTTTCATTTTAAGGACTAGAAATGAAAAATCATGTTTGTCAAATCTGATCTTGTTTTATGTTGTTTATTTAGTACGTTATCTTTAGACGTGGAATTGGACTTGATAGAACAAGTGATTACTTTTTCATGGAAAAAGTGGACATGCTCATTGGACGATTTTGGTCAAAGCTTTTACGAATAACAAGGTAATATTGCCAATTATTTCAGATACAAATTTCCGTAAAGACCACCTATTTGTTCGTTTACCCGGTTCAGCACGAAATCATAAACAAGCTCCAATGCAGCATACGTATTTAATTTCAATCAGCCAAACGGTTGAGTCCTCTAATCATGTTTTAGAAAATGTAAAAGATATCACTATATTAGTTTATGAATCATGAATTTATTAGTTAGATTTATTGTGTACAGTTCCTAGTACGTGACTTTCAAATAAAAGAGACAATTAACTGTTAACAAAAGACTCATTCATTGTTCGACTTGAGGATAGTTTTCCCCCGCTTAAATAGCTTCTTGGTTTATCCTTCGTGCAGGTTAGAAAAACTTTTGTCCAGAAAGTCAAGCCGGAAACATAAGAGAGATTCAAAGAAAGATGATGAGATTATGCCCGATGCTGATCCGGATGATCTAATTGAAAGGAAGAGGCTCGAAAATATGGAACTGAGGTTTTACATTACTTCTTGTATCGTAGGTTTTTTTAGTGACAGTCTTAATGTAGTGACGTTTATGTACTGTGCTGTGGTGTATGTTGCTGTTCTATGAGGTATAATTATACCTATGTCAGTCTTGATTGATTTGACATGACAGAAACCACATCTAATCAATTGATTAAATGAAAATGGGTTGCTCGTTTCTAGTTTCTGACATTTTGTTCTGTGCCCTGCAGTGTACGCAATTTGTTGAGCAAGACAACAATCCAGGAGCCGACCTTTGATAGGATAATTGTTGTTTACCGGTACTGCCTCTTGAATGTCAAAACATGAACTTAACTGAGCGAAATAGTCTTGTTTGTGATAAAGGGTGTGTGTGTGTGTGTGATGTATATATGTATATTTCAATATTTAGTTTTCTCTAAGTGTTCTTGTGAAAAAGCTTCGCACAATTGACTTGAGATACATGTTTCCATCTTCTTAAATCGATATAGTTGGTTTTAATTTTCAATGTTAAAGCATAAAATTAACTGTACAACACAAGTAGTCTTGTTTCGTAATAAGGAACTTTTTACCTTTCTATTTGGTTTTGGGACATGTAGAGAAGATACTATACATTAGGAAGCTCCATAGTGAGACACTTCTGAGTTAGAATTCTTACATTGGAGTTGGTTTAATTTCATAGATTTTTATTACATTACTAAAACGCTGAACTGGTTTCAAAGAACTGTGAAGAGTTAGCTTATTGATAAGGATGCTAATTGTTCAGGCGAGCAAGTACCAAGGGAAAAACAGAACGTGGTATATTCGTGAAGCATTTTAAAAACATTCCAATGGCTGATATGGAGATAGTTCTTGTGAGTCACTTTCACTGCTTCTCTCTCGCTCTTCCCCTTTTGGGCTCCATGCCATCATCTCTTGTCTTGAAATATGCACACGAGTGTATGACTGACGATACGGTGTTGGGAAATTTTCCTTCTATCAGCCAGAAAAGAAAAATCCAGGATTAACTCCAATGGACTGGGTCAAGTTCCTTATATCTGCTATAGTTGGACTGGCAAGTATTTAGCTTTTGATGACAATGAAGTTTTTAAACCGTTCGTATCTTTTTTTTTTTTTTTCCCTTAATTAAATTTATTTTCTAATTTTATTCAAATTTGCTTGCCACGTCTTCTTTTGCAGGTTGCTGTTGTTAGTTCACTCGAAATGCCCTCAGCTGATCTCTGGGTCATGATTGCTGTTCTTTCCACTGTGATTGGTTACTGTGCTAAGACATACTTCACGTAAGTGTTTTCTTGAGATATTTGTTTTACGAACTGGATGATTGGTTGCGGAATTTGTTATTATCATATGGTGGGTCCATTTTATAACGTGCTTAACCAATTAAACGAATCAATTTTATTGGTATCTCTGTTATGGTCTTTCACTTCTTTGACGCTTGTGTAGTTGTTTCAGATAAGTGCAGTTTTATTAGCGGTTTTTCTATTAGATTTACTGGTGATGTCGTCCATTATGGGCCCTTATGCCATGATTACACCTGTGTCATCATTTCCATGACTTTAGCGGGCTCACACTTGGTGTTTGGGGGCTTCTTCATGGTTTCTTATATTTAGTTTTCTTAGTTTTTCTTCTCTTTTTAGTCTGTTTTTCAGTCTTTTCAGACAAAATTAATTCCTTTGTACTGATTTCAATATTAATAATAGGAAGTTTCTTATTTAAAGGGGGGAAAAAACCAGCTCCTTTGATAGTTTACTTCTTGTTGTGGCCGTAGTATACTAATTTTGTCTACATTTATTCAACTTCCTATAGTTTTCAGCAAAATATGGCTGCATATCAGAACTTAATAACGCAGTCCATGTATGACAAGCAACTGGATAGTGGAAAGGGTACCCTTCTTCACCTGTGTGATGATGTCATTCAACAGGAAGTAAGCTGCAAACTTATGCTCTTTTTTTGTTTTAATTATCATTTATGAAGTAATTAAGCGGCTTATTATCAGTGATAAATGCACTCTTCAGCTAAGTTCATGCATTTTCGCTCCATCAAGAGTCAAATTGGCTACAAATTCTGTCTTGTGGTTTTCTTAAGGTGTATGTTACTGAGACTGTCATGATGAAACTGCAAGTCTTCTTGTGTTTTGATGGGTTTCATCCAAACTGTCCTTTATCAAGTTTAATATGGAACATTTTGAAGCTGTTCCTACTTGAATTTTTTTGAATATTTTGAAGGGATATTTGTTTCTGTAGGAAGCTGTTATTTTGATCTTTCACCTTCTGATTGTTCAATTTGGATATATTGTAATCAAACTTAACGCTGCAAAAGGAATTAAGCACCCGCATATTCAATTTTCAGGTCAAGGAGGTGATCATTTCTTTCTTTATATTGATGGAACAGGGAAAAGCTACTAGACTGGTATGCTTCCCTTGGAGTTCTTTTCTTCTTGTGTTTTTATCAAATTCCTGATCAATGATTGGGAATTTGAATGGCATTCGAAAAGCATTACAGGCAAGCTTATCTGTAATAGGATTTGGATCGGTGGTGTGAGGAGCTAATCAAAGAAGAGTTCAATGAAAGCTGTAATTTTGACGTGGATGATGCCATCCAGAAGTTGGAGAAGTTGGGAATTGTAGCTAAGGTGAGTCTTTCCTTTCCTTTTGTTCTGGCACTATGATTAGTGGTAAAACAAGAGTTTTATTTGATTAATGAACATGAATATTTGCTGATTTGGTTAGTAATTGATGCGGGATGAGAGAGTCACGTACTGTATTTTTGGCTAAGTATTGTTGTTGTATACTCAATACTGTTTCTGGCTGTTAATTATATTGATATTACACGTGTCAGGATTCTGTTGGGCGCTATTACTGTGTTGGTTTGAAACGCGCGAATGAGATTATAGGAACCACCACCGAGGAGCTTGTCCTGAAGGTCAAACAGGGTGGTGGTAGTACGTGAAGCCCATCTGCTTACACATTGTACAAATCCTATCTGAGAGAATTTACGTTTTCAAGACAGATTCAACACAAGTTCTCAATCCTTCTGCGGATTATTTTCATTATTGTTATTGTTATGATTGTTGGATGTAAATGTACTTTTTCCCTGTCCAGTTGCATTAATGTGTGTAATTGCAGTCAATGGTTTTCTTTGTTTTGCAAACTTCTGCTCTGTTTTGCTTTCTGGTTGACTTAAGCTAATGGCCTATTTTATTTATATGGAATATGGAGAGGGAAGACTTCACCGGCGAAGAGGGCGGTGTTGCTTTGTGGTATACAATAACGTGCGCGCGCGCGCGCGCGCGTATTTGGAGTTATATCGTCGTTTTTGTGCTATTCAATTGGGAAGCCTTTGGAAAAAATTATCCTTAATTATTCGTTTTGAAGGTGTCGTTTTAAAGTGTACATGTTTTTTTTTTTTTTAACAATATTATTATATAAATTTCTATTTTTAAATAAATGTATGTTTTATCAATTTTATTCTTTTAGCATAATTCATATTATTCCTTTTTTATTCTTTTTTTTTTATTAACAACTCATCATTACTTTTTATAATATCAAGTCAGTTGTAGATTTAATCGTGACAACATTAAAACAGTTATGATAAATTAAAAATATTTACCATAAAGGTAGTGTCTTAGATAAAAAAAAAATGTCACAATAATTATTTATGGTAAAGATTAATAAAAAATTAAAATGAAAAAATTATATTAATATAAAGTATTCAAATTTTTTTATTAAAAAATAAATATACTCAAACTTAAATCAAAATTTCAATCTTCATTTATCTAAGAAATATAAGATTTGTAATTTAAATTAATTGTATTTATCAATTTGAATAATTAATTTAAACATCTATATAATTTTGTTTGAAGAAATAATATAAAATTAGATATGGTCATTATTCTATTTCAATTTGAATTGAAATGAATTCTTGTTCTAGTGTACATATGATAGACATTTTCTATTAGGATAAGACAAAATAAAAAGTTTTTCTCCTTATTAATTTTATTTGATTAATTATTGTTTAATTATTTAATTCAAATAATGTTATTATAATTTTATTTGAATTTAAATTAGATTTATGAAATATTATTTATACAAATAAAATCACAAGGTAAATGAAAATTGAAATTTAAATCTAATTTTGAATCTCCTACAAACAACATATCAATATAATTTTTTTATTTGTTAATTATCAATTCTTTATAAAGGATAATGTTATTATTATAAATATTATTTTAGACATCAATGTAAATAAAATAAAAAATAGATATACTTAATTTCACGTTTCTAATTCCAACATTTATGTAAATAACGCAAGCTCATGGCGAAAGAGCTATCATATATTGCCCAAAAACAATGGAAGAATAACAAGAAAATTGAATGGACGGCGACAGAATCATTATATAAATATATAAAATGATGATCACGTATGACTATGAGTTGTCTTAGATTTCCTATTTAATCAAATAGGTTGAAATTAATGAATGTTATTAATCGTGTATAGCTTAACCATAAAATGAAAAACTGCCCTGCTCTTTTCTCTACCCTGCGTATGTCTCCAAACAAATATTAAATCTTAAGCTTTTACATGGATGACAACATATATTCAATTCAACAAAAAATACCATGACCTACTTGTGGCAAAACACGTGGACCTTTTTTTTTTTTTTTTTTGGAACAAAAAGTTGGCGGATCTGACATCTGTGCTAGAGAGAAGAATTTGCCAGATGAACAGGAATAAACAAAGGTGGTAATGTTAAATATGTAGGGATCCTTTATATTTGTGGAGATCGGATAACCTTAACGAGAACAGAGTTTCAGGGCATTAAAAAAAAAAAAAAGTAAAGAGAGAAAAACAAAGGCAGACAAACAATGGGGAAGAAGAAGAAAGATATGATTCGGTTGGAGAGTGAATCAGTGGTCCCAATTCTAAAATCCAAGCTCATCAATACCTTGGCCTGCAACTTTGGTACGTATTATTATTATTATTAATACATTTATCATCTTTTTACGAATATGACATGCATGCAAACAAACAAATGTATGTTAACCATATGAAAATCCCACTTGAATATATATATATTTATTTATTTATATAAACGATTTTCAGAAAACAGTTCTGAGAGGGTTGAGTTTGTAAAGTTTTGCCAGAGAGTTGAATGCACCATTAGAGCTTGGTATCTCCTACAATTTGAGGATTTGATGGTACTAAACATATCCAAAATATGTTTCCTCGGGTGTCATATAATTGTAATTCCTGATTCTAGCGAATTTTTTTAATTATATGTAAAATTGTGTTTGTCAGCAATTATATGCTTTATTTGACCCCATCCACGGGGCTCGGAAACTGGAGCAACATAACTTATCTCCTGAAGAAATTGATGACTTCGAACAGAGTTTCCTGACTCACTTAATGAAGGTTTCTTTTAAAACGTACTCCTTATGATTCCCCTACTGCGATCAGAATCAGAAGTTGTTCTAATAAATTCCATGTACCACTCCTCCCCATGTTGATCATGAAGATAATGGAAAAGAGCAACTTCAAGCTAACAACCGATGATGAAATTGAGGTTGCACTTTCTGCACAATATCGTCTGAATCTCCCAATCGTCGTTGATGAATCCAAGGTATAAATACACCTCAAATACTAATTTTGTATGTTAGAGTAATTTAATAGCAATCATCTAGCTTCTTTGTGGCAATGATCTCAGTTTTCTTTTTTGGCTGAGTTATAGCTGGATAAGAGGCTTCTAACAAGGTATTTCATGAAGCACCCCAAAGACGATCTTCCACATTTTGCGGATAAGGTATCCACCCTTTTCGTGGTTTAGAAATGTGATTGACACCATTCATTTACGGTGATATTTAATTGGGAGATTCACAAAATCTTCCTTCAAGTTTTAAGTGAAATTTGATGTGCAATCTTGCATTATAAAGAAATGAGAAGTAACCCTTGAATTGTCAATCCCTTTTTATATGTTCTCTGACACCTTTTAATTAGCTTATTATCATAATATTAGACAAGATGCTAAGTTTATAGTGTAAAATTCCTTTTTCCTTCTGTCAGTTAATTACAGTTGAGTCTAGCATTAGGGGTGGAATGTTTACGGGATTTTTATTTTGAGGGGTTCCTTTTGTAATTCTCAAAAAATATAAGGTTGGAACATTGAGTAATAAATTCAGTACTACTCTTGGGCCAAAGTCTTCAAGCTCCTCTATAATTACTTTTGCGTAAAGCACTTGTAATCTTTGACTCTCTTGGATCAAGTCTTATACGAATTCATTCTGTTAACTTCTAGTACATAATCTTCCGCCGGGGCATCGGGATCGATCATACTACTGCTTACTTTATCCAAGCCAAAGTGAATACAATCATTCTGCGAATATGGAGATTTTTTCTAAAAGTGACAGGGTAAAGATTACTTCGTGCATCTTTCTCAAATTTAATAGGAAACTAGATATCAGCTTTTTCATCTTTGAACCATATTAAAGTAATGAGCTCTCATCTTTTTGTCCAATTTGTTGCAGGCTAAATAGAATTTTCTTTGGGACGTCAAGCAACAACTCCACAAAGTATGCGTCCGAAAATGTCGACATTAGCATTGAAGATGAGCGAGATGGCTTATACGTCGAGCGGATTCGTATAGAGAAAATGAAACTCATGAGGTTTAAGTGGCAACTTTTGTTGTTTCCGCACCCTTTTTGGTCGATCAAGCTCATTGTTTTCCAAATTCAGTTGTCGTGATTTGCTGATGTAATTACGTATTTTTTTTTCCCATATAATCTTACTATTGTCCTCCAGTGTAACAAAGCTGCTGAGCAGAATCACCATCCAAGAACCCACATTTGAGAGAATAATTGTTGTGTACAGGTAGCATTGGTCCTCTTCTCTTCCTTTTCCGTTTCAACAACGTTTTGGTGCTTGCAAAGAATAATATTTCTTACACTTGTAAAAGTCTAGTCGGCTTCTGCCCTCAATTGGGTTGACCACAAAATTGTGGAGGTGAACCAGAATTGGGTTTACCTTTTATGCTTGGAAGAAGGGTACTTCTTAAAGGGATTTTTTTAACAATCTCAAAGATGCTAATCTAAGGAATACAAGGGGTTGTTCTTTATAAACTGAAGTACTTGATTTCTGACAAGCAAGCAAAATATGCAGGCGTGCAAAAACCAAGAAGGAAAATGAACGGGGTATATACGTAAAGCATTTCAAGAACATTCCAATGGCTGATTTGGAGATAGTACTTGTGAGATCTTAAGGTTTTTTAAAATTAGTATGCAACAGCTAATCTGAGTTCAAACTCGACTTATGACTTAGTTATGCTTTTTTTTTTTTTTTTTTGACAGCCAGAAAAGAAAAATCCTAGTTTAACTCCAATGGACTGGGTTAAATTCCTTGCTTCTGCTGCTATAGGGCTGGTTAGTTATTGTGTGGGATGCTATATCAAATATTTTGTCCCTTTTTATTTTTTCCTATGATTCATGATTTTACGAGTCAATTTTCTTCTTTGTTTGTACAGGCTACCGTTATTAGTTCAATTAGCGTACCTCAAGCCGATATCCGGGTTATCTCTGCTGTACTCTCAACTGTGATTGGTTACTGCATCAAAACATACTTCTCGTAATGTCTTCTCCTTCTTTCCTTTTTCTTGAACTTGAAGGTGAGGATACTTGAATACAAGACCTCAATGATAGGAGTAGAGTGCCGATTTGCTATGGACAAAACTTGCAAGCACTCTCCTTCTTTCCCACTTGTGTTTGTATGTGTATTGGTGTATGCAGTAGACTAATTTTGATGTCTTTCCAGTCTTCACTACTAGTATAAGATGGACTCAATAACTAGGGGTACTGGTCAAAAATTCTGCTAGTTGTACACTAACAAATGATATTTATGTAACCAGGCAACTTTCTAGTTCCTGATATGACTAATGTAATCTTCAAGTCCATAGGTTTCAGAAGAACTTAGTTGCATATCAGAGCTTAATCACGCAGTCCGTCTACGACAAACAATTGGACAGTGGAAGGGGCACTCTACTTCACCTCTGTGATGAAGTCATTCAACAGGAAGTAAGTATTTTCTCTTGGTAAACTTATACTCTGGGTGTTTATAATTTGCTAAGTTCTAAATTTTTGTTTAGTGTAAGAAGAGATAATAATGCCTCCAGATTCATTATTAAGTTGTTAAACTTGCAGCTAATTTAGTTGCATGCCTAATTATCTACTTCAAATATTCAGGTAAAAGAGGTTATCATTTCATTCTCCATACTAAGGGAGTGTGGAAAATGTACCAGACAGGTATTCTTTCACAAGCTCAACACAGTTTTCGCTTTGAATCTACTTGCTTTAATTTGAGTCATTTTATGGAAATTCTTTGTGGTGTGGCGGAGTAGGATCTCGACAAGCGATGCGAGCAACTTATCAAAGAAGAATTTGGGGAGCGCTGTAATTTTGATGTGGATGATGCAGTTCAAAAGTTGGAGAAGTTGGGAATCGTTTCTCGGGTGAGATTTACGTCCACTGTTTCCATTTCTTCCTGTGCACGCGTTTTATTATCAGAGGTAATTTTTTGCTTTCTTCTCAAGGAAGTATATTAATGCAATTGATGTTACTTGTGCCTCTTAGGACGATATTGGAAGGTATTCGTGCGTTGATTTGAAGAAAGCGAACGAGATAATTGGCATCACCACGGAGGAGGTCGTCCTAAAGGCCACAGAAGGAGATAGACTTAGCTAAAACAATTTGCCTTGTCCCCCAACTGAGTGAGTAATTTTAGAGCATACCAGGTTTCCTCTTTCTTTTTCATCGGTCCAAATTTTGTGTATAAGGTTCGGGTTAATCTCAGCCTCCACTATACCGTGTTGAATAATCTTCAGGGGTCAGAGTTTAGAAGGAGAAGAGGAATCGGCACAAGATTATATCGACATAATCAGGAAAAAAATTGTGGAACTTGAACGAACAAACTTGTTCAAGGATGACAGCAACAAAGAAGAACTTGAGTATGGTACGTAAGATCAGTGAATATAAAAAAACAGGTTTTCAGACTGGACATTTCAGTGTACGATGATTATTACACGTTGTCAATTATAAAGACGTTAGTTCTCCAGCAAGCACCGGAGATAAAAGGGCTTTGTTTTCATTGATTCCATTCCATGTAGTTTGATCTGCAGCAACCTGACAGCAAAGAAAGTTGACAAGGGATATCCATAATACAGCTATTACATGGGCAATGAACTTGAGAGTTGAAAAATAAAATATAAAAAAAAAATGCAAACCTTTAGTTGCGAGGGCGAAGAATGGCTAAACCAAACCAAGATGCAAATTAGCCAGAGTTCTACTGGAGTTTCACCTGAAAATGATTGAAGAAAACTTTAGAGTTGGTTTAAATTCATGTCATGTCATCAGATTTTCTTTTATTCTTGTATATCAAGCAAACAAAGAGAATGCAGAAACCAAATAAACCTTAGTCATAAACAGAAACATGTAGAAGTGAGTAACTTCATTCTCCCACTTCCATCATTGAACTGGGAATTAATGACTTTTCTTCTCTCAAGCTTTCAACTGTTTCAACTTGTCTAGGACCTGCTTCATTGACGGTCGAACAGAAAGCGACTCCACCGTGCAGGTTGACGCAAGCCGCAACAGCTCCAACAACTTCTCTTTCTCCTCTCCTTCTGCTTCCCGTAACTCTGGACAAAAAACCTCAGAGCAACGCCTTTCCTTTATTAGCAACTTGGCCCAAGCAACTATATTGAACCCATTTCCATATTCTGCAAACGATGGATCGAGTGATCTTTTCCCCGACATCAGCTCCAACAACACAACACCAAAGCTGTAAACATCTGCCTTGTCAGACACTTTGCACGTTGTGGCATATTCCGGTGCCACATATCCAAACGTTCCGGCCACATCTGTGGTTGCATGTGTTTCGGAAACCTCGAGGAGTCTGGCTAAGCCAAAGTCCGAGAGGTAGGCATTGAGCTGCTCATCCAGTAAGATGTTGCTCGGCTTGATATCACGATGTACAATCCGAGGAACACAAGAATAGTGAAGGTAAGCGATTGCCTGCGCTACGTCCATAGCTATCTTGTGGATCACTTGCCAGGTTACTCTGTTGCCTGTCCTATCGTCAATGTTATGCATGAACGTCTCAAGGTTTCCACCAGAAAGATAATTGTAAATCAGCAACATCTCTCTCTCTCCAACATAGTACCCAATAAGGGTCACAAGGTTTTTGTGGCGAATCCTGCCTAATGTTCTGATCTCGGTGTCGAATTGTTGAACACCTTGGAACCTTCCTATGGAAAGCCTCTTTACAGCGACAAGGAAGCCAGGGACTAACTCGGCCTTGTAAGTTGATCCAAAGCCGCCCGTGCCTATTAGATTCTTAATGCTGAAATTCGCAGTTGCTCTAACCACATTTTCATAAGTCAATTCAGCTGGAGAATCTGCAAAGGTCACAACTGGCTTCTTTCTCATGCTACCGAGTGCCACAAGCTTTCTTCTTCCAAAAACAAGACAAAAAACCAGCAGCGTAAGAGCAAACACAACGATGGAGGCGCAAGTCACAACAGCGATTATCAAAGCGTGGTTGTGTGTTTTTATCCGTCTGTGTACTTGAAGCGGAATGGGTAGTTTTGCCGGTGGAGCGGAGTACCGATCCGTGCAATAGTCCAGATACTTATTTTCTTTGAAGGAATCACAATTAGTAATGTGTTGAAGATGGGGGACATGACCAGAAAGGTTGTTAAATGAAACGTCTAGTTTAGTAAGCCTCGAGAGATATGAGAAAGAAGATGGTAGCTCTCCGCTTAGGCGGTTGTGGTCGAGCAAAACCATTTCGAGAGACAAGGATTCGGCCAAGGTTGCAGGGATAGATCCGGTCAAAAGATTATGGGATAAATCCAAAACTATAAGACAAGTCAGGTGACCAAGTTTAGAAGGAATTTGTCCAGTCAAATTGTTTCCTCCCAGCAGCACCCACCTGAGGCTTTTCAAGTTACCAAACTCATCAGGCAGAGAGTCAGACAGTCTGTTCTCTCTCAAATCAAGACGCTGAAGCATAATCAAGTGAGCAATGGAAGGACCAAGTGAGCCGGTAATCTGATTATGAGCTGCTTCTAAATCTGTAAGCTTAACACAGTCAACAAGCAAGGAGTGAAAAATGTCACCTGATAATTCGTTGGAAGTCAGGTTTAACGAGAATCTCTCGAAAGCATTACATTGTGGAACCATCCCAGTAGGTACTGAACCATTGAACTTGTTACTATTCAGCAACAATGTGTAGGAGAAGCCACGATGATTCTTCTCGGCAGCGGATAATAGCTGGTCTCCAACAGAGAACATAGGTAATGGACCCATGAACCTGTTCCAACTAAAATCGTGTTGCACCAGAATATTCGAACCCCAAATGGTCATTATGTTGGAGTTGGCATTGAGAAGGTCTTCCGATTCCAAATCCAATTCCGAATCGGCGTCACAACCATGCTGACTAAACTGCGGAAGAACACCGGATATCTGGTTCCTGCTGATGTTGAAGTAGAGCATACACGGAACCGGGAGTTGGGGGGGGAGGTGACCCTGCAAATTGTTGGAACTGAGATCCAAGAAAGTGAGATTCCTACACAAGATGATGCTCTCCGGTAGAAATCCAGTGAAGTAGTTTTGCGCCAGATTCACAACTCTGAGAGAGCAGGAATAAGTTCTCGCCAATCGCCCTGCGAGATTGGCCCTGGGGGCCCACAGAATCCGCAAGCTGGGAAGCAAGAGCAGCTCAGAGGGAATGCCTCCCACAAAGGCATTGAATTCTCCTCGAGCAGTGTCCAGGGACAAGTTACCGGTGGAGTAAGAATCAACTGGATTGTTGGTGTTGGTCAGCACAACAGCCCGCAATTTGCCACAGTTGGCCAACTGTTCCGGAATTCTACCGGTGAGACTGTTTCGGGAAACGTCGAGAACCCGAAGCTCCGACAAGAGTCCCAGCTGGGGTGGGATGTGGCCTTCTAAAATGTTGCCGTCGAGTAAGAGTGTCCTCAGGTTGCTGCATTTGGTGATGGCTATGGGAATTTCGTGCGTCAAATAATTAGTGGAGAGCTTCAGGTGGGTCAAGTAGGGGCAGGGAGAATCGGAATGCAGGAGCTGGATTCTGCCGGAGAGGTGGTTGTTGGACAAGTCGAGAGAGGATAATTGTGTGGAGGCGATGAGGTTGTGGGGGATGGAACCGGAGAGGAGGTTGGAGGAGAGGTTAAGGAGGCGGAGATGGGTGAGATTGGCGAGGGAGTTGGGAGAAGACAAGGTGCCGGAGAGGGAGGCGGCGGAGAGATTGAGAGAGATGACGCGGTGGGAATGTGGGTGGCAGGTGACGCCGTGCCATGATGAGCACATGTCGGAGGACGACGACGGGGTCCAGGTGGAGAGGAGGCCGTAAGGGTCGTTGGTTATGGAATTCTTGAAGCTCAGAAGAGATGCTGCATCTACATCTACATGAGGTGATGATGAAGATGAAGATGACGAGCGAAGATGAGGTTGAGCTTGAGCTTGTGGGGGGAAACAAGAGGAGACGATGATGGTTAACAGCCATGACACCACCCAGTACTCCATGCCTAACAGCGCTTTTTTTTTTTTTTGTTTGTGGGGGGGGGGGGGGGTGGGGTGTGAAATGTGGGAGAAAGTGTTTTCAAAATTGAAACGGTGGAGATGCCATAGCTTAGAGAGAGAGAGAGAGAGAGTGAGTCTGCAATATATAATGCAACAAAAAACAAGAGGACTGCAAACTCCATAGTGGGAAGCTAAAGCTAAAACTACCAAAAGACAAAAAGTGCCGGCGTAAGCAGCGCTTATATTAACCCTTTATGTATTAATAAAATAAGTTTCCTTATTAATTATTATGTTTGTCACACACCACTCACGTGCATGTCCTTCTTTCTTTTCTTTTCTTTCTCTTTGGCCTTTTTTTTATTGTTGTTGAAGAATCTGATTTAACGTAATGTTTGCCCTTTTGTATTGACATCGTTTTTTTTTTTTTTGGACCCAAAAACCTTTGTTAAAAGAAAATCTTAAAATACACAAAAATAACAGAGATCAGAGAAGCTGTCCTCCCTTTTACTCCTCCTTTTTCCTCAATTTATTAAAACAAATATTGCAACTGAAAGTGAAAAGACCTTTTACTTTTCAGGCAAAGGACAACCTATTCTTTTTTATGCTTTTTTATCTTTTCATTTTTTCTCTTTTTCTTTTTTTTTTTTTAATTTATATGTAATGTGAGCACATAAAATTTTTTATTTTCTTGAATTATAAGATTGTTTATTTTATTAATTTAAATTTAAATTTTTTATTATAATATTTTTAAAAAATTAATAAAAATTATAATTAAATTAATCAATTAAAATTTAAAATTTTATACTATTCAAACTTCATATCATTTAGATCCTATATATATATCCTCATTTAATAGGCCCAGGTTGACCCTGTCATATCACTCCATTCAATAGAATATGTAAAGAACTTGTAATAGGAGAGACAAATTTCAAATAAATATAATACTTAAGTAAAGTAGATTTTGCTTTAAAAAGTCTTATTTTACTGTTTGTTACCAAAAAAAAAAAAGTCTTAGGAAATGGTTTTTTTTTCCATATATTTAGTGGGGATGTGAGTTATTTTATATATATTTAGTTTTTTTTTTTTTTGAATTTGAGATATGAAAAATCAAACTCTATGCCTTAATATGAAATCAAATATAAAATTACCATTAAGTTATATCTATAATCACATTTAGTTCTAAATTCAAGTTTTAGGAAATGGTTAAAAAAAAAATTTAAGGAGCTAATTGCTAAAAAAATTTTAGAGGTCGTATTGTCAGTCAACAAAAAATTAGAGGGACAATGGTGTGAAAAAAGAAGCCTTCTGAAAAACAGTACGTTTAGCTTTAAAAGGGCGCCATTGCTTTTTGGTTGTATAGCGATACATATGTGACATGTCATGCGTGTGAGTTAGAAAGCCAAATAATTTGTAGAGCATTAACCAGGAGCTTCTTGTTTTTTTGTTTTTTTTGGGCTGAACACTAAAGCTTGTTGTTTGTTTAAAGAGTGTTTAAACTTTAAACCCCAAAAAACAGACGATAATCTAAAAGTTAAAAGTCTAATAAGAAGAGCCATGTCCATCAACGGGTAATGCCAAGCACATCTTGAGGGACACAAGAAACTGTGACCCACGAATCGAGCTGAATGTCCGTCAGGTGTCTGATTTTTTCTCTTTTTTTTTTTAATTATTCAGTTGCAAAATTAAAATAATATCAATTACAGGAGCAGTAGAAAACAAAGGAAATACACGCTATGGAAAACAGCGTCGACGAGGTCATGTTAAGTTGATGTCAATTTTATTGATACTACTTTGTGGGCATTTGGTTGTCGGATGTCGGATGTCGGATTTTCACTTAATAATTATAGTTTGAATTGTAATTAAAGTTGAACCATATATTTAAATTATTAGAATTAAAAAGTATAAAAATTTAAAATATATTTAAAAAATAAAAATATTAATAAAAATATTATTTTATTTGTTTTGAATTTTTATATAATTTATTGAAAAATAATTTTATTTTGACTTGTGTTTGTAAAATTATGAATTTTTAAAATTTAACTTTTTAAGTTATAATCTTAATTATTAAATAGTAAAACTCGTTGATTAAAAAAAAAAAAAAGATAAAAATTAAGTTGTAATTCTTGATTAAAACTTATCAATCAAATGTGCGTTTAGTAGAAACTAGGGATGTGATTTTTTTTTTTTGAGTTTAATGTTTTATTTATTTATTATTTTTTTGGGTAGAAAAAAATTGAACACAACGCTACTATTTATTTTTTTATATAAGCGTCAACACTATTGGTGACCTATATTGCAATCATCACTTTTCATGTTTTCGAGAAGTCATTTCTACATGATACGTACAAAGTTCATCATACAAAACTTTTTTATTTACGTATTTTTTTAAATCAATAATCCAATTAGCTCCGATGGGGAGAAACTTCGGTCCATATGTAAAATATATGCATATGCCACCAAATACATGGTGACACCTCACCACCTTCCACGTGGCAAAGTAATATAATATAAATATAATATCTTTATATAATTTTTTGTAATGGTGAGGCTTGTCTTGCCCAAAAAAAATATATATTATTATTTAATTATTTTAACCTTTTTTAGATTGGACTTTCCTATTTTCCCGTTCAACGTTTCCATAACTATCTGCCAACTCTAAGCGGACACTGGGTAAACGCATTGTATTTTGATTATATTTGAATGAAATTTATTTTTTGAATGTTATATTTAGTTGAAAAATATTTATTTTGTATTTGAATAAAATATGTGTTTGGATAAAAAGTATTTTAGAGTTAAAAACGTGATGTGATTGGTAAAAGTAGAGATAAATAATAAAGTTGAAAAGTTGATGTGATTGTTTTAAAAAATTTTTAAATAATAGTTGTTTTCGTAACACTGTTGAAAAGAATTGGTATCGAAAGTAAAATTTATATTTGGTGTAAAATTGTATTGTATTTAAATAAAATTAAAATATAATTTTTTTTGACAAACACGCCTAGAGCTCTTTCCCATCCGTTGTCTTTCCTTCCACGTTCTCTTTTAATTTTGCCATTCAACTTCTTCATCTCATCTCCTTAAAAAAAAAAAAAAAAAACACAAAAAAAACATAGATTGAATCGCGATCAATGTTGGAGGCGAGAGCAGATCAGGATCCGAGATTGAAGCTAGAGCCATTGATTAGGAAAATAAGCAAAAATTGGAACTAATTTGAAGGTTTTCAACCTATTCTATTCGAAGTTGTTCGTGGCTTCCGATTCTAGCCTTCTTATTATTCTTCTACTTCTCTGATTTTTTTGTTTTTTTTTTTTAATTTGAAAAATTCAATACAGGAAGCAAGGGGAAAAAAAATTTAATGCCCATTAAATTAATCTCATATAATTAAGCTAATTGAGGTCAATTAGTATGCTAAATAATGAAATAAAATAATTAATCTGCAAATGAAATTTTACAAATAAAAAATTTGAAAATCAATTTCCGAAATTTGTCCCTCAATTTTTGTGAAATTATGTTTTAGTCCTCAAACTTTGTATCATCTGATTTTTACTGTACATAGAAGTACTTTTTCCCATCATCGGTGCAAATAAGCAAATTTTACAAAATATTCTAGTAAAAAAAAACAACGTATTTTATAATATGATAAGTCAAATCTACAATTTTACATTTTATAATAAGATAAGTTTTATAGTTTAATTATTATATTTATTTTCTATAATAATAGAATTAATTTTTTAATTTAACATTAATTATTTATTTAATTTTATAAAAATATTTTTTATATTCACGTGTGAAATTGTATTATGTAAAAGTTATTATAAAAATACAACCAAACCTATGACCAAAAAAAAACAACAACAATATAAGTATGTTGCTTTTTGTGCATCATTAGGCTTCTTTCTTTGTGAGCTTTGGTCTGCTCTGGTGAGTTGTTCTTTGTTTCTTTTGTTTTAATGAAATTCAATTTAGCCAAAAAAAAAAAGAAATAATAAAATAATAGTAAAAAATGAGTAAGATTGTAGTAGAATCCTTACATATTATTTATAAATATGATTCTTTTTTAAATTATTTAGATGTGTATATATAACTGAGATTTACGTGTTGTTATGCATTCTATCCCATACGATTATAGGTTATTAAATTAAAAAATTAAAAAAAAATGCTACCAACGGCGATCAATCCCTACAACCTCGTACCACGCCAGATCCGATGGCCTCCCCCCGACCATAATTTCTCACTATCGCCGCCAAGTCGACCTTCTAGCGCCCCGACCTGGTGAAGTCGCGCCTGTCTCTAATATGGCAAAATGCCACATCACCGATGACCACCATCCCAAGCCTAGCTTGGTTGAGACCGCGAGTTCGCAAGGTTGCGATTTTGCTGGTGGAAGAGAGGGTAGGGGAGATAGAAGGAGAGGAAAGGAGAAAGACAGAGAGAGATAGAGGTCTACCATTTATATTTTTTGGTGTTCAAAGGTCGCCAACGCGAAGAGATGAGGAAAGGAAAGGAAAGGAAAGTGGAGAGAGAGATAAGACCAGCGACTTCTTCTTTGGCGTAAGCGAGGGCTCTGGCTTCGACAATCTCCAGTGTAGAGAGGTCACGAGAGGGGTATGGTGGTCTTTGGCATAGCCTTCAGCAACTTCTCCTACGTAGGTGAAGCTCCATTGGAAGGTTGTTGGTGCTCTTTTTTTTTTTTTTTTTTAATTTCTTAATTCATTATTACACGAGGTATGGTGCATTCTAATTATCATATACAAGTAATGTTACAATTGTTTAATCAAATCTTAACGGTTTAAAAATAAGTTCTATCGATAGATAATATAAAAGAGTCTCTATTATAGTCTTGCTTAATAAAAATATATTTTCTTATTAAAGTCTAAGTCCCAAGTCAAGCAAAGCAAAAGGCTAGAAAACAAAGCATAGCTCTCCTATGTACAAAAATAAAATATTTAGAGCCTGTTTGACTCACCAAAAAAAGAAAAAAAAATCTACAAAACACCTTTTTTTGATATTATTTTTCATCTCATTATCATTTTTTATAATTTATATATCTAAAATGCTATAATAAATTTTAAATTTTAAAAGTTCATAACTTTACATATACAAGTTTAAATAAGATAATTTTTTTTTATAAATTACGTAGAATTTTGAGAAGAATAAAACAAAATCTATATTGATAATTTTTTTAAAATAAATTTTTAAAATTTTACTATTTTTTCACTTCAAATAATTTTTTTCCTAAACATATTTTTCAAAGCTACTTTTTTCCAAAAAAAAAAAAAAAAAACCTTCAAAATAAGATTCAAACGGGCTTTCAAAATTACCCATAAAAGCCAAAACACTGCATCACGCCTATCACCCTCGTTTTCTCTCGCTCTCACGTATTCTCTCACTCTCTCTCTAACTCCTGCTTTCTATAAAACGAAATGCAAATAATATAATGATTCATTTGGATCATCAAACTATAAATTTTTTTAGATTAAGTTTAAAATGAATTAAATTATGAAATAAATATTATATTTAATACTTAAATTTGAATTAGAAAATTTTATTTTAAATTAAAAATATTTAGATAATAAAAATTAAATTTAAATTTATATTAAAAATTGTGTTTTTTCATTTACATTTTCGTACGGTTAATATAAATTTTTTTTGAGCTCCATCTTTTCGTCACTCTAGAACTCCCTCTCCCTTTTTCCTCAACTGGTACAAGCTTTGAAGGAAGATTTAAGAGTCAACCCTATTTGTTAAAATCTCTTGAGGTAATAATCACTCAACCCTCTACTAAATCCGAATATGAGCACTAAAATGTTTTGAGTTTGAAATTGGAATTTTAAGCATGTGTTTAAAAAAAATTATATTGAGAATTTGGGTATGGATCTTTCCACGCATGTTAACTTTTAATTAAATTCGAATTTAATTGGAGTTTTCTATGATTTAGAATTGGTTTTGAACTGATTTTTGAACTATGAGAAATGTTGTGTGATATTTATTTTAATCTCTTTCCGCATGTGAGAGATTGTATGAGTTTGAGGTTATTTATGTTGTTTAAGCTTTGGGAATTTGTTGATACTGATTTTGATGATTTGGAAATAATTTGTTTGATTTTTAGTTGAGTTTCCATTTTGACCCTCCGAATTCATATTTTACTTTTCAAATTCTTTTACTCTACAGATCTTAAGTTTGCATGTTGTTTTCTTTGAAAAATCCGAGTCTAAAATAAGCTATGGATGTGGTGAATTTGTTTCCTATGTTTTTATGCTCTGGGAAATGGCTTTTAACAGGTCCATTAGCTGATTTTAGACAGAGATCGAAACTGAAAAATTCCAGTTCTGCGACAGACCGGTTGACCGGAAGGCTACGTCCGGTCGACTGGATCTCACAGAGGCTGCCAATATCCAGTCTTGCTCCACCGAAACCTGTACTGGCATTTTTACTCCTTTTGACGCCATCCTGAACTATAATTTAAACATGCATATAGTTTTGGATTATGAGCATTATTTTGAAATAATAATGAAAATACTAATATTTTAATGCTGCAGTCGAAAGCACATTAATGAACTAAAAATGAACATTTAAATGAAGAATCTTGTTAGATAATAATTTTGTGATTATTGTTTATATTTCAATGGGATTCTCGTGATTCGTGATTAACGGAGCAATGTCTTGTTTTCCATGCTGAAGTTATCAGTAAATTGATTACTGTGATTTAGGATACATCGATGCCCTTTTCTTGATAGCCTTGTTAAAGACATGTTTTGGCCATGGTGTTTGATAAATAATTTATTCGTGGAAAATTATGTTTAACAGAAAATGTTTACCAAAGTATACTATGCAATATTTTGTGAAAAAGTATAATACATGTATTTATATGATATTTTATAAAGTGTTTTTAGAATTGAGCTAAGCTAGCTCAAGCAATTTTGAGAAATTAAATCTTATCCGGCTAGAGACCTGATAGATAGATTTTAATGTCATGGGTCCATGTTAGATTGTGTGGAATATAGAGCGATGTGAATATCTTAGAAAGCAAATCCTGAAACTTGCATGGGGGAAAATGACTAGTGGCAATGTGATTTATTTTGATAAGAATTGACGTCGTCTTTACTTAAAAAAAAAAAAAAAACATTTCTAAGTTCTTTTGTTTAAATTTTTTACATAAATGCTTATTTATTTATTTTTGGTAATTTGGGATGTTAAATGGACTGTATTTTGTTGAGTTTTTTGCTTAAATGTTTTGTTTTTATGTGATTTATTTCCTCTCAGGCAGTGCGAGAAGTAGTGATGATTGGTCTAGAAATTCGAGCTCATTGCTTGCAATGATGTATTGTTTGTTGTACTATTTTTATTTATTTATTTTTGCTAGTTCTTGATTTGTATTTATTTTTGTATTTATTCTTAGTTTGTATTTATTTAATTTTGCTTGTTCTTGGTTTGTATTTATTTTTGCTTCTTTATTTCTTTTATTTTTTTGTTTTCATATGTTTTGGGATTGATATCAGAGGCCAAATTTTGACAAATTGGCACAGTTTTTATAATGTTAAAATGAATTAAACTTAGGATTTTTCCACATTGAGGATAAAACTGTCTTTTCCACAGAATGAGCTTATTTTATTATTTAAGTTATGAATGATTTTTTTTACAAAAATAAAATAAAATTGACATTTTTTAAAAACGAGTTATATTTCATAATATCTAATAAGTAAAAAGGGATGGTTTTCTAGAAATAATAAAAAAGTAAAAATAACTTGATTTTTTTACTAGAAAATTAAATAGGAATTTCATGATTTGGGTTAATGACAGGGTTTTCTTTAATTGATTATGTCAATTATTTTAGCTATCTATAAGTGGTCTTTCTTTTTTATATTATGTCCGCATCTGTTTTGGTGCTTTTGTTTTAAATTTCGTGTGTCGTTTGTGACTAGTTGTTTGTGGCTAGTGACAGGTCGATTCTTTGTAATAATTTTCAGACTTGGTTTTGTCCTTTTTTGGACCGCTCGATAAGAATTCAGAAAGCCCTAGTTCTTAATGTCGTCACTCAGATATTCTTTCACTCATCCGTCATAAGTACATTGATTATTTTATTTTTTATTATTTAGCAATTCATTCTCGTAGAATTCTTTAATCATCTACATGCACATAAGAGTATGTTAATTTGTTTGTTTGTTTGTTTTTTGGTTTTGCCTTTTTCTTTTTCCTTTTCAATTTTCTAATAAGAAAAATTGTGAATTTTCTGCCAAAAGTAAGAATAATACGCATCTTATTGCCAGTTCACTACAACAATTAGGGTTTTTTTTACGAGAACTGAATATCGTCACAAAAAGTATAAAGTTGTCGCAAATAAGTCGACATTAATACCCCGTCGCATATGACTTTTTTGCGATAACAAGACTTATAGCAATTATAATAGCGACAACAATAGTCGTTAAAAACATAGATGCAAATATGTCGTTGAAAAATTAGTTGGTTTGACATGACAGTCATTTTTTACGATGACAAAAATGAAACATGTCATCGTAAAATTGTGTGAGCTGGCTAACATGGCACTAATTATTTGCGACGAAAATTTTTTATAAGTCGTCGCTAATAATGATAACTGATAGGTATGTCATTGCAAATAAATTTTATTTTATTTTATTTTGTATAATTTTATTAATAAATTATTACTATTTTTAGTTTGATAATTTTATTAATATATGTTATTGTTATGTATTTAAATTCAAAATTAAGTAGAAATATGCGAATTATAATATTGAAAATAAATCATAATATTAAAAAAATTAATCAAAATCATATATTTATTTTAAAAAACCAAATAAATAAAGTATTATGTATTCAATTGTAAAAAATATATATATACATAAATAATAACTAGTTATTCAATCTCCTAAATTGGCATGAGCATCACTAACATCGTCATCGTCATTGTCGTCGTTGTCTATAGCGGTTAGAAGAGGTGGAGAACCTGGAGCGATATAGGGCTCGAACGGGAGGATAGTCAAGAACTGAATATCTGGACACATCTCAGTCAACACCTACTGTATAATCTTGTGGCTCTCACACAACTGTAGATTTCACTCATATTGTCATCGTAAGTACTGTTCCACGTGCAGATCAACATGAGCTAAAGATCTGCCGTCGGATTTTAAACTGAAAGATGAAGAAGCGCAAGTGCTAGAGATAATCTTACGCAAGAGTGTAAGGCCTAAGCTAATTTTATGACCTTTGCGCATATCCAAGATCTCCATAATGCTTTCCTCATTTACGGACATTGGCGCGGATGATCCAGAAGCAGACTGTGTCCTTTGGGTTTCCCTCTCCCCCTCCAATGCATGCTACACATTAAAAAGTAAACACATATTATAAGTATAGGGTTTAATTTGAATAAGAATTTATAATATTAAAAAAAAACTTACAAATGTCTGCTTGACTTAAGGGTTAACCCAACTATTCTGATGATAATGTATGTCGTTCGAATTATCTATGATAGACATCAACTGTTGGGTCCCCGTGTTGGCCTATCCAACATTTTAGATGGGTTAGTATATTATTCTATTACCAAAGACAAGTTTACATAAAAGAGGAAATTAACAAAATTTTACTAAACTTCTTCTAATGATGTTGGATAATCGACATGCGACCATGTAAGTTGGATCACTTCTAGTTACTGCGATTCCCTTTGTTTGTCTCTAATTTTTTTTGTTTATAATTAATGTCAACGTTAGTAAAAATGAAATGATTATATATAATCAACCACCATCTTAGTTGATTTATAATTAGCTGAAACTTGTCGAACATGAACCTATCACAATAGAAACTCGAGTGATCTTGATTAATGTAATTCATTATTTATAACCATTTTTTTTATTTTACAATCAATTTTTTTAAAATGCTTATTAATCATTTATTTTAATTTTTAATTTTTATTAACAAATTTATTTATAATATTTATTTCATAATTTCGTACACTTACTTTTTTAGAGTATATCAATTTATTTATTTATTTTTAATTAATCATATTTATTATTTTTAATTCAATTGAATAATATTATACTTTAGGATTTCTTTGTAATTGTTCATATGTTTGTTTTTTAAATATTTACATAATTAATTTTATAATATGATATACATGTCATTAGTTTTTAAGTTAATTGGTATACTTTCCACATAAATATCATTTTATTTACAATTTCAATATTTTATTATTATTATTAATTCTTTTAATAATATTATTATTTTTAACTTATTACCAATTTTTATCATTTATCCATAAATTTAATTTTTTTATTTTTAATTTTACTAATAAAGTTTCAAATTTTTTTTGCTTAACCAATCGTAATTTTTATCCATTTTATCTAACCAAATTTAATTATTAATTTAACAAATTAATTTTTCAACATATATTTTTTTTATAAACAATAATAAACAATAAAACCAAAACTTTTTCTAAGAAAACATGATAACAAAAATACATACATACATCAAATAATCCAAAATCAACTTACATACATGCACATAATGTCGTTAAACAAAATAAACAAATAACTTACAAAAATCCAAACTTACAAAAATGGAGGTCGGAAAGCAGTGATGAACGGAGGTGATTGACAGCAACACTTCTTGGGGTAGAGGAGAGGTAGCAATGGCGGCAGCTCTAGGGTGGCAAAATTGCCGAGTGGAGGCAATTTAGGTGGGAGGCGGTTGTATGGGGCAACGTTTGAGGAGGGCAATTTTTGACCGAGGAGAGAGAGAGAATAAACATCAAAATGGCCGGAAAATGGAGGAAGGATGGCGAGAAAGGTAAAGAAAAAACCAGAGAAAATGAGGAAGAAGGCTCGAGTTTGATGTTTATACACATTTTTTTTATGACATTTTGTCATCATAAAAAATTAAAATGTCATTGCAAATATTTACCAAAACGACGTCATTCTATCACAGTCATTAAATGTACTGTTGAATATTCCATGAATGTTCTAGAACAATTACAAAAATTTTTTTTTTGTGCTGACTTTTTTGATATATTGTCGCAAATACCGTAGAAAAACCGTCAATTAACCCGCTTGTTTTTGTCAAAATTTGAATTTCAAATTTATTTGTGACAACATGTCGTCGTAAATAACAACTATAACCATTTAGTATTTGCGACGATATGTCATAACAAATAACCAATATTTGTTCGTCAAAATTTGAATTTCAAATTTATTTACAATAATAAATTATAAAGTAATAAACTGTTTAGTGTTTACGAAAAAATGTCGTCAAATTTTAAATTATAAATTTTCATTTGTGATGATATGTTATTGCTAAAAATACCTTTATAACTATCATTTTTTATTCGATATTAACTGTAATCAACCTATATTTTGCAATGATACGTCGTCGCAAATAAATGAAAATTGACGAGAAAAACTTCTGTTCGATTATTTTTTTTGTGGCAAACTTTATTTGCAGTGACATGCCTTCGCAACTTATATCCTTATATATTTGAGACGATATATCGTCGCAAATAACAAAACAATTGTGATGGCATGTTGTTGCAAATATTTAATGCTACGACTTGTCCTTACATATTTGTAACGATATATTGTCGCAAATAACAAAACAATTGTGACGACATGTTGTATAATCATTAATATTTAATGTGACGACTTGTCGCTTTTTGTAAAAAGAAATTTATTTACTATAATATGTCGTCATCACAAACTTAGTATTAGCAACGACAGTTTGTCATTGCTAATAACGTCGTTACAAAAATGCCTAATTGTTGTAGTGATTGGATCAGCGAGAGTGATGTAGCTTTAATAGTGGATTTAGATAGAAAAATTTATCTAATGGATACGACTTTAAGGAAAATTCTGTGGTCACGATCTTTGAGATTGTCAACTTATTCCATCTATACAAATATACCCAACTCCGAAATTTTGGAACATGGCATTGTCGATTTTGGACCCGATCAACAACTTTATATTTTCCACAAGAACCACAGCAAACTAGAGGTACTTATTTGAATTTGAAAAGAAGTAATATATTATTTAGTACTTTTATTTTAAATTAAATTAGGATTAAGATTAAAATTAAGATTCCTTAACTGGTGAAGATCTATTAACCTATAAATAGATCTATTAACCTAATGACACCCCTTTCTTTTGTTTTATATCCAAACACAACAAATAATCCAACATCAACATCAACAGAATGAGCTTATTTTATTATTTAAGTTATGAATGATTTTTCACAAAAAAAAATAAAATTGACATTTTTCAAAAACGAGTTATATTTCATAATATCTAATAAGTATAAAGGGGTGCTTTTTTTGGAAATAAAAAAAGTGAAAATGACTTGATTTTTTTTTCTAGAAAATTAAATGGGAATTTCATGATTTAGGTTAATGACAGAGTTTTCTTTAATTGATTATGTCAATTGCTTTAGCTATCTATAAGTAGTTTTTCTTTTTTATATTATGTCCACATCTCTTTTGGTGCTTTTGTTTTAAATTATGTGAATTATATCTATCTCTTTTAGAAATATGTGAATTATAATAATAATAATTAATCATAATATTAAAAAAATTAATCAAAATCATATATTTATTTAAAAAAACCAATAAATAAAGTATTATGTATTCAATTGTAAAAATATATATATACATAAATAATAACTACTTATTCAATCTATCAAGTTGGCATGAGCATCACTAGCATCGTCATCGACATTGTCGTTGTCGTCTATAGCAGTTAGAAGAGGCCGAGAACCTGGAGTGACATATGGCTCAGACAGGGGGATAGTCGAGAACTGAATATCTGGACACATCTCAGCCAACATCTACTATATAATCTTGTGGCTCTCATACAATTGCAGATTTCACTCATACTGGCATCGTAAGTACTGTTCCACATGCGGATCGACATGAGCTAAAGATCTACTGTTGGATTTTAAATTGGAAGATGAAGAAGTGCAAGTGCTAGAGATAATCTTGCGCAAAAGTGTAAGGCCTAAGCTAATTTTATGACCTTTGCGCATATCCAAGATCTCCATAATGCTTTCCTCATTTACGGACATTGGCGCTGATGATCCATAAGCAAACTGTGTCCTTTAGGTTTCCCTCTCCCCCTCCAATGCATGCAATACATTAAAAATTAAACACATATTATAAGTATAGGGGTTTAATTTGAATAAGAATTTATAATATTAAAAAAAAACTTACAAATGTCTACTTGGCTTAAGGGTTAACCTAACTATTCTGATGATGATGTATGTCGTCCGAATTATCTATGACAAACATTAACTGTTGGGTCCCCATGTTGGCCTATCCAACATTTTAGATATGTTAGTATATTATTCTATTACCAAAGAAAAGTTTACGTACAAGAGGAAATCAATAAAATTTTATTAACCTTCTTCTAATGATGTTGGGCAATCGACATGCGATCATGTAAGCTGGATCACTTCTGGTTGCTGTGATTCCCTTTGTTTGTCTCTAACTTTTTCTGTTTATGATTGATGTCAACGTTAGTAAAAATGAAATGATTATATATAATCAACCACCACCTTAGTTGATTTATAATTAGCTGAAACTTGTCGGACATGAACCTATCACAATAGAAACTCAAGTGATCTTAATTAATTTAATTCATTATTTATAACTATTTTTTTATTTTATCATCAATTTTTTTAAAATACTTATTGATCATTTATTTTAATTTTTAATTTTTATTAACAAATTTATTTATAATATTTATTTCATAATTTCATACACTTACTTTTTTTTATTATATCAATTTATTTATTTATTTTTAATTAATCATATTTATTATTTTTAATTCCATTGAATAATATTATACTTTAGGATTTCTTTGTAATTGTTCATATGTTTGTTTTTTTAAATATTTACGTAATTAATTTTATAATATGATATACATATCATTAGTTTTTAAGTTAATTATTATACTTTCCACATAAATATCGTTTTATTTACAATTTCAATATTTTTTATAGTTATACCACTATAAATCTGAAGTTGCACTCCTAATTATATATCATATTACGTAAGCTAGTGTATAGCCGTAATCCAATTACCTTATTATATATGTAACACCCTCATATAGTATCTATAATCAACTTAAAGTCAAAATTCATTTAACCTTTTGATCATACTATCTCAAAGATCCATTATATATATAATAGGAAAATAATTATTCAATGCATGTGAATAAGAAATCCTTTACCAAGTAAATGACCTACAGTCTTGTCTATTTTTAGATCTTGTCTAATACCGTTAAGAGAATAATCTTTACTTTTTATAAGAGTTATAATTTCATATTTATAAGCAAAAACTCACATCGTATATAAGGCATGTACCCAAAGAATTGGTTTGACAGCTTACTACTCCGAGATACTTTAGTCTTTAGAACATCAAATTGCACAAGTCATATATATGAAGTCATTTGCTTACTTAAAATTAAGGTTATTGCATAATTAAAATCAAAAGTAAATTAATCTATTCAAGTAGACTATATAGATTAAGTACACTTTAGTCCAAATCCAATATATCATTACCACTAGATAATATATCTATGTCTTTATTTAGGAGTTAGTTCACTCTTGACAATTAAGATAATCCATCTCCCTAGTAGGATTTAAACAAGATAATAGTTTTCACATGAATTAGATATTCACACTAATCCTATAGACTACAAACTATAAAATTAGACTACTTATTTTAAAACATTGTCTTTTTATATATAAAACCCATTATATGCTACATTCTAACAGTTTAAACATCAAGTAATTAATGAGCTATATTTACTTACATTTACTTTAACATATAAATAAGGAAAAAAATAATATAGAGAAGATGTAATGAAAATTCTCAAATATATTATTAATCAATTCAAAATAAATAAAATATATCTAAAATATCTTTCACTCTTAGAGTATTCCTAACATTATGTAACTGAATTATCTCAAAAAATTATGCAAATGAATGGTTTGATGCTTACTTTTTCTACTCTTCTTTCTTCTTTGGTAATGTCAAAGAGTTTTGAGAAATTGAAACATCGCCCACTTGCGTGTATGTATACATATATATAAGGATGGTCTCAAATTTAATACTGAATGTGATTCGATATTGCTATAAATGTAAATTTTAGTTACCAGAAATGTGAATTTATATATCATAAAAGGTAGAATGAGGATGTTGAAAAATACCCTGTGATTGTAAAAAAAACCCCATGTGTACATTTACTTATACATATATTCACATTTCTATTAACTGTAAATCATTTTATGATATTTTCTACAAAATTTTTTAACTAGTGATAAAAATCAATCCACTCCTTATTATTTTTATAGCATACCCCTAATTATTCCATTAAATAATGCAATTATATGCAAAAGAAATAAAAAGTCAATACATTTAATTTGAAATTAATATCAGATTTGTTGAGTTAAGGGAATGTGTTGACCATATTATACAAAATAAGAAATACTTGTAAACTAAATATAAATAATAGATTTTTTAATTAATCATAAACTAAATATCTGTAAACTCAGTACAAAAAAAGAAGTGCAAAGGCTTGTTTGATTAATTTATGGGAAATTGTAGTAAATAAGTTATTTTTCATATACTTTGAAAGCAAATAGTAGAATTTCAAACCTTTAAAAATTTATAATATTATCTAATTTTAATGTAGATAATGTTTTCATTTTACTCTAGAATTGATTTTTAGTTATTTATGCTTATCTTCTCTCTTTTATTCTACATATTCTCTCTTTCTCATCCTTTCAATTCTTTCTACCTCTTTCCTCAGATTCTTCACTCTCTTCGTCGGAGTCTCATTGCTAGAGGAAATCATGATTATCCTCAACTTCACAATGGAGAGGCCATGGTTGGGCCTGGTGGATTTGCGATCTCTAGTGGCTAAGCCTCTAGTCACGATTCTTCTGGCTCCCCCTTTCTTTTTCTCTAGATTTGTGGTTTTTTTTTTTATAGGAATTTTGTAGAAGTCGTATCTCCATTTTTTTCTTGACCGGTGAGCTTGCGATCTTCATTGCCGAAGAACGAATCGAAGTTTACAATTGCCATTTTTTTTTCAATCATGAGCTGTTGCGATCTAGTCAAAGTCAAGATTTTAGCTGTCGCGATTTTTATCTCTATCACGATTTTTGTTGTTGCAATCTAGTCGAAGCTTTTAGCCACCACGATCTTTGTTTCCATCGGTATCCAATTGTCGCACGAGGCCAATGTTGAGATTTCAGCATTGTGAACCAGTGGAAGCTCTATGGCATTGTGATCTTTAGCCAAGCTTCGATTACGACTGCCAATTGCAGAGATCTAATGAAGCTTCAAATGCAACGACGACGATAATGGTGAGGTGGTGGTAGTGGCAGTAGTTTTTTGGATTTTGGGTGGTTGGTAGGTTTGGGTTAATTTTGGGTTAGGGTTAAGATATCTTGAATTTGGGATTATTTTTCAAAGTTGATAAATGATTTATCAAAATTGATAAATTAATAATTTACGAAATCAATAATTTACATCGGTAAAATCAAGAATTTATAATTAATTACAGTGGTAAATTAAGTATTTACGAATGTTTTACTAAAATAAAATGGAATGTTCAATTTGGATTTTTTTTTTGGACAGAATTAGCAAATTAAGATTTGCACGGTAAATCGATCAATTAGTAAACTATTATTTACAAAATCAAGAATTTATATCGATGAATCAAGAATTCACATTTAATTACATTAGTAAATTAATGATTTACTAGATCAGTAATTACTTGTTTAAGTGGTAAATAAATTATTTACTAAATAATAAATGATTTGTTAAAATCGATAAACAAATGTTTTATCAAGTAAAAATAATAATTTATCAAATAAATTTATCAAGATTTACCAACATCAATAAATAAATAATTTAAAAAAATTTAAAAGTAAATTATCAAATAAATTTATTAAAATTTACACATAAAAGTAGTTTTGAAGTTTTAGATTATAATAAATCAAGATTTATCAAAAATATATCATTTACTAACCGTCTAAATCTATTCTGTTATTTATTATTATTGAGATTGAGATTTGATCTATTTACCCTTTTTCTTCCTTAATTTATTATGTGGGACTCGTGCTATAATTGCTGATTTGCTTCCATATTGGATGGGGTTGTAACCGGCTTGGGTTAATAAGGAATGCTCGTATTTTTGCTATCTTCAATTGTAAGGATAAGAAAAAAAAAAAAAAAGCTATGTTAATTAGATTGGCATATTTTTAGTATTCTTATTATTTATTTATCTTCAACATTATTTTATTAAAAATAAAAAAATAACAAAAGCTCTTTTCTTTTTTCTTTTTAAGACAACAGCTTCAATTTGACATAATACAAACTAATAAAGAAATATAAAGTAATTGAATAGTAAATATAGTTAGAAAATAAATCAAAGTAGATTTTAATGCTAAAAGATATAATTAATATTATATTTTTAAAAATTAGAATTTATGATAGACGCTTGTAGAATATTGCTAGTAAAACTCAATAGAAAAAAAAAAAAAAAAGTTTTTATGCTTATCGTGCAACAACCTCGCACGAGAGAGAAAGGGTAGTAAGCAGTTTCACCAATTGGGTCACTTTTTTGCCGCATGAGTACAGTCTGCTATTGGCCAACTATAAGATTATAAACAAAAGAAATGTTCTTCTCATCTTAACATCTCAAAATTAAAGTTTAATTGTTTATTTTTTATATTTTATATTAATTAACGTTTAATTGTGACGCAGGCAATAATAGAGGAATACTTCAATTAAAAAAAGGAAGGAACAGTTAAGCAGATAATGTGGGAAATTTCCATATGCCTAACGGCTAACGAGTTTACAAAACCAATTGTTGTTTTAGTTATAAGACGAGCGGATATACCCGCATCATTCATGCGGTATATTTATTTACGATATTATATAATATTTATATTTAATTATAATAATATATTATTTGTTTTATATATTATATAATATATACATGATTGTGAAAGTTTTATTATTGAATCACAGTTTTTGTTTACCTTTATGTCACTGATGTTTGTCACTGCAATAAAAATTAAAATCAATTATAGAGGTCATAATTATTAGTTCAGATCATTTGCAAATTCAGTAATATGTAATAAGTTTTCTAACACACATTTTTGAAACCCTCTCATGACTGGCCAACCAAATATTATTTTGAAATTGGTGGCAATCAAAATATTTTATAAAATATTGTCATATATATAATCTATTGCAAATATTATATTATGCAAACAATAAAAAAAATAGACCATTGCAAAAGATTATTACATTCTTATTCAAAAAGCTATCAAGTGGATGGGGAAAAAAACAGGACACAACAACGTCTCTACCAACCAAAGAATGAAAGAAAAGAAACCAAGGGGCAAAGGCATAAAAACATGCTAAATAGTGTCCCAAAAACAGATAAAAACAAATTGCCATACCCAATTTGAATTTCAATTACAAACAGGAGCATGGCGTGGACAAATTTACCCCATACTCCAGGTTTACAAAAAATCAAATGGGTCACTATATAAAAATGATAAAACAAAATATCAATTCCACCAAATAAGTTTCAATGAATAAGATAAGCAGTTAAAGACAGCAATTTCAAATCTTATTCACAGCAACTTTTGAATAGAATAAAAAATCCTCAACATTTCAAATAAATTATGATATCGTCAAAACTACAAAATAATATCAAGAAAACAGTTGGCAAAAACCATCTCTTCCCTAAAGGACCGAAAAAACAAAAAAGGAAAGAACCAAACACACACATACACAATCACACACGCAGATACAAAGACACACACATACACACAGAGGTATACATATATATGAAGAAAACAGTTAGAAAAACCATCTCTTCCCAAAGGACAAAAAAAAAAAAAAAAAAACGAACACACATATACACAATCACACACGCAGACATAGAGAGAGAGACACACACATATAAAGGTATACATATATATACATATAAACACATACATACAAAATATCACTAGGTACACATAAATATATATAAATATCTATATATATATAAACACGTATATACAAAACATCAGTACAATAGAAAAAGGAGGAAATGCAGAAGATACGAAAACTAAAAAAATCCAAACATAAAAAAAAAACCTGATATAAATACATAATATTAAAAGTAAACAGAAAGCACAAACACATAATACATACTAAAAACCAAAGTATGCATTAACTAACATAAAAACGAAACAAGATTAATCGAATACCAACCAAAAATAAAGAGTATTTATTGTTATCTAAAAGTGAGTAAGAAGAAATTTGTAAAAACCAGAAACAACACAATGAAAAAACAGAAAACTAGATGTAAGTAGTATGGCACAGAAACAGAAATCAAACCAAATACCCAAAGAAATGAAAAATAGGACTATTATCTATATACCAAAAAACAAAATTGTTGCTTACAATCATATTGCATTAATTATTGTTAAACATGTATATACATTAAGTAGCTTCAGAAACAAAAATTAGAGTTACATTATAATTAAGAGAAGGCATCAGGAGGATAGCAAAAAAGCAAGATCACAACAATAAATTAAAAGAAAAAAAAATTACTTCAGTCAAACCTAAGTAGAGCATTTTCTTTTTGTTTTTATTGAGCTATATTATAGTAAATCATTCAATGCTTACACAAAAAGTACATCCAAGTCAACTAATGGCAGATACTAATTAATTACACATAAAGCAAATCAAAGCAGAAAGACTAATCATAACAAAAACGAATTACTTGTTTTAATTCGACCAAGAAAAGTCATGAACTAAATTGAAAACCAATTGTCTACTTATAAATCTAACAAGGGAAAAAAAGTTTCTAACAATGATAGCAGAACACTACCCAAACAAAAAAAAAAAAGGAAAAAATATTTATATTGAGACTAATCAAAACAGCTTATAAAAATATGAAAAATCAAAATGCAAGTAGCCAATGCAACAGCAAAACCACTAAAGATGCAAATCTATAAATAAAGAACATACAGAAACATCGACCACCACATAATTTGGAACAAAAAAAAATCAAAATACATAAAGATGCAAATCTATAAATAAAGAACGGAAAAACATGCATAAAAAAAAAAAGAAACATACTCGATTATTAGAGGATGAAAGCTGACCATGAAGCTAAAGGAAAAACCCCGAAACCCAAAAAAAAAAAAACAAACAAACAACAACAACAAATAAAGGCTTAAAATCCTCACACTGGAATTACCCAAAAATACCCCTATCTGATAAAGTAAACGATGCAATACAACAAGGGCAAAGAATAGGAAACCATCCCAAAGGCTGCAGGAAAATTAAGAGAATGGGAAATCTTGGATTGAAGAAACAAAAAATGGAGCATAATAAACAACAAAGCAGAAGCAAAAATAGAGTATGAGCAAAAGATTAAGTCAGAGAAGAGAAAAGAGAAAAAAAGATAGGAGGTGGCTGTGAGGCAAAAAAATGAGTCACAAAACGAACAAAAAAAAAAAAAAAAAGGAAACCAATGAGGATTCAAGAAGGTGAGAAATTTGGGGCTGAAGAAAGCAAAAATGGAGCATAAGCAAAAGATTAAGTCGGAGAAGAGAAGAAGAATTGAAGGAGAAAGAGAAATAGAGTTAGAGAAGAGAAGAAAAATCGAAGGAGAAAGAGAAATAGCAATAAATGAAACAAAGAAATAAAAGGAAACACAGAGAGGAGGCGGCGGTGAGGCAAAGCAACAAAACCTAAAATGAAACAAAAATGCAACCCTATCTTGGCCACACCAAAAGGACAAAAATGCCCCTGTCGAGGGAGTGAAAGAATTCAATACATCAAGGGCAAAAATGGCAAACCAAACAAACGACTGCAAGATGACGAAAATGCCCTTATCCTAAGCCTAGCTTAAATGGCAAATTGGGGACGGCACTGTACAAAGAACAATGAATCCATCCCCAATTTTAGTAACTATAGATAATGTAATGAACGACAATTACTATGAAAACAATGACGTTTTCCCTCAAACGGCAAAAACTATAGGGGTGTTTGGGGGATTAAAACCAATGTCTCCAAAATAATTTTTTTCTAACACATCATCATTTTTTTATTATTTATATTTTTAGTACGTTATAATGAATTCTAAATTTTAAAAGTTTATAACTTTATATATACAAATTTAAATGAGATGATTTTTTTTATAAAATTACCTAGAATTTCGAGACGAACGAAATAATATCCATATTGATATTAGAAAAAATTTAAAATTTTATTTTTTTTACCTCAAATAATTTTTTTTCTTTAAACATATTTTTCAAAATAACTTTTTTTCAATTCAAAAAAAAAAAAAAATCTCCAAACATTAGTTACAAAGGAACCCTAAGAAAAGCAACAACACGATCCGTATTTGTCTAGTATTTTTTGTTAGCTACTTATAAAAGACAAACAACACAAAAATAAAAAAGGAAATAAACAAAAAAAAAGAAGGGTGTAAGATTCGTTCGCTTACAGCAGAGGGGAGAGAGCGAGAACGAAAACACGAAACAAATAAATTTGGGAATTGAGTGAGGGCTGGGCCTGAATCTGTCCTGTTCAGTCGTTTCATCGGATCCAATCAAGAGGATAATGCTCCATTGTCTCACCCTCAACCCATTATCGGCATCCGCATCCGCCGTCTCTCCCCCTCTTTCCGATTTCCATTCTTATTCTCTCCCTTCGCAAGGTACCTCTTCTTCTTCTTCTTCTTCTTCTTCTTAAAAAGAAAAAAAAGTATTCTTGTACGTTTACCTACCACCTGTTTGTTGAAATGCCTAAAAAAAAGTATTCTTATTCTCTCTTCCATGTATTGTACGCCCACGACCGCTTTGTCAGAAATGCCTACATTTGAACTTGATTTTGATTATTCTTTCTAGCTTCAACGGACTTGTTTTTTTCTTTTCTTTTCTTTTTTCTTGGTGGGGGCCGGGGGAGAAACAGGTGATTCAACAGACGACACACCCGCAACAAGCACACAGGCGTCACCAGCCATCAATCTCGCTCGTCGAGAGTACGGACTCGCCGTTCAATCAAACTCCTATAATGAGATATGGTCCACCATTCGAGACCATCACCAAGTTGATCAACTCCACCAGGAGGAGGCGGAGGAGGAGGATCAAGATGGTGGAGTGCTTCTGTTGGAGAGGGTGCTTCAGCCCAACAGAAAGTGCGTCGAAGAAGCCCTCCATGCCGCAAAGCCCAGTGCCATTACCCGCCTCGTCTCCGCCTACTTCGACCACAGTGAGCAAACCACCAATCTTTGCCTAATCCTCCATCGCTCCCTCTTCCGTGTCCGCTCCCTTTATGCCCCTCTCCACGATCTCCTCAACCTTCTCCCCTCTGAATCTGATGATTCCCCCAGCCTCACCCAATCCCAATGTGATCGTGCCTTTGACATTTTCCTCCAATTCTACTCTCGAGATAACCCTTTCCCTTCCCCTGCCTCCCAAAACTTCGACCATATTCGTGATTGCTTTTCCAAACTCAAACTTCAGCTCGATCGCCGCCTCCGCAAGTCCCGCTCTGCACTCCGTCTCTTTTGCCATGTCTCTGCAGGTAGCAAGAGATTTCATTGTAGGTTAACCAAATATTTAAATAAAAAACCGTTGCTTTTTGCTTTTGGTCGGTTTTGACCTTTTGAACGGTCTTTTGAACACTGCTGTTCGGACGCGCAGGCTCTTATGTTTGTTCAATTGCCATAACTGCGCTTACTGTCTCTGTCCGTGCTCTCGCTGCTCTTGTTGCCGGTCCCTCCTGCACCGCAGTGCCTTGTCCTCCTCCTCCCAGGTTGGTTCGTAGAGAGGTTGCCCGAACAGCACAGCTGGATGCAGCTGCCAGGGGCAGCTTTGTCCTTAACAATGACCTCCACACCATCGATTGCCTCGTCGCCCGCTTGCATACTGCTGTCGAGGGAGACAAGCATCTCATTCGCCTAGGTTTGGAGAGTGGAAGAGAGAGGCATTCCATCCAGGAGGTGCTTAAACAGCTGCGCAAGAACTACCAAAGTTTCCTCCTCCAACTCAAGGATCTTGAGGAACATTTATGCCTTTGCTTTAACACTGTCAACAGGGCCAGAGCTAAGCTTCTCCAGCAAACTTGTAATTTCCTCACGTCATTTGTTTCTCTGCTTCATGTTAAATGGCCAGATTTTTATAACATATATATATATATATATTTTAATGCTGAGATTTAATATGTTTGATCTGTGCTTTGCTGAGCCCGAGGCAGAAGCAAATGTTAACATTGCCCTACTTCTATATATCTGGATGTCATTAAAATGTTTATTGTTGACTTTTGAGTTTGGAAGAACTTTTTATTTTTTTTTATTTTTTTATTTTGTGCCAGTTCTTTAAAAGCTCATTTCATTTATCTCCCGCTTAACTTAATGGTAACCTTAGTACAATGGTGACTTCTCTGCTGGGTCTACATAGAGGTGCCTGTGTATAAATATTTTATTCCACATTCACTTCGCATGATAGAAATGATACATTTTCTGCTTCTCATTGATCCGTTAATATTCTTACATTTATTTCTTATATATTGGGTTGGCAGTATTGTTAGGAGACGGCAGACCAAGCCAGAGAGATGCGATACCTTCCAATTCTCACCACGTTTTCATTAACAGTCCAGGATGAAGCTTTTTAATCATGCGGAAGAGTTCCCTCTAATAGAAAAGTACCTTGCGAACCATCAGATTCCGAAAGATTTCCTTTATATGCTGATGCTTAAAGAGAAGATGTTGATGACTTACATGTTTAGGTGCCTTATATATAGGCATATTTTCTGAATTCTTTTGATGCAGAATTGCACTTTCTTGGAGTCTGCATTGGTTTATTCTGATGAATCTCCCACTTAGGAGGATGTGTAAAGCTGCATGGTTATATGGTGCCATTATTTCACTTCATTATTTTGTTTCACGTAATAGTGTATAAAATGGCCTATTAGTCAGTTTTGGTTAGAGGGAAAGAGGTAGGAAGGAGGGAAGGGTATATAACCTTGCCTAGATGAGGAAAATAGAGAGGAAATATGAGGATCTTTCTCGTATTGTGTTTAGTATGATTCCATCCTTCAATCTATCCACTAATCCTCCCATTCGTATTTTTCTTTCCACTTTTCTCTGCTACCAGACAAGGCCTTAATCTGAGAATGTCAACATGAGGAATCTGTTACCGCATAGGAGTAGGGTTGTGTTGCCATCTTATTAACCATGTCATTTTATGAGAGTTATAAATTATAGCACTTGCTTCGTTCTCTCTCTCTCACTCTATATATATAATATACTTAGGTAATAATATATATGTATAATTAGTTTTGTTGTTCCCTTGAAGGTAGAAAAGTTGCCACACTCACCGGGTTACGGCAATGATTCCAGGCTGATTATTGAATCAAGAATTCAGAGCTGATCTTCTGGAGTACAGATAGGAATTGAGTATAAGTGACAGGTTCACAACACTTTTTGGAGGAAACAGCCTTGTGATTGTCCTCGAAGATTTTGATGCTGATACTGATATTTGTATTTTATTTTATATTTATATTTTTAAAGTTTTTCTAAGCGAAAGAATAAAGAAATGTAGCTTTTCTTTTTTGGTTATTGTTTTCAAGAGGAGACTTCATTCTTTGTCAACTGTATAAAGAATAGTATTACAGTATTGATAGAATTGATTGAAGTAACAATAGATGAAGAGATAATGTTCTTAGTGGTTTTTTCTCTTTTTTTTTTTTTGGGTAATGTTCATAGTTTGTTCTGTAAACTATAAAAGTGAAAACTTTGACAGGACTAACAGTCTTTGAGTGACTTGTGTTCTCAGAAAACACCTTGGACACCAGAATACCGAACTACCAAGAATCACATTTCATTTCCCATTTTCTCTCCCTACAAGATAAGGTCTTAATTCGTATGACAGTCGACGAAATGGCTGCTCTTTGTTCTTTTGATAGATAGTTCGGCCAAAAATTTAAATTAAACTGATTGTATGGATAAGTTGAGAGAGACATATTCACCAAAAAGAAGAGAAAAAGGAAAGTAAAGTGAGAAGGTTTGCTTGAGAAAACCATCGAAAAGAAAAATAGACCAAAGCAGGCAAAAAAAATCACACCCGGCTTCCACTTTAATATTAACAACAAATGGTTTTCATTTTACAATAAGATTTTTCAAAACTTTGTGGGAAAAAATTGGAAAAACAAAAAAAAAAAAAAAAAAGAGGAAAAAAAATAATGCAGCTGTTCTTTATACACTTATCTTACAGCTGGATCTCTTCAAATCTGGTGTAAAAGGTAAAGAAAAAGACACGAGTATTTCACTAATATGGCAGGCACTCATCAATTTTATTCAACTCTTGGAACGCAAACAATGATATATATATATATATGAAATTTTTTTAATTTTTATTTGGAGGCTCTAAATAACTGACTTCCAAGGATGACAGTTGGGGTGGCTTCACCCATGACAGTGGTCAAGCTCATCTCTTTCTCCAGAATCTTATCAAGTTGCATCACCACATAACTCACCACCGGCCGCCTCTCGCTTGAAGGCTGCACGCATTGGATTATCAACCCTATCACCTCTTCCATCCCTTCTGCCGTGAAGCTATTTCCCATTCTTTCATCTATCATGCTTGACATGTTGCTGTTTTCTACCACGTTTTGCACCTTCAAAAGTTTCAACGTACATTTTCATTTCAATCAAGTTTATGACATATTGACATTTTACAATCATCACATTAAACTGCCACCTAACAAAGTGGGACTCTCTTTTACTGTCACACTATATAGTGATGTATCGCCATTAATAATGATTAGCAAAGCTCAAAACAACATGGCTCTGTAAAAGCTGTATCAAAACACAAGCAGTAACAATCTCCAAATCAAGCATGCCACAAACAATAACACTGCAGGTACTCACTGAGACCTAAATAAACCATAAACACATGCATGTCACATCTGCAGTATCTAATTTAATAAAAAACTATGCATATCACGTACCCATTCAACCAGGTTCTGACTCGACTTGGATGACGGTGCTTCTGTTGCTTCTCTTCCGCTCACTAACTCGAGAAGAAATACTCCAAAACTATATACATCACTTTTCTCGGAAAATCGTCGGAACTCTTTTACCCTGCATGAGAGAAGGTCAGCTATGTAAATGGATCATAAATGATAACCTTAAGTAGAAAATTATAGACTATAATAGGAAGGATCAATACTCAGGGGCAAGAAAGATTTCATCGGCAGTCGCTTGAGAAGAAGGGCCGGCAATACTGACTCTTCCTAGGAAATTCCGGAGTCCAGCATCTGCAACCTTAGCAATGAAATTTTCGTCCACAAGAACATTGCTTGTTTTGAAATCCTTATGTACCAAACGAGGACTCTGAGAATGAAGGTAAGCCAATCCTGCACAAAGCCGATAAGAATGAGCAGTGCCAAATGACGTATGCGGCTTTAAGACCTTTCATGCATGGAGACAAATCTAGAAACAACCAAAACTCTTGCAGAAGCTTACAAAAGAATTTCATGCAACCAATTCCGGTTTTTTGGGTGGTCTAACTAAAGGGAAGAAAACCTGATACCAGGAAAGCCACAAATGCTCACTGATTTTGCAGAGGATCACCTTTAGCTGCACCAAGAGCTATTGAAAGTCTATGCTTGAATTCTAGCTTCTCTCGCGAATGCTGACCTATGCCTGCAGAGAAACAACTACAGGTTTTTAAGATGCTTGCAATAATTACAATTGATTTCAAGGATTGAAAAGACAAAATTTCTATGAAATTGAAGCACTAGATACAAAAATTTGGGGGGGGGGTGGTGGTGGTGGTGGGGGTGGTGTTGGGGTGGGTGGGATTTGTGGTGGTGTTGTGGGGTTTGGTGTGATGTTGCATATATCAAGGTAAAGTACTAGATATTAACTAAAGTACTTCTAAGCAAGACATCCGTGCATTTATGAGCATTTGGGAAGATAAATTACCATATAAGTGAGCTGAAACACTTCCATTAGGGATGTATTCGTAAATAAGAAACTGTAGGTTATTTTCCTGGCAGTATCCCAAAAGAGTCACAAGATTCCGATGCTGTATAGATGAGAGATAGCGTACCTGATTACTCAGTTAGGTTAACACAAGCCAAGCAAAGGATAGAAAACAGGAGATGCAAATACAATACGAAAAGAAAAAATGTTCCGGAAATATTAATAATCCATTGGAAAAAAAAAAAAAGTTACGTGGTAGATAAGCAACTAAAGAATAAAAGATGTGTCAAAAATAACTAGCCATTCCATTCCATAGAGCCTGGGCATGATCTCGCCCATCCTCAGAAATTCAGTGCTAAAACCTCGAAGAAAATTGAATTTGCAAACTGAATTTCATATATGTATAATTCAAACCATATATAACAAACTGTAGCAGTGCAGAAATTGGTTAATACCTCGTCGATAAATTCTTGGGTGGGTGCTCCAGGTCTCTTCTTGATGGCCACAAGCATCCCATCATGGAGCAAACCCTTATACACCTCCCCAAATTTTCCTTCCCCAATCAAATTCTTGTCATTAAAATTTTTTGTGGCAAGAGACAGTTCCTCCATCTGAAAAAGCCTTGGTTCCCGTATTGACAACTCGACCCCGACATGTCTTCCAACTGCAAGTTATCATCAAAATTCACAAGTAGCCAAAAAAAAAAAAAAAAAAAAAGAATTTATACGGTCTTGCATTGGCTAATGGCCAAGGAAGATGAAATGCTTTTAAGAAAATGAAATGCTTTTAAGAAAGTGATACAGCAGAGAGACGGGGTTACCTTGAAGAGAGGGATCAGAAGAGCCGGTCTCGGAAGTTCTTGAAACACTCCTACGGTGAGAAAGACAGAGCCAAATGAGGAGAACAATGATCCCGACCAATAGCACGGCTCCTGCAGCACCTCCTAGGATAGCTGCAAGAGTCCTTGACATTTGGTATTTAGGCAACTCTTTCACCTACTAATATTAGTGTTTTGGTAACTCCAATTATCATACATTGACCCTGCCAATACCATAACCATAAAGCATGTCACCTTTATGGTCATATCTTCATTCATCAATAAATGGCAGAACAAGCAACCGATAGACGAATGCTAACCACCTTCTATTTTTTCTTTTTTTCTTTTTTTTTTTTGTTAAATAATTTTCCTAGTCATGAGAAGAGAAAAAAGCAAGTAACTCACTGGATTGGGCTAACTTGAGAATCCTAGGTTTACATGAACAAAATATTAAATTCTGGAAAAATTGATCGAAACTTAAGGCTTCCTTCGGAAAATTAATAAAAGAATCGTCATTTATAAATGCAAAAAGCAGTAACTGAGTAGTAAAAGAAAAGAAAATAGAGAGAGAGAGAAAGCAGGGCAGACCTGTATTACCGGAGAAGAAATGCAGCCAGATCAATAAAAAGGAAAGCTTCATTTGCCACTCAAGAATTGATCAAACATTCCACTACATGTAATTGTCCCGCATTCCCACATCGAAGAGAGAAATAGAGAAAAAGGCAAATCGATGATGAGAATTGAAAGCAAAAAAAATGGGTAAAAGAGGGGGGAAAAAAAAGAAGCAAAATTTGTTGGGATTTGATTTATTGATAAGTGATAGATGAAAACTAAGGAGAAGAAGTGGATATACACAAGACAATGCCGACAAGAAAGTGACGTTTTACGCCGACAAATACATCCCTTCCCTTTTTTTTTTCCCCTTTTCGAAGTTTCGGCGTTTAGTCTCTACTCAATTCTCCCCTTTCTGTTCTGCCTTTTCAAATTCATCCCTTTCCTAATAAATGCTCAATTTCCCAATTCTCTATTCTCTATTATATACCCAAAACCCAATTTCCCTTTCCTTTTATATATATGTGTGTGTGTGTGTGTGTGTATATATATATATTTTCCTCTTTGCTGGGGAATTAAAGAGGTAAACCAATAAAAGGAAAGAGCTGAAATGAATTGGAGACAGAAGAAAGAGCAAAGAAGAAAGAATGAATTGAAGATGACGCACCAAAAAAGACACAAACTTGGGGAAAGATGGAATATATTTTTTTATATTTGATTACCACCTTTTTTTTTTTTTTTTATCTCTTAAAACAAACATTTAAAAAAAAAATTATTGGTATCGTTTAGCGTGGGGGTGGGAGTGTAAAGCAGTAAGAATATATGGTTGTCTGCTACTGCAAGTTGTGTATGTGTTGAGGCCTGACGAGAGAGAGAGAGAGAGGGAGAGAGAATTAGAGGAGGGGGGGTATGAAAAAAGGAATAATATTAGTGATTAATAAAAATGTAAAAAGAAAATATAGATGGAGGTGTGTGGTGTACAGAGCATCTTCGCTGTAACAGAAGAGAAAGAGAAAGAGAAAGAGAAAGAGAAGAGAAGAAATTCACAAAAAACACAATATAGAACACAGCACCCCTCCCTACTCCACCTCCGACAACAACACCACCCCCGCATACAGCCAGCTTGTTCGCTTTTATACACACACACACACACACACAAACTGTCATATAATATGTATATCCTTATAAAAAGGGAGAAAAAGAAAGGAACAAAGAAAAAGAATAACAACAAAATAAGAAAAAGAAAAGAAATGGACAAAGGGGAAGCCATGAGAGATTCAAAGGAAGAGTGACCTTTTGTGGGGTTGCCATCCCCAACCTGCCAGCTGTGTTGACATTGCTCCTACCCACTTATATAATTGTGTATACTTATACGTTTATTTATTTACTTAACGTACTTTATTATGTATTTTTATTATTATTATATTTCTTATAGAAAAGAAAAAAAAAATTACAGTTAGGACGTCCTGTTCATACAGCTAATTCAGCATGCTCGTCCATTATATATAAAATTATTTGCATCTTGCAGTATTTATATAACAAGATATCTTACGATATTATTCAATGAATTATTTCACAAGGTCCAACCATTTCTCTTATATCTTATAAGCGGCGTCATTATGTATATACTCGATTGTATAAATGATTGTCTGGTACATTATTTTAACTCTATTCAGTTTAAAAATTAAATTAAATTAAATTAATTATTTTATTTTAATTTATTTTAATTTAATTTATATTAAAAATAACATTAAAATAATAAAAAATAAGAGATAAAAAAGATAAAATAAATCATATCAAACTAAATTATATAAATATTAATCAATGTAATCCAACTTAAAAGTTTGATCAAATTAAATTTGGAACCAAATACACGCTTATTATATATATATATATAGTTTGCAACCGCTAAATATGACAACTTATTTTTATATAATCTTGTATTGTTTTACAACATTTCTTACTAATATTAAACTCTATAACGGCTACCTCCTAATCATCTCTCCCTCTCTCTCTTTTCTTCTTTCCTTTTTCTATTCCACACTTCCAGTCTTCACATGAACTCTTCGGATACTCCTCGACTTTTAGCCTATTATTATTAGGATCGTGACCCTCTCCAATCATCATTGGCATGATTTAAGAAGTTGCTGCGGTTTGTTGCACTTTGAGGTGTCCCTTTTTCTTTTTCTATTAGCGTAATTTCGAGAATACGAAACAGTTATGATATATAAAATTAATTTTAACTTACATTTTATTAGTGTAACTCATAAATTTTGGTTTTTCTCACTTTCTGGTTAATCTTTGGCGTATATAGTCCTAATTAAGCTTGTATGTATAAATAAATAAGATTATGAAAAATAAACAAGTCTCTTTATTTCTCTTATGCCTCTCTTCTTTGTGTATAAGCTTTATAATTTAACTTTTGTGCTATTTCTATAACGCATTATCGTCACCAGCCTTTAAGCTTTACAAGATGTAAAGTATTCTTAATATTGTCGCTTCTTAAGGTAGATTAATTCGCTGATCTTCATATGATCATTGAGTCCAATATCCAAAAGATTTTTTTTTTTTTTTTAAAAAGAAGAGAACTATTTTCTCACTAATGGCTAAAGTTATTTTAAAAGACATTGTAATATCATTCTCCAAAATATCCTCCAATTTAAAAAGATCACATATATCACCACTGGAAGTGCAAAAGGACCCAAAAAAAAAAAAAAAAAAAAAGGAAAGTTGAAAGGCGTGTGAGATAATATAAAACTATTTAAATAGAGACTAAGATATCACATACGTACAATATGTCCAAAGGAACCAAGATATTTTGTTAATTACATGACCTATTTAGAAATTCCAATTTGTTTGAGAACTCAAGTAAATTTTAATTTTTTATTTGCCGACTTAAAATGTCCACGTTGTGATGAGAAAATACTCTTCAACGGTGACACAGAATATAAGACACATAGGACTTTTGCATCATCAACAATTAATGTGATTTCCAGCAAAAAAATGCATCCAAAATTCGACAAAAACTTGTATAATGAAGAAACGCTTGGCACATTAATAGGAACCATGAGCATGGTTTGAATCGCCATGAAGAATTTATCATTTTCCAAAGGTCATCGATTGGATTCGAAATGTCAATTTTTTTCTTTTTGAATATTTGGAGATTGTCTAAGAATGCCACTTCAAGTTAGTGGTATAAGTTGAAAGTGTTGGAATAAAATCCAAAGTGTGGGCTAAAATATTAAATAAATATGTGTTATAGGGTGTCATATAAAATTAGCCCAGTAAAAATAATCAAATAAGATTAATTAGGTTTTGGGCTTATTTAATGCATCATTAAGTGTGGCCTCCTATGTGTAGAAGATAATTTTGTAATTATCCAATTTATGATGGATAAATTGGTAATTGAGGTTAATTGCCCTAGGCAGTTATATTAATAGTTGAGGTCCCCAAGTCAGAACGTATGTATTATTTTTGATATTCCATCTTCAAAAAAGATATAGAGAGAAGACAGAAAACATTCTCTAAAGAGGGCTTACGCTTTAGACTTGGAAAAATCACAATCTTTGACTTAAGAATTACATCTAAAACTATGGATTCAGGTTTGCTTCCGCATCTCTTTCTTCTTTTCGTTGATTTGACATGAATGATCCAGGTTTGATGATAGTTTTCATCTCTAAAGTCAAGATTTTCTGATAAGTGGTATCTGAGCCAGGTTCATGTTAAATCATTGAGAATCAAGTTTTTTTTTTTATGATGTGATTCTCATAGAAATTCTCAAATTTAACAATCTATGGCTTTGAATTGTTAAATTTGAGAACAAGTTTGGTATTCTTCCTTTGTGTGTTCTTCATATTTTTAGGTTCAAAAGGCATGATTTGGTTATTGAAACATAAATTTGGGTCAGAATATTGCATTAGGTTTGATTTGCAATACTTTGGGATAGAAATATTCACATTTGATGGAAAATTAGGGTTTGATCATATATTATGAAATTTTCAGAAATTTGATTATTTTGATTAGGTTTTGTTGTGGATTCATGATTAGAAGGCGTTAGATTATTGATTGTTTAAGTATTATTTAGGATTAAGAATATTAAGAAAGTAATTTTGGGATCAAAATTCACAATTTAGTTTTTTGGATGCGAATTTTGCCTTAAAATTGCGATCTAGAGAAGACATTAACTTCTGGAAATTGTTTTTTCAACATTCAGCACATATCCAACAAGTTAAAGCCCAACAGGCATTAGTAGGCCCATTGTTTTTTCAGCTCAATTTCCATGTGGGCTTAAAACATAAGTTAATGTGTAACAACCGGGAAAATTCACATTTCTCGGAGAATAAATACACAATGGATTTAAGTGTTAAAATGTGAAATTAAGCGATTTAATATTGTTTAGAAAATGGTAAAGGATGAAAAATGAATAATAGTGATATTATGTATGTGCACGTGTGCGCCACTCACAGTATCAAGAAATAGGTCAAGATGATATTATCTTGACATAAAACTGATAAATTTGAGTTCAGCACACCCAAATTAGTCAGGATAGCCTATCAGCACGCTCAAATTTGATAATTGAGCACAAGGGTAATTTTTGACCGAAAATTCGCAGTATCGGAAATTGGTTGAAATGACCTCAGATGAAAATAAAACTGATATATTTGGATTCAGGACGCCCAAATTAGTCAGGATAGCCCGTGTTAAAATTTTGGGCGAAAAAGTATATAAAGAACGGAAAAAAGTGAAACGTCCTCAATTGTCCACATGCTCTCTCTCTCTCATCACTTCTCTTTCTCTCTTTACCCCCATTGCTGAATAGTAACTGACCACCGGAAACGGTGTCCGTTTTCGACACCGCCGGCACCGTTGGAAAGCTCTCGCCGAGCTGAGTTCAACGGTGTGCCGAGTCGACGGAACCGACGCCGGAGGAGCCCGCACGCGCCGCCCGAAGCCGCCGGCCATCGGAAAATTTGCGACGCCGTATCTCCGCCGTCCGATCAAGCTGAAACCGGTCTCAAAAGACTCATGGTGAAGAGTAGAACAAAACCCAGGTGGAGTTTCAGCCCAACGGCCGCCGAATCGCGCCGTCCAACTCCACCCGTCGCTGTCGCCGTCGCCATCGACGCCGTGAAACCCGTCGTTTCCTGCGATGTTGAGCTGCACCACCGGTACAGAAATGTTCGCCGTGAAGAGGGGAGTAAAAGCCCTCAATCAATTTTGGAGAAAAAGTCCGGCGCGGCGGAGTTCCACCGTCGCCGCCGTGGCCATGACTTTCGAGGAGGTTTTCCGGCGATAGAGGTGTCGAATGGTGAAATTGAGACCACCAATGGATTCCTCTCGTCAAGATCTTCAAGATGGGCTACTTATTTGCCACCGTCGCCGCCGTCAACCGCCGGTCAATGGCGAGTCAACCCCGGTCAACGCCGGTCAACGGTGACCGTTGACCAAAAATGGAAGTTTGGCCCATTGGCCTATTTTCGACGTTCCGGACGCATCCGCGGAGTCGGAATTGCAAGACGGGACCTCAAATATGAAGAACGAAGAATTAGGGTTTATGCCGTTGAGACCGGACTGCAATTCGGTATAAATCCCGACCCCTTTACGTTCCGCAATTTAATTGTTTGGGACTATTGTATGATTTTATAATTATTAGTATGAAAATTTTGGAAAAGAATGTATGTAAAAAGGAAGAAAATGACTGTAATGGAGAAAGAGAAAAATATGTGATAATGTAACGATTTTACGTAAACAGTATGAGTTTTACGTAAAATCTAGGCCTCTGGTATAGTACGTGATAGAATTAGATCAGGATAGATGGTTTTCAGGCGTTTCCTAAACGCTGGAACCTCAAAAATTAAGCGGAAATGCTGCCGAAATTTCTAAAAATGGCACCAGGGGTAATATGGGAAACGAGGGGTAAAAATATAATCGGGAAGGGAACCCGAGCCCCCTTGAGGAATTAGGGTAAGGAAAAAGGAATGGGTAAGGTACGACTAGTAAACCGACCCTTCGAAACCCTAGAACGCAAGAAAAACATGAAACCGATTTTTAGGTTCGAATAGTACTTCCCGAGGGCCGGGAATGTGAAAATTGGTAAAATGATAAGAATTGATCTGGAAAAGGTCCGATAAGATTTAGAAAGTTAATTAAATGATTTTGGGTTTAGAAAATCCAACCTAAGTATGAAAATGAAAATGTTATGGTTAAACGATCCATTAAGGGCAAAATGGTCATTTTGCCCAAAGATTATCAAATTATGGGAAAAGAGCCCCAATGACCCTGGAATAGGGTAATGAAGTTTTTAAAAGCCAAAATTGAGGTTTAAGTTATGAAAAATCACGCTAAGGGCAAAATTGTAATTTTGTCAAAAGTTAGGGGTAAAATCGTAATTTTTCAAAAGTCGGAGAAAAATTCAAAAATGGCCATTAAGGTTTAAAAAGTTGCCCTAAGGCTATAATTAAGGGTTACAAGATCAGAATCAAGCTTTTTAATAAAATAAAAGCTATAAACGAAAATGTGATTAACAGATAAAGTTTATCTGTAGGAACTCGATCCAGACGCGACAAAAGACGTCGATGGATTCTAAGAAGGGGATAAGCACGCTATGAGTAAGTTCAGACATTTACCCGTCTGCAACGATGAACAAGCTTATCGTATTTATATGTTTTATATGTAAATGTCATGATGTGATTTATGATGATGCTATAGTAATGCTATAGCAATGTTATGATGATGTTAAAAGATGTGTTTTAATAAATAATTTATAAAAAATATATATATAAATATATTTATATATTGAATTATGAAGGAAATGTATTATAAAAACTTTATGAGAGTAACGATGTGATAAAGAGGGATAGAGGAATGGAAAGAGTAAGAAAGAGAATATTATGATAGAATGCATAAGAAAGAGATGAGATATAAAAGGAAAGAATAGGTGTTTTATGAAAAGTTTTATAGAAGTTAAGTTATGATTGATAGAGTAATGATGATCAGTGATGAAAAGAATTAAGAAAAGGTATGTTTTATGATAACGAAAGGATAGATGTTTTATGAAAAATGATATGAAAGCAAAGAGTTAGACAAGAAAGAGAAACAATGATAGGTTATGATGAAAGGATTAGAACATAACGGTAAGATGTGATTGATAGAATAGAACGATAGGCTATGATTGATAGAAATATGATGATAAGATACAATAGATAAAATGATGCAAATGATAAAAAGAGAAGAGAAAAAAAAATTGTCTGCACATAATTAAACATACTTTTGTTTGTTATGATGTGATGTGATGTTATATAAGTAATATGTGCTATATATGTTAAGGTGTGATTAACATAATTCACACAAATAAAGTAAAGAATTAAGAAAAGAAAAACAACGAAAGAACAAATGTTTCATGAAATGTTTATGAAAAATGAGAAAGGAAAGATTATGAATGTCATGAAAGAAAAAGACGTACAACGAAAAATCAATATAAGAAAAATAAAAGCCTACAAGATAATAAGACTGAAAACTTAAGTTGTTGGCGTACCGGTCTCCCTACAAGGTCGAGACTTCCGGTCTATATCCTCCGCGTAGATGTGGCGCTACCCCGAAGGTGCGGTAGATTATAGGTTGGACCAGCCCTGAAGGTGAGGTTTTATGTGACTGTGAGGTAGGTTGGTGGGTAGCTCCCCCTCCTCCCACTGTCCGCGCGCAACTAGGTACGTCCAACAACGGGCACAACCAAAGGAAAGTGGAAAGAAAACAAACGAAAGAAGAGTGAAAAGAAAAGAAAAGAAAAGAAAAGAAAGGAAAAGAGCGTGAAAAGAAAAGAAAAGAAAAGAAAAGAGCGTGAAAAGAAAAGAAAGGAAAGCAGAGAGAAAAGAAAAGAAAAGAAAAGTAAAGAACGATATAAAAAGAAACAAACGATATGAAACATAATAGAATCATATATGTGATGTGATGTGAATGACACGTTTTACGTGATGTTATGCTAGTGTGTATGTTACTAGCTTTTAAGATATGAAATGTTAAGAGATGATGACAAAGCGATAGAGAAGTTATAAAGGTTTAGAACTGAAAGTTAAGAAATGATAGGAATGAGAAGAAAAGAAATGAAGAAATTAGAATAGAATGATAAGAGATTATCAATAGAATGATGGGAATGATTAGCGAAGAGATAAATGAGCATGAGAAAGCTCACATAATATGTTATGTTTCGAGGATATGTATAGACGATGTGTATGATGTGTATATATGTGATGTCATATATTCTAGTAATAATACATATTACTAGTATTTATAAGTTAATGAATGTATGTTTGAACTTACTGAGCATCTAGCTCATTAGTTGTTTATATGTTGCAGGTAAGCAACCTGTTAGTTTAAAGTAGTATGATAGACAACGGACGGATCTGCACATGCCAAGGGATTGGGCGAGGGTATGGTACTTCCATGAGTCTTTCGCTGAGCGTTCAAAAAGGAAGATGAAAGAAAGTTATGAAAAATGTGTTATAAGAGTATGATAGAGATAGGTATAATATGTAAGTTAAAATAAAAAATAAAAAATAAAATTTTTGCTATAGAAATTGCTTCCGCTTTAATATGAGAATATTAAGAATGGAAGGTTAAGTATGTTGAGTAAGAGGATGACGACCCACGAGGTAGCCAGCCATCGCGGTCGGCGTCAGAGCTTGGCTGGTTGGTATAGTAACGTACGTGGGGGGGTCGCCACATAATGGGTTTGGGTTTTGGTTTTGGATCTTGGGTTTGGGTCATTTAAAGGATATGGGTAACCCGGTTTGACCTTGACCTGACCGTTGACCGATGTTGACCGGCTTTGATCCGGTGTTGACTTTGACCAAAAAAAATTTTTTTTTTAAGGATGTCATTTTAAGGATTTGTTTTAGGATTTTTAAATTATATATTTTAGAATAAATTAATTAAAATAATATATCACCAAAGTGACCACTTTTTTTGATGTTAATTTATTTTGAAATATAAAGAGATTGTGTATATACAACCTATGTGAATATTGATCGGTCCAAAGGAAGGTCAATATTTAACAGAATTGCATATGCACCTTATGATAATAAATGTGTGACAATTATTCGGTTTACATGTTAATAATAAATCAGTCCAAAAAAAGGTTTATTGTTTTGCATGTCTTATTATCAACGTTTAATTACTACACCAAGATTACCACTTACAAATTGATATTTCTGTCCAAAGACTAAATATTAATGTTGCATCTGGTATCTTGTGATGGGATATATTATTGTTTGAGTTTATTATATCGGTAATGGTACTTATGTGAGCTGTTTCTGTTTTGTTTATTGTGTTGTTCTCTGTTCAGCTATTACTTCTGCTTCTAATATTTCTGTCAGCATCAACTCAATTCCTATGCTGAATGGGACTAACTTCAAATCATGGCGAGAGAACTTACTGATAGTTCTCGGAGTCATGGATCTCGACCTTGCGTTAAGCTTCCTTCTCCTGCACCTCTTACTGATAAAAGTACTTCTGATGATAAGAAGGACTTTGAAAGGTGGGAGAAGTCAAATCGCATGAGTATGATGATCATGAAAAAGGCCATCCCAGAAGCATTTAGGGGCACTATTTCTAACAAAATTACCACTGCCAAACAGTTCCTTGAGGATATTGAAAAGAAATTTGCTAAGAATGAAAAGGCTGAAACAAGTACAGTCTTGGCAAATCTCATATCAATGAGATACAAAGGAAAAGGAAACATCAGAGAGTACATTATGGAGATGTTTCATCTTACTTCAAAACAGAAAGCACTGAAGCTTGACCTCTCTGAGGACTTGCTTATGCATTTGATCCTCATATCTCTTCCCACACAATTTAGTCATTTAAGGTGAGCTACAACTGTCAAAATGAGACTTGATCTCTTAATGAGCTTATCTCACATTGTGTGCAGGAGGAGGAAAGGCTTAAGCAGGAGAAGACAGAAAGTGCTCATTTGACCAATACTTCTAAGGACAAAGGGAAGAAAAGAAAGAAGGAAAAGGAAGTTGCAGATAAGGTACCGCAAAAGAAACAACATAAGGAACCAAATGCTGATAGTTGTTTCTTCTGTGGAGCTGTGGGTCATAAGAAGAAGTAATATACCAACTATCACGCATGGCGTGCAAAGAAATGTATGCTTCTTAATCTGGTTTATTCTGAGGTTAATTTATCTTTGGTACCTAGACACACATGATGGATAGATTTTGGTGCAACAACTCACATCAATGTGTCTATGCAGGGCTGCCTGAACTGCCGAAAGCCAAATGATGGTGAAAGACACATCTACATAGGTGACGGCAAGACGGTTGCAGTCGAGGCAATAGGGACTTTTAGATTATTACTTAGAACTGGATATTATTTAAATTTGAATGAGACATTCGTTGTACCGTCATTTAGATGGAATTTGGTTTCTATTTCTGCTTTGGACAAATCAAGATACTCTTGTTCATTTGGAAATGGTAAATTTAGTCTTTTTCATAATTCAAATTTGGTTGGTTCTGGTTCTTTATCAGCTTATGATAATCTTTATTTGTTTGACACAATTGCCTCTTAAAATGAAACCTTGCAATTGAGTACACAAGGTGTAAAAAGAAAATTAACCAAAAAGAATTCCGTAATATTATGACACAAGATATTGGGTCTTATCTCTAAAAAGAGAATTGAGAGACTAGTGTCAGACGGAATTCTTGATCCCTTAAACTTTACAGATTTTGATGTTTTTGTTAATTGTAAAAAGGAGAAACAAACCAATGTGAGGAGATTTGATGCCAATAGAAAAACAGACGTCTTAGAATTTATTCATATAGATATTTATGGACCATTTCCAACGGTTGCTTGGAATGGTCAACAATATTTTATAACGTTTATGAACGATTTCTCAAGATATGGCTACATTTATCTCATTCATGAAAAGGCTCAATCTTTGGATGTGTTCAAGAGTTATAAGGCTAAAGTTGAAAATCAACTTGACAAAAGAATCAAAAGCATCAAATCTTACTGTGGTAGTAAGTACTATGGCAGGTATGATGGTTCAGGTGAACAACGTCCTCAGTACGCCATGCCGGGTTCACCCACTATAATTGGTGTTGTTGAGAGATGAAACAGGATACTTAAAGACATAGTGAGGAGTATGATTAGTCATTCCACCTTACCAGAATCACTTTGGGGACAAGCACTCAAGACTATCAACATCCTTAAAGAACCGGGCATTACTCGTCTCAAAAATTGATTTAGTAGCAGGATCATAAAATTTGTAACCCCTGGACCTCTAAGAGTATCCAACAAAATAGCAACTGACTATCCTGGAGTTCAGTTTCTTTTCATTTGGCTTATAAGGCCTTGCCTCAGCTGAACATCCCCAAATGTGCAAATGCTTCAAACTAGGCTTCTTGCCTGTCCAAAGCTCATAAGGGGTTTTGGCAATTGCTTTAGTTATCTCCAAGAACATGAGGATGACATTAATATGATTGAAGATGATCCAATCAACTTCCGTTAGGCCATAGAAAGTTCTAAATTTCAACAGTGGATTAATGCCATGAATGAAAAGATAAAATCCATGAAGGACAATGACATTTGGGATCTTGTCCCATTGCCTGAAGGTGCGAAGCCCATCGATTGTAAATGGATATTTAAGACCAAGAGGGATTCGAAAGGCGACGTGGAAAGGTACAAAGCTCATCTTGTTGCTAAAGGCTTTATACAGAAAGAAAGCATCAATTATATAGAGACTTTTTCTCCGGTTTCATCGAAAGACTCTTTTAGGACAATAATGGCACTTGTGGCACATTTTGATCTTGAGCTACATCAGATAGACGTTAAGACAGTGTTTCTCAATGACGACATTGATGAAACGATTTATATCATACAACCAGAAAACTTCATAACAAGAGATGCAAAGAAGATGGTTTGCAGGCTAAAGAAGTCTATCTATGGGCTTAAGCAAGCTTCCCGTCAATGGTATCACAAGTTTCATCAGGTTATCATCTCGTTCGGTTTTGAGATGAATGTGGTTGATGATTGTGTATACCACAAGTCCAGTGGGAGTAAACATATTTCTCTGGTTTTGTTTGTCGATAACATATTGCTTACCACCAACGATATAGGCTTATTGCACGAAACCAAAAAATTTATAGTAAAGAATTTTGAGAGGAAAGATCTTTATGACACCGCTTTTGTATTAAGAATACAAATACACCGGGATTGCTCTCAGAGTACACTTAGATTATCACAAAAGAGCTATATCAAAAAGGTTCTCAAAAGGTTTGGCATGTAAAAATGTAAACCAGGTGATACCCCTGTGGCTAAAGAAGACAAATTCAGTCTCAGTCAATGCCCTAAGAATGACTTTGAAACTACTTAAATGTAGAAGATTCCTTATGCGTCAGTAGTAGGGAGTCTGATGTATGCTCAGGTATGTACACGTCCAGATATTGAATATATTATTTGCATGTTAGGTAGATACTTGAGTAATCCTAAATTGGATCACTGGAAAGCGGCCAAACTAGTCATGAGATATTTACAGAAAACAAAGGACTACATGCTCACGTATCGGAGATCAGATCAGTTAGAGATCATTATGTATTCTAACTCTGATTTTGCGGGATGCCAAGATAATATGAAATCTACTTCAGGCTATATCTACTTGCTTGCTGGAGGAGCAATCTCTTGGAAGAGTGCTAAACAGTCACTTATAGCCTCTTCCACCATGACAGCTGAGTTTATAACTTGTTAAGAGGTGTCCAACCATGAAATATGACTACGAAACCTTGTCACTGGGCTGTGCATTGTGGATGGCATTGAAAGGCCACTCAAGATTTTTTATGACAATAAATCGGCGGTTCTATATTCCAATAACAACAGGAGCTCAACGAAGTCGAAGCACATAGATATCAAGTTCCTAGTTGTGAAAGAAAGAGTTCATAGTGGACTTGTGTCTATTGAGCACATCGGGACAAACTCCATACTAGCGGATCCGCTAACTAAAGGATTACCACCCAAGATATTTCATGAGCACACTGCTTGTATGGGTGTTGTATCACTTCAGGATATGTTATTTTAGTGAGAGTTTGTATTTCAGATGTTTTTATTTGTAAGATACATTTCTTTGGTTTTATGGATATTGTATGGTTATTTACTGCAGTATAAAGTGTGCAGTTTCTATTCACTCTGATTTTGGTATGATTGATCTCACTAAGGTTTCAGGTAGACCAATTGAAAATAAGCATGTTATGATCACAATACATGAAATTTCCATACTACACATTCACGCTTGATTTTGTCATTGATTGTATTGGTATATATGACCATTGATGGATCTAGTTACGTCAGATGTAACGAAGGCCGCTTTGATCCTATATTGATATGGTTAATGTACAAGATTGTTTAGATGCATAAGGATTTGATAGCAAATTCATGAGCTTATAAGGTATAATTCACATTTACAAAGTTACATATATAGTCCAAATGGGAGATTGTTGGAGTAAAATCCAACGTGTAAGCTAATATATTAAATAAATGTGTATTATAAGCTGTCAGATAAAATTAGCCCAGTAAAAGTGATCAAATAAGGTTAATTAGGTTTTGGGCTTATTTAATGCATCATTAAGTGTGGCCTCCTATGTGTAGAAACTAATTTTGTAATTATCCAATTTATGATGGGTAAATTGGTAATTGAGGTTAATTGCCCTAGGCAGTTATATTAATAGTTGTGGTCCTCAAATCAGAACGTACGTATTATTTTTTGATATCCCATCTTCAGAAAAGATATAGAGAGAAGACAGAAAACATTCGTTAAGGAGGGCTTACGTTCTAGACTTGAAAGAATCACAATCTTTGACTCAAGAATTACATTTAAGACTATGGATTCAGGTTTGCTTACGCATTTCTTTCTTCTTCTCGTTGATTTGACATGAATGATCCAGGTTTGATGATAGTTTTCATCTCTAAAGTCAAAATTTTCAAACAGAAAGGAGTAGTAGTCTCGGATTTGTATGGCTAATGACTTATGTAGTTATGCCCAACTACGTTGGCCGTATTGTATGAATGTTGGTTTAATTGTATATACAAAATGGAAATCAAAGGAACTTTAACACAAGCATAAAGAATAAGGACCAAATTAGTCATGATATGGATTTAAAAACAACGATTGTGGTTAATCTGAATTAGGAATGCAATTTTCTAAAATTAATAATAAAATAAATAAAAACAATATAAACTATTTCTCACGATCTTGAGGACGTGTTTGGTTGTTGGCTTTGTAACAATTTTGGCATGTCAATAATATATACATGGTGTTTTATTAGTCGTGGGCAATAGAATTTAACTTGTGATTTTTGCTCGGTGACTAATTTTCTTTAAGAAGAAAGGGGAAAAAAAATCATAGTATTCTTGAAAGCGTCACCATTGGAACTATCTTTTTGCGTTGCTGCCAACTGTGTGTATATGCCTATGTTCTCGTTTTCAGCCTAACTAAGATAATCTTTAATGCAATTATGTCTCCAACACTATATTAATTTGTTATAAAAAGGTATATTTTATTTAATAAAAATAGCATTATTTGTAATATTTGTTATATTTGTGTATTTTTGTTTGTCATCTCTAATGTATTTATACATGTCAATACTATATTTATTATAAAAATAATATCATCTTACTTTATACAAATGTTATTTTTTACTTTTTGTCATCAATACTATGCTTTGGAACATGTAAAAATAATTTTTTTTATTTAAATAAAGTAAAAATGAAAATATTATTATAATTACATAAAATAAAAAATAAAGACAATAACCAAAATGAATTAAATATTAAATTTGATATTAGTTATACTTTTTAATAAATTTATCACAAAATTTAATATATGATAAATTTGATATTAAAAATAAAATTTGATTAAATATCAAAATTTACCGTGATATAATAATTTAACATTAAGTTAAAGAAGTTCAAAAAGGAAAATGTATTAAAATGTCCTCGTTCCAAATTGCCTTCACAATGGACCTCACAACGAGGAATAATACCATCTATGATAAACTGAACCACTAAGAATATATACATATATATATTTTGTTGGGTTTTTTTTTTTTGGGCGTAAATTTATATACTACTAACTGGAAAAAAGAAAGAATTAGCAAAAAAGAAAAAAAGAAAAAAAAAAACTAGCCAGAATTGTTGTTCAGGCAAAAATAGATAAAATAAGTGGCGCTTAAAGACATAATAAGCGATGATATGGTACCTACAAAAAGTTGCTCCATGTATGATCGTAGGACCGTTATTTTTCCTCTTCGTTGGAAGTCAAGCAATAATGTGGTAACACTGCTAAATGCAAGAGAGCCCTGTTGGAGAATTATGAGCTTCCATTGTGAGACGACATTTCCTGTTCCGCGTACCCGGAACCCAAATATTCCACTTTCAAAAATAAATAAATAAAAAAAAACCCAAATGTTCCTTTGTTTCTCTCTCTCTCTCTCTCTCTCTCTCCCGGTAAATAAGCTTTGTTTCCTTTTGGGTTTGTTGTTATGTATTGTTTCATGGGCCTTTTTGGGCCTCCTTGGTTATTGCACGTGCGTGTTGCATAGGTTTTTCTTTCATAATAAAAAAATGTTTTTTTTTTCATTATAAAAAAAATGTTTGTATTTAAAAAAAATGATTTTAACAAAAGTAAATTAGAGAAAAAGGTATTTTCATAAAATATAATATTTAAAGGAAATAGAAAACCATAAAGAAAAACAGAAATGAGAAAAATGAGCATATATGTAAGAAAGTTATTTTCACTGAGGCGCATAAGCATAAGAAAAAAAAAAAGATGTTTAAATGAAGATGTATTTCTGAAAAAATTTCAACAAAAAATTATAAACATAGTAGTTATAAAAATAATATTTTTAAGAGATGGTAAAATTATTTAAATGTGGATGTATTTTTTTTTTAATTTATTACATAATAAAAATAATAAAAAAGAAAAACTTATTTGGTGGTACATACTTTTAAAATTTTATGTCACTATTATTAAAAAAAATGAAAATTTCAGAAGCATGCACACTTGCACACATAACTAATAGAATTTAGTGGTATATATTTAAAAAAGAAGTAAGAAGGAAAAAATAATAATAATAAAGAAGAAGAAGAAGAAGAAGAGAAGACGACGACGGGAAAGAAAAAAAAAAAAAGGAGAGGACGAAAGGCAAGCCACTTGTAAGAAGGAGGGGTTATGCACTTTGAAACTTTTATGTAGTTATTATTATTATACAGTTAAGATTAAAATTAAGGTTGACATACTATATATTAATTGGATATCCTTGCATATATGTTAAAATTGACCTACATGATATTAACTAACAATTAATAGGACAATTTTATTATTTATTCCGAACTTTGATATTTGTTGACTTTATTCCTCAAACTTTATAGACTGATATTCATGGTCGTCCTTGAACCTTGAAAAGCAAGCAAAGAGTACTGCCCCTTTTCTTTCGTAGAGAAAAAAAAAAAAAAAAAACAGAGAGAAAAGGCCAAAAAAATACAATTTAATTTAAATTAAACTTGATTTTCAAACAAGAGTCAATAGTGTAATACCAAATCAAAAAAAAAAAAAAAAAAGAACATAAATCAAAATGCCCAAACCAGCTATAAAAATCCGAGATGAAAAACAATCACACAGCAATATTCATATATAAACATACACAATGATATTGTGATATTTGCTACACCTTCTTGCAGAAGTAATAATCAGCTCATGACGTATATATATATATATATATCCATAAATATAAATATACGTGGTTGGGTAATATAACATTATAAAATATATAAGTATAGTGGACGATGGGCTTAATAAAAAAGAAAATAAGAAAAATGATATTTAATTAAGGAAGGGGAAGGCTGTGCAGCACGACAGTCTCGACGGTCAAGCCGGGGCCGAAGCCGAAGAGGACGCCCCAGTCGAGGCCTTCGCCGGTGGTGGCGAGGCCTCTGTTGGCGGAATTCTTCCTCATCTCATCCAAAATGAACAAAACGCAGGCGCTGGACATGTTGCCGTAGTCGCTCAGAACTTGGCGACTGGCCCTCAGCTTGTCCTCCTTCAGCCCAAGCTTGACTTCCACCTGCTCCAGAATCGCCGGCCCTCCTGGATGCGCTATCCAAAATATGGAGTTCCAGTCGCTGATCCCGATCGGCCTAAACGCCTCCACAAGGTTCTTCTCTATGTTCTTCGATATCAGCCCAGGCACGTCCTTTAGCAGATGAAACGTCAGCCCTACTTCCCTCAGATGCCCGTCTATGGCACCAGCTGAGTCCGGAAGGATCGTCTGCGCCGCCGACACTAGCTGGAAAATCGGCCTCTCCAAAGCCGTGCTGTCAGGGTCGGCCCCGATGATCACGGCTGCGGCACCGTCCCCGAAGAGGGCCTGGCCGACGAGTGAGTCAAGGTGGGAGTCGGAGGGCCCTCGAAAAGTGACGGCGGTGATCTCGGAGCAGACGACGAGGACGCGGGATCCCTTGTTGTTCTCGGCGAGGTCCTTGGCTAGGCGAAGGACGGTGCCGCCGGCGAAGCAGCCCTGCTGGTACATCATGAGACGTTTGACGGAGGGGCGGAGGCCGAGGAGCTTCGTCAGCTGGTAGTCTGCGCCGGGCATATCGACGCCGGAGGTGGTGCAGAAGACGAGGTGGGTGATCTTTGACTTTGGCTGCCCCCATTCCTTAATGGCTTTGACCGCCGCTTCCTTGCCGAGCTTTGGAACCTCCACCACCACTATGTCTTGCCTGGCGTCCAGTGAAGGTGCCTCGTATTCGCACATCTTCGGGTTTTCTTTTAGGATTTCTTCCGTCAAGTGCATGTAACGCTTGTTTATCATTGATTTCTCACCTGTACATGTAATTTATTCCTTTTAAATTCATGCATGCATGTAATCATACATCATTCTTATCATCGTGTTACACCCGATCGATCTACATATTGTATTGATATACATATATATATATATATAGACATATGTGTACTGGAAATTATATATATATAAACTTTTCTTGATAATATTAATATATAACTTTTATTCACCGAGAAAATCTTTCATCTCTGTATTAGATGACCATGCATCCATGAATCGATCTTTCTATGTATATATATATATATATATATGGATTATGGAGTGGTAGTGTCCACACATATGTATGATCTATATATATTCAATATGCACTACCTTCTACATTTGATTTAGTTTAAAATCTCCAAATGGATCATTATACATACATATACATATATGTGAGTGTGTGTGTGTGGATATTTATGCGCAAATTCGATTATCAAAATAACAGAGACATAGTAATTATATATGAATGCAGAAATGAATCTATTAATATATATAAATGTACATACACATATTTACCCAAGAAAAAAAAAAAAACATACACATGCGTCTGAATTTGTCCTTGAGTTGAGTCATGTGATTGCTGTTGGTGATGCGGAAGTAGTAGTCGGGATAATCAGCCTGCGAGACGCAGTTGGCCGGAGTGGCGGTGCCTATGGCGAGCACGGTGGCAGGACCCTCGGCCCGCTGCGCCTTTCGGATTTCGTCGACAGAGGCCATATACATAATTTAGTATTTATTTATTTTTGTACCACGTTGGACTTTGGTTAAGTAATAACTAATGAGCCAGCTAGTTTATATATTTGAAAAAAGAAACATGCGCCGTAGCATATATATATATATATGAACGGCAGGGGAGGTGGGGCTCTCAGAGTTAGGTTGGAGACCTTGAGGAGGGTATTAATTCATTGTAGGCGTGCATCTGGTAGGTTGGATGAACGGCAACTGAGGTGGCCACGTCACCCTTTTGGGGTTAGGCTGTTCAACTGGTGATAATATGGCCACACCTTCCTTATTCATATGAATTTGAATACCATCATTCACTTTTTAGCTAAAAGTCTGATAAAGGACTCGCCAAACATATTTTTGCGCAAAATATTTAAACTAAGGTTTTTCAAAAGAGATGTTTTGATTAAACATTCTGCATAAAATTTATAAAATATATATATTCGAAAATAACCAAAAAAAAAAAAAAAAACTCGTAATATCTAATGAACTAAAACCCTAACCAAACTAGAATTATAAAAAAATATATATCTATTCTCTTTCTTTTTTCTCAAGTTTGTCATACCTGATACATATTTTCTATTAAACATATTTATTCTCAACATTTTTTATAAAATAAATCAAACACACAAAACGATTACAAAAACAAATTAGCTATTGTGAAATTTCAAAAAGCAATAACTGATAAGCAAATAAGAAAGATATAATATAAAGATTTTATGATCAAACAATGTAATATTTTTTTGATGGAAAGTCTTTCAATGACTTTTTATCCGTAATTTTTCAATGATTTTTTCTTTTCCTTTCGTATATGTATTCTATTTTATCACAACCTGTAGATGACTAATATTAAAAAGAGAAGAGCAGCGTAAAGTCTTGAAAATATTTCAGAGACAGAGAAATGACTTTCAACCTGAAAACTATAACTTTACTGTGAGAAAAATTAACGATATTATGTGAAAGTAAATAAATTAAGAAGAAAATAGAATATACATCTTTAAATTTTTAATTAAAAAAACGGGGGATGCATGACTTTTCAATTTTGAGTATACCTTTTTTTTATTTTTTTAGTTAATATAGGAAACAAAATTGCATTCTCTCTCCCGTTTCTAAAAATGTCACCTATATACACATGCACGAAGTTGAAGAAAGTATATATATATATATATGTACATTATTTATCAATTAATAATCTTTAAGTGATCTCAATGCCAACCCACAAAATCAAAAGAGACAAATGAATATATATATATATGTACATTATTTATCAATTAATAATCTTTAAGTGATCTCAATGCCAACCCACAAAATCAAAAGAGACAAATGAATATATATATATGTACATTATTTATCAATTAATAATCTTTAAGTGATCTCAATGCCAACCCACAAAATCAAAAGAGACAAATGAATATATATATATATATGTACATTATTTATCAATTAATTTTTAAAATTGAAAAGTAGCAAATATGATAGGATATATTACAGAAAGTTTTGGGACCCTCCCTCTCTCACTCTCTCCACTTTGTCACAGGTCTCGCCGCCGCAATCTAGACAAGTCTAGCCACCAAAGCAAAGTCGCATTACACAAGTTCCCAATTAAAAAAGAAGAAAATCCAATTGGAAAAAGTTTTAAAATATGCTTTTAGGGAGGACAAAGAAAAGAAAAAAAAAAGCGAGGAAAAAAGTCATCGTTGGTTTATTTCGTAGGTTTGAACAAAATTAAAGCATTCTTTTAAGTATTTCTATCGGAAAAATTTTGACTTTCTGTTCAAATATATAAAACAAAAAAAAAACCCGTAAGTTAGACTTTAAAAAGAAAAAAAATGCATGAAACAAACCTTTAGGACGATATAAAAATAATTTTTAAATACATAAGTCACTTTATGATTATGCATCTACGTATAAAAAGTTAGAAAACTTATAAAATTCGACATGATTAAATCAAATAGAACACATGGTACACCCTAACATAGTAACATATTGTACTTGAAAATGAGAATAAGAATAGTAACATATTATACTTATAAGAATGCGAGTAGTCATTGTTCATGGTATCCATCGCTTATAAACCTGGCTGAAGCATTGAGGAAGAGAGATAGTTTAGAGAGAGAGAGAGAGAGGGATAGTGATGAGAGTGATGAGAGGAAGATAGTATGTGTTTACTGCAAGACAATCCATTCGAGTAAGATAAATACATAAATCAACAGAGGAGTTCCTTGTAACACTGCATATGGCCATTAACAAAGGATTGAGGTCAACCTAAGGGGTAGTTTGGGGGTAAGTTCTACCTTTTTCAAAATCTTTTTTTTTTCAACACTTCATCACTTTTTATTATTCACATCTTCAAAACGCTATACTAAACTCCAAACTTTAAGGTAGCGTTTATTTTTATGCTCGAGAATGATTTTCCATTTTCAAAAACATAGAAAATGAAAACGGTTTCAAAATAACGTTTGTTTATTCAACATTTTCAAAACCATTTCGAAAACATCGGTGGCGTTTGTTTTTGTTCTTGAAAATGATTTTTCATTTTCAAAAACATAGAAAATGAAAACGGTTCCAAAATAGCGTTTGTTTATTCAACGTTTTCAAAACCATTTCGAAGATATCGTTTTCAACTATGTTGTTGTTTTTTTGGGTTTTTTGAAAAAGAAAAAAAATTGTTTTCATTTTTTGTTTTTGTTTTTGTTTTCTCCCTCCATCTCCTTTCTCTCTCTTTTTCTTTCTATTTGTATAGCATCAATGATGATCATGTCCAATGATGACATCCATATCTGACGAAGGCTAATGACCATGGACTAATAACAATGACGATGACTCCCTCACGATAATAACTATCGACTTATGACTTAAATCTAATCATTACTGTCACCTAGAGTTTAGATTACTAATCTCTTTCACCCTCATCGCTCGTTGCAAAACCTATCACTAAAGTTTTTTTTTTAATTATAACTAATAATTTATTTATTATTATTTTTTTAAAATTAAAAATAAATATGTTTTTGTAAGATACTCACTTATAAAATGAGTTTTCAAAATATATAACCAAACAAAATTTTATTTTTATATTTTTCAAAATATACACTCAGAAAACATAATCAAACACAATTTCAGAAATGATCTCAATACAATTTTCAAAACATTCTCATTTTCAATTTTTTTGAAAATAGAAAACATTTCAAAACCAATACCAAACGCCACCATCGTTTTCAACTATATTGTTTTTTAGGTTTTTTGAAAACGAAAAAAAGTTGTTTTCACTTTTTGTTTTCGTTTTCTCCCTCCATCTCCTCTCCCTCTCTCTCTCTTTCTGTTTTTGTCTGTACAGCGTCAGTGATAATCATGTCCAACGATGGCATCTATCTCCGACGGAGACTGATGACCATGGGCTAGTGACGATAACGACAGCCTCCTCACGATGATGACTATCAACTTATGATCTAAATCTAGTCATCATCATCACCTAGAGCTCAGAACACCAATCTCTTCCACCCTTATCTTTTTTAATTATAACTAATAATTTATTTTTTATTATTTTTTTAAAATTAAAAATAAATATGTTTTTTATAAGATATTCACTTATAAAATTAGTTTTCAAGATATATAACTAAACAAAATTTTATTTTTATGTTTTTCAGAATATACACTCAGAAAACATAACCAAACACAATTTCAGAAATGATTTCAATACAGTTTTCAAAACACTCTCATTTTCAATTTTTTTAAAATAGAAAATATTTCAAAACCAATACTAAACACCACCTAAAAGCCCATAACTTTATTTATACAAGTCTAAATGAGATGTTTTTTTTTAATTGTATAAAATTTTAAGAACAACAAAACAATATTTATATTGATATTTTTTTCTAAAAAAATTTTTAAAATTTTATATTTTTTTACTCCAAATAGTTTTTTTCCCAAAACATATTTTTCAAAACAACTTTTTTCCAACCAATGAAAAAAATCATCCACAAACGTCTCTCCTAAACTCCCCCTAATATTCCTGAGATCAAGACTAAAGTTAAAAACTTATATTTTAGATAGTCGTTGGTGTTGAAATTTTTAAATTAAAATTGAAATTTTATATTAAAATTGGATTGATTTTTTAAAAATTAGATATAATTTGATAAATTTACAAGATTATCCAAAAAAAATAATATCTCGTTATACACTATAAGATGAGAGTTTATAATTTTACTCATTTATATAACATATAACATCACTTTAAATGAAAAACAAGGAAATGTCCCTCTTTCTAGATCTCGTCTCTTTCTTTCCTTTCTTCGCCGCCGGAGGAGCTCGCGATTCTGTCTAACACCACCAGCAAGGAGAATCTCTCTGCCTCTCTCTTTTGCTCGACCAGTGAATGCCGATCTAGGAATCATCGCTTCAAGGAGATTGAGTCTGGCCGACGACCAACCGAAGGCCATAGCCTCGCACAAGTTGAAGTTAGAGGCAGAGTTCGCGATTTCCTTTCTTTCTCTCTCCACCGCTGGTCTCGTAGGGAATCTTCTAAACTTCGGCGAGTTGTAACAGTGGCAATAAGTCTCATCGTGATCGAGCCACCGACACGATGCGATCGCGAGCCCAATCGCGATCTGCTAACGTAGAGTGAGATATGGAATCGCCACAGATGGGACGACCGGTGAAGGCGAGATCTGTTGTGGACGAGGATCTCCAGCTCCGTCATGCTTGCAACGCCTTAGTGGCTCAATGATCATGGTCAGAGCTTCTGCCGGATTTGTGCTTTTCGAAGGTAAGAGATAGGGGAAGAGAGAGAAACCAAAGGGCGAGAAAGGCAGAAGAAAGAAGGTGAAAATAATAATAATAATAATAATAATAATAATAAGAGATGAGAGATGGGTGAAAAAAAGAAATTAAAAAATAAAATTTATATATAAAAATTGGTAATCACTAATATTAATCACTAATAATATTAAAAAATTTCTTAATATTAATTAAATAATAATAATAATAATAATAATAATAATAAGGGATGAGAGATGGGGAAAAAATGAAATTAAAAAATAAAATTTATATATAAAAATTGGTAAAATTAGCCAGTTAGAGGTCAAGGTAGGTAAAATTATAAGGAGAAATCTAAAAGTGGACTCTCCTCTTAATTTTCTTTTATAATTTTTTTTAGTTTTTCATAAAAAGATAAAAATATAGTTGTAAAAAGTATAATTTATTTGAAATTTAAATGAAGTTTCAAATTAAGTGCCGTTTGATAAAAAAATTACATTTTAATTTTATTTAAATATAATATAATTTTATATCAAATACAAATTTTACAACAGTATTACGAACATAATTATTATTCAAAATATTTTTAAAACAATCACATCAACTTTTCAACTCCACTATTTATTTTTACTTTTACCAATCACATCAACTTCTTAACTCCAAAATACTTTTCATCCAAACACATATTTCATTCAAATACAAAACAAATACTTTTCAACCAAATACAACATTTAAAAAATAAATTTCATTTAAATACAATCAAAATATAATGCGTTTACCAAACACTCCCTAAACTTTATTTTAATGGGGGTGTACATGAAAATTTGTTTTTTTGAAAAAAAATAAATTTTAATAAATATTATATAAGAATTTTTAATTTTAATTAGTTTACATGATATTTTTTAATTTTAATGGATAACAGAAAAACATAAATATTTTTTAATAGAATTAACTTTTATGCAAGAATTTAGTTTTTAGAATTACTACATAAAAATTATTTTATTTTTTATTGAAATAAAATATAAAAATTATAATATTTTTTAGATAGAAATAAAATAAAAAAATTTCAATAAAGGTGGCAACTCCTACTTGCACCCATCGTCTCCACCTGCAGTAGACAGAAAAATGAGGAAGAGGATTTGATTTCTAATCATATATTTGTGCATCTTTATGTATAATTTAGGGTACTCACGTATTTTATGACAGTGGGGAATTTATTATCATAGAAATCATTTTGTATTCTTTTTCTGATTTTTTTTTTTCTGGTAAACTGTATTCTTTTTCTGATATTGATTAGGATAAAAGTATAGTAAGCATTCTATAATTGTGATTTTTTTTTAATTCTTAAATAGGGCATATAAAGAGTGTCTTCCTAGAACGTTTTTATCCTCTTTAGGAATTTCGTTAAAGAATAATGGAACGATTTATGGAGAAAGAGATGCGATAAAAGTATTTATGGAAAACGATTTATTGAACGATTTATGGTAATAGAGCGATTTATATGGTATATCGTAATCGAACGATTTATGGAGGAAGAGATGCGACAAAAGTATGCAGGGTGACAATAAAACCCCCATAAAAAATATTTCTTGTAATTCTATATTTTTCTATAATTTCACTCTACCATTTCGAACGGCAACCTCACCTATTTTATTTAAATTTAAATTGTAGCTTTTTAGTGTTTCTCTAATAGAGCTTTTAGCTATTTATTGCTGAGCACTTATTACAGAATGACAGAGTTCTTAAATGAGGTCTGCAAAAGTATTTTCCAGAACAATTTTATCATTAAAAGTAATTTTATTACTGAATAATTAAAACAATAATTTACTGACAATTAGTATATAAGCGACCGTAGACCCTTTCTTAAAAAATATTTAACAGTAATTTTATATCTTTTCCGTAAGTTCACTCAATTATACAAAATTACAACCTCACGTTTCGGTTTTGATATGCATTCCGATTTTATCTTTTTACTGGTATTTTTTTGCATAGATTTTATCTACTCTTTTTTTGTACCACATGTCAAGGTATGCATGATGCACGTATTAAATTATAATTAAAATTTTTATAAAGCAAAGTATGAATAATAATATGAAAACAAGAAAAATAAAGGCTTTTTTTTTTTTTATAGATTTAAAAAGATCATATGTTAATGAGAGTCTAAATATAAAAATAAAAAAACACATATACAGATAACATATAAATTTAATTATTAAAATAATAAAAGAAAACTCACTGTAAATATGTCAAAAATATGTGAGAAAGTTAAAATTAAAAATCTATAAAGAAACTTCTATGAAAGAATTAATAAAGTTGAGCTTGAGAGAAAATGAATTTAGAACCAAAAAAAAAAAAAAGAAGACTGAGAAAAAATATTGACAGGAGATCTTGCAGATTAAAGAAAAGAGAATACTAGCAAATGGGAGATACACATAAAGAATCCTAATCCTGCGTCAAAATTTCTGTCTAATTCTATGTCCATCTTATAATTTTTTAACACATCAGAGTAATAAAAAATAGTTACTAGCAGAGTAAAAAATCGGATCTTCCATTAACTCTCCCAATAAACCTCTCATCATTGACTCTCCCCACAACAGGTTTTAAGTTCTTCGGTCACTTTTAAAAAATTTATTTTCTAAAATCATTGTATTTATTTTGTTTATTATATGGGTTTTTAAACCATGAAGAGAAAAAAATCTCTCTTAAAATTTTTAAGTTTCATTTTTATGCTTTTCATAATATACACTCAAAATACATAATCAAATATAGTTTCAGAAATGCTCTTAACACAGTTTTCAAAACATTCTCATTTTTAGTTTTTTTAAAATAGAAAACATTTTAAAAATAATAACAAACGCCACCATTGTTTTTATGAATTTTTTGAAAATAAAAAAAAAAATTGTTTTCACTTTTTTATTTTTATTTTCTCCCTCCCTTCTCTCTCTCTCTCTCTCTACCTATGCAACATCGGTAAAGATGATCATGTTCAACGATGACCTCCATCTCCGGCGAAGACTGATAACCATGGACTAGCGACAATGGCGACAGCCCTCTTACGATGACTATCACTGACTCGTGGTGATAACCATCAACTTGTGACCTAAATCCCATCGTCGCCGCTACTTAAAAACTTAGATTATTAATATCTTCTACCCCTTTCCTTCATTTGCAAAACTCACAATCAAAGGTTTTTTGTTAATTATGACAAATAATTTATTTTTTGTCATTTTTTAAAAATTAAACATAAGTATATTTTTATAAAATACTCACTTATTAAATAGTTTTTCAAAAAATATAACCAAGCAAAGTTTCATTTTTATGTTTCTCATAATATATACTTAGAAAACATAACCAACCATAGTTTTAAAAATGATATCAACATAGTTTTTAAAACATTCTTATTTTTAGTTTTTTTGAAAACAGAAAACATTTCAAAAACAATATCAAACGCTTCCTTATTTTTTTAAATCACTGTATTTTTTTTTTGTTTATCATGTGGATTTTTTAAGCATGAAAGAGAAAAAAAATGGGTAAGTGACAGAGTCTAAAGAGGAAAGAGAAAGAAAGAAGAAAGTATACATTTATCGAGAGGGAGAAAGAGAAGCACGATGAGTTGAGCGAGATATATGAAATAGGAAAAGAGAGAGTTTTTTTGGAAAAGGTTAGAGCTTGAATAGTGCATAAGTCGAGTTTAGAATTGAATGAAATTTTAAGTCTAAACTAGTTGACTTAATTATAATTTTTGTTGACTTTTTAAAATAAAACAAAATTGAAATCAAAATTTTGAGTTTGAAATCTTGTATCATTCACATCCTTAATAAAAGACTCATGATTGATGTAGAAGGAGAAGAGATAAAAAAGTTAGAATAATGTGAAACATGTAAAATAATGTACAAATATAAACATATAGAATACATTTTTTTCCTTAAATAATACATTAATAATAGCCTAAGTTGAGAATTTATCTTTTATAATATAACCAAGATGAAATTATATTTATTATACAAAACTTTCTAATCTACATAAAATTCATTCTGTTTTTGTAAAATTTGTAATTTTCATTTCCAAAATAAAAGTTATGATACAGATGTTTTGAAAAGGATTAGTAAGAAAATAGCAATGGTTGCATTGGTAAATAGATTACTTAAATAAAATTTGTTGACTTTAAGGCCGTTAATTATATCAAATATAAAGAGAGAAAATGTATTATAAAGAAATGATATAACACCTCCTCGTAGCAAAGGAATTTAAATGATTGCATAAAATTCATTCAAAATAACAAAAATAGCCATAACAATTTTCTTTTGAAAAACAAAAAACCAAAAACCAAAAAAAAAAAAGGAAAAAAAAAAAGGAAAAGAAGAGAGAACCCTTACAACCTTCTTTAATATATTGTGAAAACCAAAAACAAAAAACATAAATTTATGTCTCGTTTGTTTATTGTATTACATTCAAATACAATGAAATTTTCATTAAAATATAAAAATATTGTATTTAAATATCAATCACATCAAATTTTAAATCCAATACAATCGATATTTATTATTTTATTTTTTCTGTTATTTTTGCTAATCACATCATATACTCTATTTTTCTCTCCTTTTTTTTCTCTCTACTTTTACCCATCACATCACATATTTATTATTTAAATACAATTCAAGTACTTTTCATCTAAATACAGATTAATTTTTCTTCCAAAAACACATTAATTGCATTCAAATGCAATGCAAATACTTTTAATCCAAATGCGAATTGCATTCAATTTATTGTATTCAAACACAATACACTTACTAAATATCTCCTTAATCATGAAAAGAAAAATAAAAAAACCTTATTACATTTAGATTTGGTCATAATATTAAGGAAATTAAAGTTTTCTTAAAAGATAAATATTACGGGATGTTGAGCTTTTAAAGAAGAGAAAAGGAAATAAAAAAATATGGGTAGAAATACTAGCTAAAAAATTAGGGAAAAGAAAAGATGTAAATGAAAATGAAACAAGATAGAAACGGGAAAAAATGAAAGAAATATTAATAAGCAAATAAAAGAAAAGCAAAGTAAAAATAAAAGAAAAATTAACAACAGAAGGGATTTTTAAAGAGAATGTGGTTTAATTCCCAGTATATATATATATATAAAATTGATTGGATAACCTAAAATGAATTGTTATTTGTAATAAAAAAAAGTATGGTAAGGACATCAAAACACGGAAAAAGGTAATTTTTTTTCCTTTCGGGATCGAGGTCAGGGTTTGAGGTTGAAGTCAAGGTCGAGGTTAGGGACCAGGGCGAATGTCAGGTTTTAGGATTGGATCAGGTTGGTTTTTGCATTTGGGTCGAGGTTGGAATTCAGGACAGGGGGTTTTAAGGCGGGGGTTCGAGTTAGGGTTGAGTTTCGATACTAAGGTTGGTGTCAAGTTTCAGTACCAAGGCCTAGGTCGGGGTCAGGGTCAAGGTTGGGGTTGGGTTTCGATAACAAGATCGGGTCAGGTTTCAATACTAGACTCCGTGTTAAGTGGTATCAAAATCAGACCTCGACCCCAACCTCGATCCAAAACCTGACCCTGACCTCGACCTCGACCTCAATCCCTGTACTGAAACCCGATCCCTATCGTGCTACCAAAATTTGACTCCGACCCCGACCTCAACCCTAAAACTGAAACCTAATCTAAACCCTGGTACCAAAACCTAACCCTGACCACAGTCATAAAACTCGACTCGACCCTAATCTCAGTAACGAAACCGATCTTGATCCTGGTACTAAAACCTGACCCCATCGTTGACCTCAGCATCGAAACCTAACTCCTACATCAATACTGAAACTTGACCTTAACCCCGACTTTGACCTCAACCCCAGCCACTGAAACCTAACCTTTACTTTGATTCTGACCTTGAAACTTAACATCGACACTGACCTCAACTCTAGAATCGAAACCTAATACCAACCCTGACCTCAATCCTAGTCTCGAAATGCGAACCTAAGCTCGACCTTAGTCTCGATACCAAACCCTAAATCCCAAACCCGACTCGACTTGATATCGGTCTTGAAATATGATCGCGATTGCAATTGTTACCCCAGACCTAGTATCGAAACTCGAACCCAACCCCAACCCCAACCTCAATACCGAAACTTGACCTTAACCTCAAAACCTAATCCCGATTCCAACTTCAACCCCAGAATCGAAATCTAACCCCAAACCTAGTCTCAAAACTCGACCTTAACCTCGATCTCGACCTCGACCTTGATCCTAGTCCTGAAACTTGACCCTGACTTTGAAGTTGGCACCTTAACATTAGACCTTGGTAACAAAATCGGACCTAACTTGACTTGACCTAGAAACTTGACCTTAGTCTTGAAACTTGACCTCGACTCCTGTCTAGAAATCTTACCTTGGTCTCGAAACCCGATCCTGACCCTAGTTTAGGTATCGAAACCTGACCCTGATCCCAAAACCCAATCCGACCCTGATATGGTCCTGAAACCTAACTCAACTCGGATTAACTTGGTCCCAAAATTTAAACATAAACCCAACCCTGGTCTTAAAACCCGATTTGACATCGATCCCGAAACTTGACTTAACCTCAGTATTGATACCTAACCTTGACCCTAACCACAGCCCTGAGCCACGAAACCTAATCTCGACATTAGTCTTGAGAGCCGACCACTAATCCGACACTAAAACCTAAACCCGATTCTCATTCTGAAGTCTGACATCAGTTTCAAATATGCCATTAAATTTTGATTTTCCTCTCTTTTTTTTTTGAGAGAAATAGAATCCACCATTACTTTTTTTTTTTGAATTTCCCTCATATTTTTCCTTTAATTTAATTTTTCTATCTTTTTTGGTTCCAAACAAGTGAAAGTAAAATTCCTCCTTTTTTTTTTCCCCTACTTTAGATCTATGCTACAAACGAGGCTTAAAGTTTACACTTATGATAGTATCCGATGCTATTTGGTTTCTATAATTATATATTTTGCTAAAAATTACATATATACGTATAGGAAATATATTATATAGGGTAGGGATATACATATTTATTTATTTAATTTCAGAAAAGAAGTGTGTGTTTGTAAGAATCTGATGGTGAGGTTGGCAATTGGTTGCTGCAGCTATGGCACTCCATCTCCCTTTCTGATATATCTCAACGCCGTCTTCATCAAATATCATTCCAATCTCCACCATAACTTCAATTCCCATTTCGATTCCGATTCCGAGCAACCACTCCATTTGGATTTCCATTTTCAATTCCGTCGTCCTCTACGTGGTAACTCTGAAGTCGGTCATACGTCATATTTGTTGACCTAAAATTTGAACCATAGAATCAGAAATTAGAAATTAGAATATTTTGTGGTCAATTGAGGTTCAAACAGAAAGAAGGAAAAGGAAAGAAATTGAATTTGGAATTGATTTTGAGTAAAAAGAAAGAAAGAAAGAAAGAAAGATAGAAAGAAAGAAAATGGAGGAGGAATCGAATTGGAAATCGAAAGGGAAAGGGTGTAATCCGGTGAAGAAAGCAGGGCCGGTGACAATGGAGCACGTGCTAATGGCATTGAGAGAGAGCAAGGAAGAGAGGGAATTGAGAATTCGGAGTCTGTTCAATTACTTTGACACCTCCAACGCTGGTTTCTTGGATTCCACTTCGATCGAGGCCGGTCTTAACTCCTTTCAGATTCCGACGGATTACAAGTACGCAAAGGAGTTGCTTAATGTCTGCGACGCCAATCGAGACGGCCGTGTCGATTACACCGAGTTCAAGCGCTACATGGACGACAAGGAGCTCGAGCTCTATCGCATCTTTCAGGCCATTGACATCGAGCACAATGGCTGCATTTTGCCTGAGGAGCTCTTCGATGCCCTCCTTCAAGCAGGTACACCTACATTTCTTTTCTATCGTTACCATTACAAAATTACCATTACAAAAATTATAGGAATTTATTGTATATTTTCATTCTATAAGCCACGCCAGTCTCTGTTTTTTAGGTATTGAAATACATGACGAGGAACTCGCCCTCTTTGTTGAGCGCGTCGATAAGGACAACAATGGCATTATAACTTTTGAAGAGTGGAGGGATTTCCTTCTTCTCTATCCTCATGAGGCTACTATTGAGAACATTTATCATTATTTGGAGAGAGTTTGCCTAGTTGATATTGGGGAGCAGACCGTCATCCCTAGTGGAATCAGTAAGCATGTCCACGCAACTAGATACCTTATTGCCGGTGGAGTTGCTGGAGCTACCTCACGTACTGCCACTGCTCCTCTTGATCGCTTGAAGGTTGTTTTGCAAGTTCAAACGACACAGGCTCGTATCATGCCTGCTGTACGAGATATATGGAAAGAAGGTGGACTAATTGGATTCTTTCGAGGCAATGGTCTTAATGTCTTGAAGGTGGCCCCTGAAAGTGCCATCCGCTTCTACACTTACGAGACGCTCAAAGGCTTCATTGCCAATGCTAAAGGTGAAGACGATAAAGCTGATATTGGCACTGCCGGCCGCCTCTTAGCTGGTGGTTTAGCTGGAGCCGTTGCGCAGACTGCTATATATCCCATGGACCTTGTTAAAACCCGACTACAAACTTATGGTGAAGGTGGAAGAGTTCCAAATCTTGCAACACTATCGAGAGATATTTGGGTTCAGGAAGGACCCCGGGCACTCTATAGAGGTCTTTTCCCATCTCTTCTTGGGATTATCCCATACGCTGGTATTGACCTTGCTGCTTATGAAACATTGAAAGATATCTCCAAAAAGTATATTCTGGATGGGGGTAAGGTTTGCGTCTCAGGATAACTCTTTTTTAGTACTTCCTTCCACTACCTGCCCTTCTTATTTATTGCCTGCCTGGTCCTGCTATTATGTCTTTAGTTGTGATGTCATGATTTTATATTATTTGTAGAGCCTGGTCCTCTTGTACAATTGGGATGTGGTACAATATCTGGAGCTCTTGGAGCAACATGCGTTTACCCGTTGCAGGTTGTCAGAACGAGGTACTTATCGCTCCAATCTCTTGCTAGTTTCCCTTTCACTTAAACTGAAAACTAATTTGGCTGCACACTATAACAGAATGCAAGCACAGCGCTGTAATACAGATACTGCTTATAAAGGAATGGGTGATGTATTCAGCAGAACCTTCCAACATGAAGGGTTAAGGGGATTTTATAAAGGAATATTTCCAAATATGCTCAAAGTTGTTCCATCTGCAAGTATCACTTACCTGGTTTATGAGGCCATGAAAAAGAGTCTCGATCTGAAATAGAGATAGAGAATTATCATCAGCTTCATTCAAATAACTATGTGGTTGACATAGCTGACTGTTGAGTTAACTCAAGTGGAAGGAGGCACGCTATTTGTGGATGCAGTTGATGGTGAGACTGAGAATAACATTTTTAGGTTATTTGATCACATTATTGTTTTGATTATGAGATGATTAAAACGTTGCTCATACTATATACCGAAGGACAAAATTGGTTTGTCCAAAACATGGGGGTAACCCAACACTTTCACGACGCTTTAGTATGCGAGCACGGATTGTTGTGTGATACGAAAACACAGGAAAGAAATCTCATAGAAATAATTTTTTTTTTTGTGAATTCTCTGATGTTAGCGGAATGGTCTTCTTTTGGAGTTGTTTTTTGTGTTTTCAAGTCCTGTCTATGAACCGCGCATATTGGAATATTTTATTGTGGTCCTTTTTTTAGCATAATTTCAAAAAAAAAAAAAAAAAAAAAAAGGTTACTTAAAAGCTCGTGAATTCAGTGGTGAGTGTTTCTGCCTGTTGGGTGGTCTTCGTTTTGCAGGGAACTCGGGGTTTTTGTCAATTTGAGCTTTCAAGTTTTGGTTGTTGTGAACGTATTGAATGAAAGTGCTTTTAATCAGAAGAAAAATAACAGGTAATTGATTCAATTAGTATTGACTGTTAAAATTGATTTGAGCCATTGGCTTAAAATTAATTGAGTTTTTTTTTTTTTTTTTATGTGACAGTCATCAAGTTGATTGATATCGGGGTTTATTGATCCCAAGCAATAAATAAAATCAAGTAGATTTGGGCTCTGGGCCTGTGGAAGGACTTGGGTCAAAATGAAGGCCCTTAGCCCCTTACTAACAGGATGTACGGATTTCTGGCGTGCGCTGGCTTCGTTGTTTGCATGTTAAAATGGATCTAACAAAATGTTGTCGGTTGGTTTTGTTGTATTTCATCAAAGGGAGAGTTGAACGACATATTTTATGACGAAATTAGACGTGAAATTTCTATTAAAATATAATGTAATCACAAAGTCAATTTTTATAATGTAATATATATTGTGAGTTATTATCATTAATTAGGTAGAGAGAGTTGAACGCTGCATCTTGCTGTTAAACTATGTGGCAATATCAATTTTTATAATGATGTGCTAAATGGCATTTCAAAGAACCCATGCGGTGTTAAAGAGGCGCTGAGTTTTGGAGTGATGCAATGATAAAGGCAATGATTAAAACAATGAGTGGGGTGATGAATATGATGTTGGTGCTGTATGTGAGTACGTAGGACGTTTGTGGATGGCCGGCAGCCTCGTCTTTAGCATATACTAATTGAACACAAGTAAACGCCTGCTTTTTATTTTTTATTTTTGGGTGTTACTTCGACTATATACGTGATGGAGACACAACTAGCAATGTAAAATAAAACGCCAATGTGGAGCGGCTCCTTTGTCTTAATTGGTGATCAGTGGCAGATGATCCAAATTTCAGCTTTAATTTACAAGAATCTTGGTTATTATATATGGCAATGTTGTACATTTGTAATGATCATGTATGTGTGATACACACACACAAACAATTATTTTTGGTCTTGAAAAACCTTATAATGTACGCCATGTCATCCTTCAAATAACATAATAATCTAAGGTTGCAACTACAATTGATCCCTTTTCTGTTCATATACTGATATACATATATTATAAGAAGAAGCAGACAGAGTAAGCATATACATGTGTGCTTATCTTTAATGCCCAAGCCAGTAGCCACTTGTGTCCCAATGTGGAAGATTTGGTCCATTACTAACTTCATGGTCTATTACTAGCTTCCATCACATGTCTGACTACCGAGTACTAACAACCATCTCCACTTAATTATAGGATTAGGATGTCGGAAAAAAAAAATCCAGGATATAATAACCTTTCCCTAACACTTAATTATTGCGTCATCTTAATGAAGAGGACTTGGACTATTATTTTTATTTTATTTTCTTATGCTAATTTAGATGATTGGATCGAGTAGCAGTCTGGATCGAGGTAGTATTTAACATTTTTTTCTTCAACTTTTCCTTTGATTTTAATAGTTTGAAGTACACCGACATGATCTTTGTCATGATCTTTGAATGCATGAACATCGTTATATATATGTATGTATATAAATATATCATAGAAGGCCATAACCTAATGTGCATACATTTATCAAATTTCTATATGTATATCCTAGAAGGCTATTGTTGGAATTATTCAATTATAAGTATAAAATAAAATACTAAAGTCTCGTATTGAAAGAAGATAAAGAATTATAATTCTTTATAAAAGAATGTCTTTCTAGTAAATTGATATTATGGCATATACCTGTATAACTCGCACATATGCATGGCGTGGGCAATGAGGCTATAGAAATGCTTTTGATGCTTATTAAACGCACTTAATACATGAATGTTAGAAAATAAATACTACAATAAATATTTATTATTTATCATTATTTTATATAAAAAATAAAAAATAAAACAAAATAATTCAAATTTTAATTTCAAGTTTTTAAATTTTTGAGAAGATGTGACACTTCAAAAATAATAGCAATTGCATATGATAATGAATGGGTGACATTAATTCCATATTAAGGGAAAATTAGAAAACGTTTAAGATAATTTTTGTATTTAGTTTTTCCTCTATTTCCTTTTCAAATATTCAATTGTGTTCTTATTTTCTTTCTGTGAATTCTTAATTTTGCTTACTGAAAATTTACGTGAGCCTTATCAAATCTTGAGAGAGATTTGCTATTGAAACCTAAAATAATCTCTAATGAAAGAGAGCAAATAACACTTTAAATAAAACGTATTTCATTACTTGTTTGAAGTCTCTGATGTTTTTACAACAATGGCCATAACCTAATCTATATACAAACATATCTATATGTAGCAATGTATGTATGAATACGAATTATAATATAATAAAAACAATTTATATCGTGACTGGACTTACGAAAGAGTTACTGAATTTTTTATTTTATTTTTATTTTTTATCAGAAAAAAGCGGTCGCTCTTAAAGAGTGTGGAAGATCCTTAAAAAAAAAAAAAAAGAGTGTGGAAGATGAAAAAGATGTATGTATGTGACGCGCATGCAACACCAGATATAAATAAATATGCATTTATATTTATATATACACTATATACATATATATATGTCGGCACATGCAAATGCACATGTTGGGTTTTCCTAGTGTCATTTATTGCATCTCTCAAATTTTTATTAATTTCTCATCCCAAAATTGCCCATTCTCCCCCATTTTCTGTTAAATATACTAGTTTATGAGCACGTGCCATCTACACGTGTATTATATTTGTTAAATTTTTTATATATAGAAAAAAAAAATTTTAAATAAAGATGTAATTATTCTAACAAAACAAAATTTATTGTAACAAGATATAGTTGAAAATATAAGATTTAAAAAATAAATAAACCATAATTAAAAAAATAGAAGGAAAATATGAAGATATATTTGGAAAACAATTATTTTGTTTGGGGAAACTTTAAATTAAGAAGGAACAAGGTTTTAGAAAAAATCACAAAATATAAATGGTTGAAATATTACAATAGGAATCAAACAACATTATTATTATTATTATATTGACAATTAACATAATACGTAAATGAGAAAGAAAATGATGTTTAAATAAAGACACGTATATTAAAAAAATTTATAAGAATAATTAGATTTTTCAAAAATAAGTAGAGAATTTTAAGTTAAAAAAAATAGAAAAAACTGTTACATAGAAGAAAAAAAGTTTATTGAAATATATATAAATTTAAAAAAGTGCAAAAAGATTTTAAAAAATGGACAAGTATAAAAAAAAAAAAGTTGACAAAAACAAAAGATAACCAAAAAAAAAAAAGTCAGAAAACAAGAAAAAGGAAAAAAAAGACACAAAACGAAAAAAAAATGAAAAAACAAATAAAAATTAACTAAACCGGTTACTTTTGGTTGAAAGTTGGTGAATAGTGTCAATTTTTAGCACTTTTATAAATAGTTTGATGAATCATGCATATATATGCATTTATATGAAATTAGTAATAGTTGGAATGAGTTGATATATTCTTTTTTTTTTTTTTTTGTGGGTTAGCGTACAAAAATATATTCCATCCCATTATAATGTTCCGTGGCATATTAATATTTGTCGACTTTAGAGCTGCTAGCTTTTGAAGATTGCTTTTTGAGGCCTCCTTATTAGCTTTTTCCAAAATTTTCCACAGAAGAAGTAAGTAGATGATCAGAAAAATCACAAAGAAACATGGTATGGTGCTGATTGATTACTTTTGGGACGTAGAATTAGAATAGAAATGGCGTATACAAACATAATTATTCTTGTTTGAGGACTAGAAATAACATTATTCCGTTTATTTAATTGGATAAGCCTTGGAAATTTCAGAAAAGAGGAACTCCACTAGTGCATATGGGAAGCTTCATCGCAGTTTCTCCTCGGTCGGTACCTTTCAATATATATATATATATATATACATAGCTAGCTATCTAGCAATTGTCTTTCGCTTACACAAAGTAATCAATTCTTATCAGCACCTTTAATTTGCGGCTTTTATTAATTAAAGCTTACACACACACACACACATACACAATGCCGTTGGCGTATTTAGAATGATGAATTCATAGCCTTTCAAGTTAAATGCATATGTGCGTGCGTGCGTGCGTGCGTGGGTGTGTGTGTATTTATTTATTTATATGGTGGCTCTGGGTACATTACCATTCACCAGAGTGCTTGTCTCGCTGATTCCTCTTTTATCACCATGATGTACTCATAACTCTATATACATATTCCATGTGTGTATATGTATATATATGGATCATGCTGGGTACGATATGTCTAGGTGAGTATTTTGAATCGTTATAAACTTTGTGTTGTATATACATGATTAACGCATACATACATATCTACATATTTGTATATATGCCGTGAGATCATCGATATGTATGCCCAATGAACTAGGTATTTAATTATGTGGTTTTGGTGGTTGTTTAATTTTGGAGATGCAAATTGTTATGGACTATGATTGAGTGGTTGGGTTGCAGTATAACCGTCCTGCTGATCGTGTCGGAAAAGCAAAAAGGAAAATCATAGGCTCAATTATAAATTGCAATTATATATTGTTCATCTTCCTACAGGCCATATTAGAAATCCCAATTAAGTAAAATTAATGTTTACATGCATGTTCTAAATAATTTATATACATATTTGAAATGAATGTTTTTAGCTAAGCCATGAATAAAAATAACTTATTACATATATATATATACATATACGTAAGTTTAATATGGCTTCTTTGGTCTTTTTCTTTTGGTCTCTCTCTCTCTCTCTCTCTCGCTAGTTAAAATAATATATGTCCGGCTAGCTCCTTAATTCATTTCTCTTGTCTGAATTTCATCATCTTTTTTTTTTTTTTTTGGGTGGTTAGTTGTTGCTTGTTTTGTTTTTTTGTCTTTTAACACACACACATGCACACAATATATATATATATATGATAAAAACAGACAACGCCACTATGAATTTATCTGTACATATACACTTGCTTTTTTTCTTTTTTTCCTATGCAAAATTATTTAAAGAGAGCTTGAAGTAGTTGTTGATGATTAGCTGATCCTCAATTTGTCAGAAAGTCCGTCCCCTCTTCGTTTGATCCACAAGACAGCTTCATACATATATCAATCTGACAAATCACTCGTCTCTTTGTTATGAAAGACTAGCTACTTCTCCAGCTGCAGGGTGCGTCGTCTATATATATTTATATATCCATATGTATTTTCACAAAATCATGCTGAATACTCAAAGTCATTCTTCTTTCAGGGGTTTTGGGGAATTTTCTGTAAAAATTTTAAAAAATAAAATGAAGGGATATAAATTTGTAGGTAAATAGTCGACCTGTGTTAGCCTATATAATAATAATAATAATAATAATAATAATAATAATAATATTAATATTAATATTATTATTATTATTATTATTATCACTATTATGCATGATTGTGAAATTAAGATGATGAGCAATTATGTGAAATTGGGAATTGGGCAGCAGGAATGATTGTTAAATTATTGTTAATAATATTTTGTAGGATATTAAATTTAGATTGGATCGGTTGTAGAGTAGACAAGAGAGATGTGTTCAGTTGCAGCACGCAAGGGACGGCACCGTCAACGCTATGAGAACAATCTTCGCCTTGTTTCTGGGTTCGTCTTCGTCTTCGTCTTCTCTTTTACTAATTACTTCATTTCTTCTACAAAACTTGTTCATTAATTTGCTCTTCTTCTTCTTCTTCTTTTTCTTCTTCTTCGAGGAAAATCATATGTATGGTGAAATTGGAAAATATATGCTATAAGCAATTACCATCTTGCACTAGTTCTAACTTCGAATATGTTTGTTCTCTTCCACATTCTATTTCTAATCACTGCTTAATTCCATATGCGTCCAACGCAATAATCCCTCTCAATGGACTTAATTATGTCACTGACTTCAGAATTAATGTTTCTTTCATAAGAAAGGACAGGACTGGACAGGGCTTGGGCTTTGGCTTTGGCTTTGGCTTTGGCTTCGGCTTTGTTGGTTGGGGAATGCGGGTCAATTTGGTGCTAAAAGCTCATATGACCGATACTCACTCCCTGACCTTGGTCACTTTAACTGCTACCGTAGACTTACCCTTGCCAACAAAACTTAAAAAAATAAATAAATTATACAGCCACTATATGTATTGTGTAATTGTTTCATTACGGGCGACAAATATCATTTTTCTTTCATAAACTAACCTTTTCAAAATGATGTTACAGAAAATTAAATAAATGAGAATGACCGTTCAATCCAAAGTCTATACAAAGAAAAAAAAGTGAGATTACTTCACAGTCCGTAAACTGATCCTGAATAGCGAAGCAGACTAGGAAACATTCAGATTTCTAGCCCATATTTTTTGCTTCATTAACGTTGCTTACAACTGCAGATGTATTCCTTACCGTCTTACAAAGGATGCCGAAGGTTGCAGCTGCGGAAATGGGCAGGAAAACAGGTTGCAAGTTCTTATGGTTACTTCACCTAATCGCGACGACCTCGTGTTTCCAAAAGTAATATGATTTTTATTTTTATTATTTTGATTCATTACCAAATTAATTGAACAGGTTCCAAACCTTTCAAATACGTTTTTGTCGACTTAATTTTCTCAGGGTGGATGGGAAGACGACGAGACTCGAGAAGAAGCTGCTTGCCGTGAAGCTCTAGAGGAAGCAGGGGTCATAGGAATTATTAAAGTACGTCTCTTTTTCCTGCTCACTCATGAAACTTGTTAAGGCTTGTTCTTAGTCTTTTGAATGTACCACCGAACAGCCAGTTTCAGATTCTTAAATAGTGGTTTCGATTCGTGCTTGAATCTCTATTTTGGCAGTGTTTGAGATTCGATAAGCAACACGAACTTGTACTGTGATTCTATCTGTTATATGTACGTTACATTTTTAAAGTTCAGTATTATTATTATTATTTTGCTTCAGGTTCTACTTCTGGGGTTTGACAACTTAGTCTGTCGGGAATGAGTAGTCGCTATTTTGCTTCTACTCTTGGAAGTCGTCAAAGCAACAGACTGATATTTGAAAGTTGTGATTCATTTATTGTTTCTTTAGAATGTTTTTGATTTCTCGATGCACATTCCATGTGGTCAGGAAACTCCTCTAGGAGATTGGGAGTTCAGAAGCAAAAGCAAACAGAACATTTGCAGCCTGGAAGGTGGCTGCAAGGGCTATATGTTTGCATTACAGGTCACTGAGGTGCTCGAGACCTGGCCCGAGCACCAAAACCGCGGTAGAAGATGGGTTAGTGTCACCGCCACAACTACATTATCTACACTTTTATTCTTTAAGCATCTATAATTGTAGACTCATTAATCATGTGCCTAACAAATAATGTTCTTGCCCTCGCAGCTAAACGTAAGCAAGGCATTTGAACTCTGTCGGTATGAATGGATGCGTGAGGCGCTGGAGACGTTTCTCAGAGTTATGGCAGATGAAAGAAAGCTTGATTTGATGGAAGATAAGATGGAGGAGGCTCCAGTTGCACGGCTGCCTTCGGTGTCGGATGTTGGGGCAGAATGTCAAGTAATATCTTGTTCAAACTGTAGTGTAAAGCCCGCTTCTAGCACTACTCACTCTGGCGTGGCTTGCCCCTCAAGAGCGTCATCGCCGATACGAGTTACTAGTGATATGCTTGCTTTGCACTGGCGCGGGGCTCACTTTGATATCTGTCTGTAACCGCAAACTGTGTGAAAGTAGATTTTTGGCAAAGTGTAATGGATGTCTGGTGAACTCTAACATGACAACTGCTTCTTAACAGGCATTCAAGAATTGGAAATAAATTAATCTATCAATTTAGTCATAAAACTGACTATTTTTGAGTTTTGCAATTGCATGCTTGTGTTTTTTTCAGTAGGTGCTAAGCTACTGTGATGGACAATGACCTCAACAGAGTAATCTAAAGAAAATGGAATGCTCGTTTTGAGAAAGATGAAGAATATGCAACTAATTATTAGCTCCAATGTTTGTGATTAAGAAAGTGCCCACTCGCAACATGTAATCGAAAACAAAATTATCAGCTTTTTTGCTCCATTTAACGTAACATTCCCTCAATAAATGTGATGTAAAAAAAGCTAGCTAGCCAAAGAATTAAAAGCTTTTAGGATTTCTTTCTTGTTTTTGGTTGAGTAAGTAAATGACCATTCGTATAATACACTATAAATAAGCAAGCCAATAAATTAAATAGTAAAATCAACAAATGGTAGAGATTACAAAATCGTTTCATCCCTCTTGTTGGATTATGGGTCGTCTATACTGTTGCATGACCCAATAGTGACCTAATAGTTAATGTGTCGATTTCATTTGGAATAAAATTCAAGTAGACAATATATCAATTTGAAATACTATACTCTTTTCTTCAAATTAAACCAAGGTTTTTACCGATGTTAACTAATGAGGGTGATATGATCCATATACTGTGCTTGTCTAGATATGTCGTCCATTGTTTATAGAAGTGATTATATATATATATATGTATAAATAACTAGACAATTTCAAAGGTTACATTATATAAAATTACCAAAGGCTTTTGATATCTCTCTCCTAGTCTTCCATAGAGTTATTTAGTCATGAATTTTCGTTGTTATTTGCCATGAGCAATTAAAGCAAGATTATAATCGTATTAATGAAGAATCGTATTTTAGAAAATGAATATCAAATAAATAGCTATGGAGTATTTTGAGTTTATTATTAGTAAATTCTAAGACAAGGTGAATTTAAGTTGGATGCAAAACCGAAAAAAGATGCTTGCACATGTGCATTGGGTATTTTTCCCTTTTCACCTCTCAAAAGAGAAATCGCATAGAAAGATCACTTTTGCTTGTTCAACATGGATGCATGTTTCATTTTCTTGAAAACAAATGGAATTGCCTTTGGCAAACTGAGACCTAGAGTTGGCAACTATGGGCCTAATTAGGGTGCAAACATGACATGACACAAATTTGACATGACCCACAATTTATGAATTTTATAGTTGCACCTGATATGGTCCAATCACATAAGTCGTATGTTTTGTTAGGATTTTTAAACTTGAAGATAGAGGATTTGAATCTAGGATAGGATACACAATAATTTTTGTTTTTTATTTTCTACTGTTGTTGTTTTGGAAAAAGAAAGAGAAAGAATGATGTAAATGGTCATTATTCATATAATTATCAAATAGAAGTATGCAAAGAGCGAGGCCTGGCGTAATTGGAAGTAAAAAAAGAAGGGAAGAGACAAAGGGTTACCAGTTTTAAGGAAAAAGCACTTTGAGAGACCAGACCAGCTGCTGATGTAGAATGTGGCCTTTTTGAAAGCCTAATCAATTCTCTTGTTCTCATCCCGAGAAGCGCAAAACACAATCAACTTTTTTGAATCCCAGTCTCAGTCATTTGTTTCTTATTTCACTTTTTCCACATTATATTTGTATATGTTTTAAGTGCACCTCCCAAAAAATAAAATTAATTAGCTTTTGTATTGCTAACACTGACTCAGGATTTATAAGTTTGAGATGTGAGAAGAGGCGCGCATAAAAAAAAATTAAAAATTAAAAATTTACACATCAGACATTACATAATCACACTAAAAAAAAAAAAAAGGGGTTAAATGGGGCAGCACATGCACATGCCACTAAAACCCAAAAAAATAAAAGGAGGAAATGTCGTTTTTGAATGCAAATTCAACAAATTGCCCTCTGCACTGCATGTTCTCTGCCTTTGGCTTGTCTCGTGTCTCCCATATATTACCCTTTTAATTATATCTGTCTACTAACTTTCCTTATCTATTTATCTTCTTTTTCTTCTTCTCCATCAAGACAATCTCTGCTTTCTCACTTGTCTCGTTAATTGCATCCTATAAATCTTCCTCAGCCTACCATTTTACTAATTAGTTAATAAGCTGCCTCTTATTAATTTGTTGTTAATCCATTGTCTCCATTGTCCTTCTCTTACAGGCATTAAGGGGGCATTTTATAAATGTATTACGTTTTAATTACGTTTAAATACAATTCTTTTTGGAGTGTTGTATTTGATTGAAAAGTATTTGTTTTGTATTTGAATATAAAAAGTATTTTAGAGTTAAAAAGTTAATGTGATTAATAAAAATAAAGATAAATAGTTAGGGTTGAAAAGATGATGTGATTGTTTTAAAAAAATTTTGAATAGTAATTATTTTCACAGTATTGTTGAAAATAATTATATTTGAATGTAAAACTTTATGTTTAATGTAAAATTGATTTTCGTAACACCAAAAAATATTTATCAAATATTACCTCATTTTTACCAAACATTAATGTTAAGTGAGCGTTTCATCTTAAACGAGTTTCCGTTGTCAATAAAGGATATTTTATAGTAATACTTGATGTTTATCAATTGACTATACCATCATGCAGATAACGTAATATTTACTGAAATTAATTATTATGTCCCTCTTACAGTTATGCAATTTTAATTATCGTGGTTGGTTTGATCGGGATGATAATCCCATTCAAAATCATTGACCAAAGTGCGTTTGGACGACCGAAAAATTGAAGAATCATCGAACAAGACAAAAGTCCCCCCCATTACAAAAAAAAAAAAAACAATGTTCCTAAATTAAAGAAAAAAGTTGGCCCATTTAAAACCCCAAATCCCAATGCCAATCTTCAGTTATCTTCTTAATTTTTTTTTTTATTGGCTAAAATGCAGTTATCCTATTTCATCAACATGGCTGCACATAACAATAAAAGTAAAATAGTCTTCCAAGGTAGGTTTTTGACCCTACTAATTGCCAGTGTCCTTGGCTTAATCAAAATCCGTAATATGCATATATATATATATATATGTATATAATTAATACATAGTATTCTTATTATTATCAACGTGTGCATCTGCACTCGAAGTCTATTAAACATGAAAACATTCCTCATCAATAACTATGACAATAACTATGAAGTCTATTATATATGTACAGTCTTCTTCAACTAATTATATATTAATTAGCAACAAGTATTAGATCCTAGTTGTAGCCAACTTCAACGAAAGCAATATCACTATTTTTTTAACAAAAAAATGAATATGTTCATCTTGAATTAAACAAGTTAAGAAACCGATCTAATTTTTTTTACAAATATCGGAAGTAGTATAACCACATATACATATATATTTACTTGAAGCATGATATAAATATATATATATCTTTACAATTTTTTTAAGGAAATATGTTTACAATTAACACAATAGATAAACCAAACACCATTGGAGTAAAAACGAACGCATATATATTTATATATATATATATGAGCATGAGACATTTGGTCAAAAGACTAGTAAGTTTGGCATTCTGTTTTAAGAGATTACATTGCCTAGTAATTGTTTTCTTCAAGAAAGGGAGGCCTAAAAATGTTTCACTCACATGCAACCCAACAAAAGCCTTTTCTCTTATTCACTTGCAGTTTGAGTCCTTTTTTGTTTCTAAATATTCTAATTAAAAAGTGATTATATATTTTCCTAATTTACATGATGACAACAAGAATTATAAAAAGAACAAAAACAAAACAGATGAGGGAAGCTTCTGGTGATTTGGAAAAGATAAACAAGACTGTGGAACTTATCATTGAATTTTGTGGTTCAAGTATTGGATGCACATGGAGGGGCAATAATGCTCCTTAAACCTCCCATTAAAGAATTAACGTGATCTTATTAGTAGATGAACCCCATCAATATATATAATCTTCCCTTCTACTGATCTACTTGTCCTGTTTATAAAATTGGGATGTATACATATACATATACGTCACATACACACGCACATAATATACATCTACAGAAAATATATGTGGCTAAAACATGTCAGTTGAATTAAATCTAACTCCTGAACACTGTTTTATCTTTTCTATTGCGACCAAACATATGCATATGATCAGACTGTCTAACAAAAAACAATATTAACATGATAGCTAGACAATTTATTTATGTTTTACGTTTGCACATTAATATATTTCAATACCTTGACGAGTTCGCAGTTACTTTTAGCAGGGGATTTTTTTTTTTTTTGTCTTTTCTTTTTATTATGAATTTGTAAGTAAAAATAGCTTTTAGTATATATGCATGACAAAGAAATGACATGTTATACAACAAATTCAATCAGCAATTCAATTAAGCAGCTGACTTTTCCTTCCGTCGACTTTTTAGCGACCGAACATTTTTGGTCGTATAACAAACTTGTTATACCAACTATTTGATGGTAAAACGTACTACATTTGATCGCATGAAAAATTATTTGATTGCTTTTGTCACTAAAAATTACATACATTTGGCGACTAAATAGTCGACTTTTGGTGATAAATATTTTGATTGCAATAAGACATGTGTTTCGGTAACCAAAATTCGGTCGTAAGAAAATAACTTTCTGCAACCAAACTGTTTGCAACCACCAAGCGGCCAAAAATTTAGTCGCAAAATAACTTTCTGCGATAAAAAATATACGTCGCCACTATATATATTTATATATATATATGTATGCATGTGTCTAATCAATTGGATCAGTTGGATGTGCGAAAAAGAAAGGCAGAAATAAGGCATGCGCATTGTGCATATGAATTAGCAAATCCAGAGGATATATAATCATATGTGTGTGTGTGTATATATATATATTGATCCCAAAAAGACGTTTCATAAAATAATCAAGTACCAAAAGTGTTACTCTAATTATCAGTGGATATAAGTGTGGTTTTAATTATTTTGGAATTTGGTTGTCATCATATCGACATGATAATGATGGGACCTCATGAATTAACTATCACCAATCACAAGGGCATGCAGCTCCTCCCTCTATCTGCAATGATCATTTTACTGTGCATTAATACTTCGTCCTAAAATTTAGCTTATCATTGAAACAAAAAAAAATTTAATAAAGTTGAATGTTGATATATACAAGACTTGTATTGTACAGATTTTTGATTAAACTTTTACATCATCAATAGCGGTAAATTAAGAAGTTTGAAATGAAAAAAACTTGTGGCTATTTTTATGCATGCCACTTCGCTAAACAATATATATGATATAGTGCATACACATTTGGATTTAGCGTATATAGGTATAGATATCCTACATGATTTTTAGTTCCTACTTCGTGGAATAATATATATATATATGTGTATATATCTATAATCATTTGACTAAAAGGAGAAATCAGTAGTATTAGATTGGGGAAGGTGCTTTTATTGGTGTGCATGTGACTTATAGATACGGGAAATAGTAATTTATTTGGTGAATTGCTAAAAGTTTTTGATTGGGGAATAATCATGTAACATGGTATTGGTATCTATCAGAACATGCATACTTATCATGGCTAATTTCATCAATTTCTAATTAATTTAACGGTGATAAACCCCACTTATAGTTATTAGTGATTTATTTATTTTTCTAGCTAGCAGCTAGCTGCATGCAATGTACCTGATGAATTTCAAAAATCTCTCCCTCGTATTTGTTTTATATATCCTTAATCCCCATCATTTGGTAACTCATGCATTGCCTTGAGAGATTCAATTATTCATGAGTTATGGGGTCCTTTTTGACACACACACACAAATGTGATCATTCTAATACTCATGGATCTCTCAATTACAATGACATGATTACCCCATTACCTTGGCTATCTTCTTTTTGACAATGGACATTGTATCAGCCAACATGCATGTGCACACACACACAATGTGTACGCGCCTAGTCAAATTAAAATGCAGGGCCATTAAGAAAAAAAGGTGGATTATTGAAGAATAAAATATATTTGTATTTCACCCTAATACTTATTAAATTTGTAAACATTAACGTAGTATATATATATATGTATATATCTACAGAGAGAGGAAATTATATACACATTATACATACATATAGGAAAGGTTAAAGTAAAATATATGATGTAAGAAATGATAAAGAAATAATAAAGGTCAAAAAAAGAGAGGAAAATGGGTGGAGTAGCTAGTTGGGGAGCTTGGCCTCTTATTAAAAGGATTCATATGGAAGCCCCAAAAAAAGCACCTCATTCATGACCATAACTCCTTAGTCAAGAGAGAGAGAGAGAGATATATATATATATATATCTGAGGAGGAGAACAACCTGAAGAGGAATATCTCAATCCATCAAGAAGAAGAAGAAGGATATATAGCATCCCATAACAAATATATATCAAATACAAGATATATATATCTATATATATATAGAACATTTATATCATGAGCAATAAGATGAAGAAGCAGCAAGATCAGGGGGTGGGTGCGGGTGCAGATGGAGGTCCCAGGTTTCTTGGTGTGAGAAGAAGGCCATGGGGAAGATACGCGGCTGAGATAAGAGACCCTTCCACAAAAGAAAGGCATTGGCTCGGCACCTTCGACACCGCCGAGGAAGCCGCTCTCGCCTACGACAGAGCCGCCCGCTCCATGAGAGGCTCCCGCGCTCGCACCAACTTCGTCTACTCCGACATGCCTCCTGGCTCCTCCGTCACCTCCATTCTCTCCCCTGATGACTTGTCCAATAATATTAGTAATAATATAATTGGTCAACAACTTCAACCACTGCCGCCGCCGGTGGAGCCTACCCCGCAGTCGCAGCCACTCTACTTGACGCACGATCATATTCATGATAATACCATGATGATCACGACTGGGAGTAGTTATCCGGCAGCAGCCGCTGTCGACGGGGGTAATAATAGCTTGTTTGGTCATGGCTTCTTTACAAGTGATCATAATAATTACAAAAATTACCAGCAGCAGGAGCAGGAGCAGGAGCGCTACTACAATTATTACGAGGATTTAACCGTAATCAACAGCAGCGGCGGTAGCGGTGGCGGTGGCGGCAGTGCTGAGCTTCCTCCTTTTCCGTCTTCGGAGTTTAATGATCAATATTATAATTTCATTAATAATCCAAGTAGTAGTAGTAGCAGCTCGTGCAGCAGCAGCAGCAGCAGCAACAACAACAACATGGCCCTGGCGCAGATGCATCTGGAGACAATAAATATAATGAATAATACTAATAATAATAGCAATATTGGGAGCTGTGATGAGTATTGTTATGAATATCATGTGCAACACAGCCCTTTGTTTAGCAGAATGCCTCCAGTCTCTGATGTTCACTCCCACCTTCCTCCTGACACTTTTGATCTGGGTTCTTCTTCTTCTTCTTCTAGTTCCTCTTTTTTCTTCTTCTGATTATTGTTATCATTAATATATTAATATTCCTCCTACTGCTGCTGCTGTTTTGTTATTATAGAATTGCTTCCTTGATGTTCGTCAACATGATGTTTTGTAATTTCCCCCAAGTAGTACCAACTACCAACCCCAGAGTAGTAGTACTACTCTTTTATTAGAGTTGGCTTTTAATTTATTGGTTTTGTGTCGTGTGTTTCTTTTTCCGAGAGCTCCTTGTTTCCCTCCTCTGAGCCCATGTATCCTCTTCTCTCTTATTTATATATATATATTTATATTTATTTACTTTTTCTCTTGTTGGTTTGCTTCTGTTATTGTCTTTCCTCTCTAAATTGATGAATGTCTATATGTAATTTATTCACCTTGGAGCTTTGTTTACTCGTTTGTTATATGCTTTTTGTCAAATGGAGGGAGTAACAGGCTGCACATTTTCATGTATCTATCTTCACACTTCTTACAACATAGACGATTGGGTCTAAACAACCCAAACTTTGAATTCTTTAGGCTTGTTTTACTTGGATTAATAAAATGGACTGAGGCCCAAAATCCAAAAGGATAATGAAGACAGATGCCATTCAAATAAAATAATATAATATAAAATAAGATAAGACGTAAAATGATTTTATTACATGAGATATTTGATAAATATATATTTAATAATTGTATTAAATATATTTTATATTTAGATTAAAAAATATTTATTTTATATTTGAATATAACGTATGTTTAGATAAAAAGTATTTGAATTATATTTTATAATTGAAAAATTAATATAATTAATAAAATAGATAAAAAAATGTAAAATAAAAAAAATATAAAATGGATGAAAAAAAATATTTTTAAAATATTTTAAAATAATAAATATATTTAAAATGCTATTTAAAAATATTATATGTGAATGTAAACTTATATATTTAATTAAAAATTACTTTATATTTAAAAGTAAAACTTTTTCCCTCCCCCTCCCCCCGCTTCCCCATTCTCTCTCTCATCCCCGCTCCAAGACAAACCATTCCAGAACAAGCTCAGCCAACAACACTTCCGCAAATACAGACAAAAAAACATCCTCAAAATCATCCTTCGCCTTCAGAATTATTCATTTGCAGCTTTGCGGGTCCTCATTTCAATTTGTTATAGCTTTGCAGCGTCTACAAGACAATTCTTATTTCAATTTGTTGTTTTTTTTTTTTAAGGTTTCTTTTTTAGAGGTTTTTAGTATTAGATTCTTGACCTAATTAAGAGGATTTTTTTAAAAAAATTTTTGATCTTTTGTTTTTAGGGATTTTGAATTTAGAATTATTTCCCATTTTCAGAGGTTTTAGGAAGATTTAGAAATTTGAAAAACATTAGGTAAAAATCGTTATTTTACAAAATATAGGGATTTTATTTTATTTTTGTAATTATAAGGCTTAAAAAGAAGAATAGGATCAAATGCTGCCATCTTTATATTAGTTTCTATAGACAATGTTATTATGAGCCATTAACAACTCATCTGAGGGTGTATGTTAGTTTTACTCGATCGGTGGGGAAATGCTATTTCTCCCACCATGGAATTTAAAGAAAAAGTAGAAACAAGAAGTGCAAAAAGATATTTAAAAGGGTAATTCTTCTATGAAGTACACTTGTTTTACTTTATTAATGAGATAAAAATTGTAAAACTTTCTATTAGTTTTAATGGCTTTTGATAGAAAAGAAACACCAAATCTATTGTGAGATTTCTGTATATGATTACACTTAAAAAAAATAACAAAAAAAAAAAAAAAAGAAGTCTGCTTTATCTTTCTTCAGCCACGCTTAATCTCCTATCTCTCTTTCTGCTGGTTTGCAACAAATTTTGCACAAATTTGGTTGATGGGTTTTAACCTAAGAACTAAGAATTACGGTTTGGATTAAGGTTGAAGCTAAATTGTGTGTTTAGTGTGCTTTTAAATAGTTGAAGTAAAAAAATATGAAAACTTAAAATGTATTTGAAAAAAATATCAATATATATTTTGTTTCATTTGTTTCAAAATTTTATCAAATTAAAAAAAAAACATCTCGTTTGGATTTGTATATATAAAATCATGAACTTTTAAAATTTAAATTTTTAAGTTATAATTTTAATTGTTAAATGATAAAAATTGGTTGAAATAAGATGTACAATGAATGTTTTGGAGCCTTCAAGTATAGAGTTAGATTTATATGTAGTTTTTGTGAGTAGTTACTAGATCATCAACTCAAGCCATTTATTTCTACACAAACCTTGAGCTTAGCTTCCAAAGAAGGATTTATATGCCGTGTGGATGTAGGATTTTATATATCTCTTTTATCAGTTATTATTTATTGACAAAAAAATATATATATAAAAACAAAAACTCCTTATGTCGTTATCTTTTATATGGATCACTATTGCTTTAATTAAAAAAAAAAAAAAGGGTAAACAGGTCAGTACAATAACTCAATCACCACTATAATCATAAAAATAAAAAAATAAAAAAAACTTAGGTTGATTAATTTTAAGCTTAAAGAAAGAGTTATTTCAATGCGAGGCCATAGTCAACCCATCGGGTTTGAAGCTATTTAATTGCGTTACATATATAATATCCGAGAAATATGACGTATGGTAAAAGATGACATACATACATATGTGTGTTTATATATATATATATACATGTGTGTGTTTTTATATTCATAAATAAATAAATATATCTATAGGTTGTTGTTACTTGTTTGTAATGAATGATTCTTTACAATTTTGAAAGCGAAAAGCCAAAAATGGTGTAGGAAGTTGCCAAGAAGTTACACTTTGTGTTTTTACATGGTGAGAGAGAGAGAGAGAGAGAGAGAGAGAGAGAGGAGACGGTAATATTAAAATTTGGATGCTTACGTCTTCTCTTTTAGTGGCTTTTTTTTTTTTTGTTTTTTAAAAAGAGTATTTGTATTGCAGTATTTTATTTGTTTGGGTAAAATCATATTATATTGTGTTATGTATCTGATATCGGATATGGTGAGAAAAAAAAATATGAAAAAAGTAATAGTGAGAAATAGCAGGGTCTTGGGCTCCCAGCCGCATTCGCGAGACGGCATCTAACCGTTAAAAAAAAAAAAAGAAAAAAAAAAAAAGGTATTCTCTAATAAAGTTTTATTATTTTACATTAAATTTATTACATGTCAAATTTTGTGATAAATTTATTATAAAATATAATAAATATTAAATTTAAAATATGATTGGTGTTGGTTATTATCTTGACTATTTCATGTAATATAATATTTTTGATTTTTAATTTATTTAAATATAAAAAATTTATTTTTACAAATATTAAAACATAATAATAATGATAAAAAATAAAAATGATATTATGTATTAGAAAAAAATATTATTTTTTACACTCTATTATAACAAATATAGAATTACCACAAGCACATATATAAAATGATCTAAATATTAATAAAATCTTGTCATCTGCTTGAATAATAAGACTCAATTCCAAATCCAATGCCAAAGTGGGAGAGTTAGGGATGAGTGGACGTTGAAAAGAAATTAAAATGGATTTGATTTGATATACTGAATGATAGCCAAAAGGACCGGGTCTAAAACCAAAGAATACTGCCATCCCCCATTTAATTTGGATGCTTTTTCTATTCTATAAAATGCCTACGCAAACTGCAACGCGGCCCTTTCCCGTGTTAAAAACGCGGCTTCGGATGCACCAATGACAAACCTATCCAAATTACACCAAAACAAAAAAAAACAAAAAACAAAAAAGTTTTGTGTCTTTAATTAGTGGTTTCTAACTATTTTTAGTTTATGACTTTTTTTTATTATCATTCATAACAAGACTACAATTTCACCTAAATTTAAATTTCATATTGTCTACATTAATTTTATAATTAATCATTACATGTATTTTATTTAGTATTAATTTAACATCTACTTGATAAAATGTTTAATTTATTCAAAGTTAAATTATAAATTTGGATCAAGTTTAGATTTAACATATATTACTTTAATAAATTTTAATCTTTATTTTATAAAATAACCCTCACACTCCACGCGTGAATGAAAATTTTTGTGAAATTGTCAATTTGACCAACATCTATATGTTTATTTTTTTTAATTATTTTTTTAAATAAAGTGTATTGATTCTTTTCGGTTTTAATGGGGATGGAAGTTGAATATGGTCCCACGGAATGGTGCTCCTCTTTATCATTATTCATTTTAAAAATTAAAAAGAAAAGAAATACCATTTCTATTATCTTTATCGTTACCATTACTCAGCATCATAACAGGATCAAGATTCTGATTTCATGTTTTGACTTCTTCTACATGGTTTTTCCACCTCCACGTACATTTATTAATTACAACTCCTTTTTTCCAACTCTATTTTTTTGTTCCTTTTTTGAAAATTAATTCTCAAACAGATTAATCCTTAAACTAATTCCTGCTATTTAAATAAATTAATAATAATTAAGTATCCATCACGTAACAACTTTTAAAAAAATATAATCAAATGAAGTACGTGTTTTTAAATATAAAATTGTTTCCCTAAAAAAATAAAATAAAATAAAATAAAAATGTCTTATGTTTTAACGAGAGAATAGGTGAAAAGGCCAAAAAACAAAAAAAAAAAAAAAAAGGAAGGAGATTGACGCGCAGAAAGAAGGCGCGTGCAGAAAATTTTTTTTTTTTTTTGCTTTTTGTAAAATGGAAAAAGACGCAAAAAATGAGACGAGGCGGTGTTGAAAGAATTTTAGAGTTTGCTTGATAGTAAATTACACCCTATTAAATATGAGTTTTTATTTTTCTAATCTTTTTTTATATTATATTTTTAATTTTTACTATTTCAACTTATAAAAATGTATACTTCAATTCATCCCACCTTTAGTGTTTTAATAATAATACATAAAGAAAAAGGGGAATTTTTTTTTTTTTTTCCTGCTGTCCTATCCTCTTCCTCCTTCTCCTCCACCTCCTCATACAAAGAGTCCTGTGCTTGTTGCTGCTGCTGGTAATTTGAGGGATAAATCATTAACAAATTATTATTTTAAAAGTATATTTAACAACACAAACACACACACACATAGAGGGAAGGGAGAGGGAGGGAGAGAGAGAGTCAGAGAGAGAGAGAGAGAGAGAGAGAGAGCAAATGGAGGCTGAGTCTGGGATTTCGAGTCCTCAGCGCACCACTCTCCAGGTTTCGGCCTCTTTTTCTCATTCTTCATTCTTACATGCATAAATCCTAATATACATACATGGATATCAGATATTCCCAAAATTCATCAGATCTTCTATTTCTATTACTCTAAATTACCCTACTCCTTCTTCCCCTTCTTTACTTTCATATTTTTAATATACTTTTTAATTTATGTATATAGTTACTGTCGATTTGTTCACATAATTCAATTCAATTCAATTCAATTCATGTTGATATGTTGATATGAAAGGAAGGGAACCAAATTAAATACTTAAGAATAACAATAACAACTAATTAGTTCTTCTATTATATTTAGCTTCCACCCTGCCTTGAGATTTTTCATTACACGAACCTTATTCTGGCCTTTTTATTATTATCATTATTCTTTTGTTGGTGTTGGTGTTGGTGTTGGCGTTGTTGTTACAATTATTTGGTACAGACTGCATGTTTGTTCTACTTGTTGCTCCTTTCTGTTATTTGCTTTGCCAACGAGGATGCATAATAACAATAACACAGTGAGTGTGTGTGTGTGTGTGTGTGTGTGTGTGTGTGTGTGTGTTATTTTCTCAAAAATCATGTTAAGAGATCAACTGTATCTCATCACCAACTGCCTTACTGTATCTCGCCACTTTTACATATACATATATATTTGCGTAAGCTGCAAAAACTAAAGCAGAGGCTGCACAACTTTAAAAAAAAAAAGTTATCAAATCCTGCTTCGCCAAATTCAAATCTAAATTAACAAATTACTCCATCTTCCTTTTATATACACACACACATACATATTGTTTGATGATTTGCAGCCTTCATGGACAAATCTTCCAAGGAATTTGCTATTAGCGTATCAGAGCTTTGGCGTCGTATATGGAGACTTGAGTACTTCGCCTCTCTACGTTTACTCTAGCACATTCACTGGCAAATTGGACAACCGTATCACCCAGGATGCCGTTTTTGGTGCTTTTTCCTTGATATTTTGGACTCTCACTCTCATTCCCTTACTTAAGTATGTCTTTGTTCTCTTAAGCGCTGACGATAATGGTGAAGGTGGGTGGGGATGCAATCATTTTTTCTTCATTCGCTATTATATATTCTTAATCTCCAAATAGATCCTACTAGTACTTTCTATTCTCTTTCAGGTGGCACATTTGCTCTTTACTCGCTGCTCTGCCGCCACGCAAAGTTTAGTCTACTTCCAAACCAACAAGCAGCTGATGAAGAACTCTCCACCTACAAGTATGGACCGTCATCCCCCGCTGTAACCTCTTCCCCATTAAAGAGATTTTTGGAGAAGCATAAACGGCTACGTACAGCCTTATTGGTTGTCGTTTTGTTTGGTGCTTGCATGGTCATAGGAGATGGCGTGCTCACTCCAGCAATCTCAGGTATCCATCACCTTACTAGGTTTAAAATTGTTATCATCATGCAAATTATCAAAGTTTTTGTTCTGGCACTCATTTTGTCTCATGGGAACCAGCCGTCCCCTGAGATGAAATTGACTGTCGAAGACGTCTCGGCATGGATTTAGTAGTATTCTAGATGTTTCTGTAAAGTTGTTGCAATGTTCCTAGTCTATGGTCAGAGTTATTTTGCTTGGCATATTCTGCAACTTGCATTCTTATGCTGTTGTTGCTACCTTGTTTAAAACATTTTATGTAATTTAAAGTTAACTCCCCATCCTCACCCCCCCCCCCCCCCCCCCCCCCACACACACACACACACACAAAAAACCCGAACCATTGTTGAGTTAACTTTTGTTGGCTTCTTTCTTTTCACTCGCAGTTCTTTCATCAGTTTCGGGGCTTAAAGTTACAGAGAAGAAATTTACACAAGGTAATTATTTTTTCTTGGGTGATATAATCATAGGCATCGCATTTTGGACCTTTTCTAACTTGATTCTATGTGCGTAATCAGCGGGCATCATACATGACTAACACATTTATATTTCGCTCATTGTTTGTAGGCGAACTTGTTTTGCTGGCTTGTGTCATATTGGTGGGTTTGTTTGCACTGCAGCATTGTGGCACACACAGAGTAGCATTTTTATTTGCACCTATCGTATTAATCTGGTTGGTGTCAATCTTTTCTATTGGGATCTACAACACTATACGCTGGAACCCAAGAGTTGTTTATGGATTTTCACCCCATTACATCATCAAGTTCTTTAATCAGACTGGGAAAGATGGTTGGATTTCTCTCGGTGGGGTTCTTCTATCTATAACTGGTATGTTGAATATGGAAGTAATGGAATTTCCATAAACAAGAATTATCTGTGTTTAAATAAAGAACTGAAAAACAATTGATAGTTAAAACCTTAAAATGGTAGTGCAGCTTTGGTTGAAGTAACAATAGACTCTCTGCTTCTTACCAGGTACCGAAGCTATGTTTGCGGACCTTGGTCATTTCACTGCCTTGTCAATAAGGGTGAGTTCTTATATTTAAAACTTTATGCCTAATAGAATTAGAAATGCTCGCGTGTGAATCTTGATGTGATTGGTCTAGATTGTATCATTGCGTGCACACATGAATGAGTGTTTCCAGGTTGATCTTAGTCCAGATCCAAATGATTTGGACCTGTCAGAGAAGAGAGGGTTAAAATTAAGAATAAGAGAAAAAAAGTGACTTGGAGAGTTGAATGCAGAAATATTTCTTCATATATCAAGTTTGTTTACCCCCAAAGCCCAAACTACTAAGTTGCTGCATGCACCTTGTTTGCCATGATGTATTAAATGCTCTTTGGTTCTCAAAAAATGTAAATTACGAATGAATTTTTCATATGTGCAGCTTGCTTTTGCATTTCTTATATACCCGTGTTTGGTAGTACAATACATGGGACAGGCTGCTTACTTGTCCAAAAACCTCGAGATGATTCGTGACAGTTTCTATAACTCAATACCAGGTTAGTACTTCCTGGCGTTATGCATACATCACTTCCAGAATTACATTTTCATATTTGAGTTGGTCTAATGTTGTTTTCTGTCTTCGATTAACCTGCAGAACCTGTATTTTGGCCAGTCTTTGTTGTTGCCACACTTGCAGCTATTGTTGGCAGTCAGGCTGTCATAACTGCTACTTTCTCCATTATCAAGCAATGTCATGCCCTTGGTTGCTTCCCTCGAGTTAAAGTTGTCCACACCTCAAAACATATATATGGCCAGATATACATCCCAGAAATAAACTGGATACTTATGATCCTTACTCTTGCCATAACTATTGGCTTTCAAGATACCACTTTAATTGGGAATGCTTATGGTAAGGTGGTACTTGATCATGTATGTGTACATGCGCATGTGTGGTTTTTACATGTTCTATTTCGGTTGCAATCATCTAGGATTCTTAATTTACTTTAACTCTACTTCAACTAACCTTAACCTTCATCATCTTGAGACCTTTGTATGAGTAGATAATTAAAAAGGAAAACTGAAGAGGAAAATGATGGCATCCGAGCAAAGACTTGATGCTCGGAAAATTATAATATAAAATCAGACTTATTCCAAGGTTCTAATCTTACCTTTTTTATTTTTTTTTTTCTTTTCTTTTTCCTTTTTAATTTCTCTAAATGCTTACTTTCGGATCTCTCTTTACACGTGCATTGGTTTTGCTTTTGTCCTTTTCCTTCTGTCTTGAACCATCACAATCGAGAACTTTGTTATGGAAAACCAGTTACTTTGGGTTATTTTCTGCCAAGAAAACTTGTTCAGAATTTTAACAAATTCTTAAAATGGTTGTATTGGGGTATCATGACATGAGACCATGTAGTTTTCAATGCGTGTTAGTTTTGGTTTGGGGTTGCTTAAATAGTTACTTTTCTTTCAGCCGAAACAGCAGTCATTTAATCTATTTTGTCTAATTGTGATTTTGTTCACTTTGATTTGCAGGACTTGCTTGCATGACAGTTATGTTCGTCACAACATTCCTTATGGCACTTGTGATTATCTTCGTTTGGCAGAAAAGCGTGTTGGTAGCTGCCGTTTTCCTTCTGTTCTTCTGGTTTGTGGAGGGAGTTTACTTATCCGCAGCATTCATAAAAGTGCCTCAGGGAGGGTGGGTCCCCCTTGTGCTATCCTCCATTTTTATGGTCGTTATGTATGTTTGGCATTATGGGACACGAAGGAAGTATAACTTTGATATGCACAACAAAGTTTCGCTGAAGTGGCTACTTGGCCTGGGCCCCAGCCTTGGTATTGTCCGTGTGCCCGGAGTAGGCCTCATATACTCGGAATTGGCAACTGGGGTTCCAGCAATATTCTCTCACTTTGTGACAAACCTCCCAGCGTTCCACAAAGTGTTGGTTTTTGTCTGCGTAAAATCAGTTCCTGTTCCCTATGTTTCGCCTGAGGAAAGGTTTCTCATTGGTCGGATTTGTCCAAGACCCTATCGTATGTATAGATGCATTGTCAGGTATGGATACAAGGACATTCAACGAGATGACGGGGACTTTGAGAACCGGCTAATACAGAGTGTAGCAGAGTTCATCCAGATGGAAGCAGTGGAACCACAGTTTTCAGGCTCTGAGAGTTCGTCGTTGGATGGGAGAATGGCAGTTATAAGCACCAGAACTGCACAGTCGAGCTTGAGCTTAGCTGTGTCTGAGCACGAGGATTTGGGTCGGAACAATTCAGTTATTCAGAGCAGCAAATCTCCGACCCTCCAGAGTTTACGGTTGGTCTACGATGATGAGAACCCACAGATGAGGAGGCGGCAAGTAAGGTTTCAGTTGCCATCAAACCTGAGTATGGATCCTGCAGTGAGGGAGGAGCTGATGGAATTGATCCAGGCGAAAGAGGCGGGGGTCGCATATATAATGGGGCACTCGTATGTGAAGGCAAGGCGATCTTCGTCGTTTTTGAAAAAGCTGGTGATCGATATTGGATATTCTTTTCTGAGGAAGAACTGCCGGGGCCCAGCCGTGGCGCTTAATATTCCGCAGATAAGTCTGATTGAAGTGGGCATGATATACTATGTCTAGTCTATTTTGAATTATGTGCAAGGCTGGTAGGATAATCTGGTAGCAGAGACTTCCTTCTTAAAGAAGCACTTTTTTTTTTTTTTTTTTTTGGGAATTCTGGTGCTTCTCAGTTGTATATATTTATCGCTTTTCAAAGGGCATTCAACTGTATTTTACTTTTCAATGACTCATCCGCTGTACCATTGCCCCGACCATCAGTTTCTCTTCTTCTTCTTCTTCTTCTTCTTCTTCTTAATTTTCTATTAAGAATAAAAGAAGGGTAGGGTCAATTCTTGAAACAGTTGTTCCCTCTCGCAAGCGTTATTTCATGAGAAAAAGAATTTAATCATTTAACCGTCGTTCAATTTTTATTTTAATAAATTACCAAAAAAGTAATAATTTTTTATAACAGTGTTGGATGTTAATAGTATTTGAGGGAGGTAGCTTCACCTGTCCATCAACCACCAGAATCCCCGGCAAGCAAGTACATAATCCAAGTCCCTCCCTGTCTGTCCACGTGCTCAGCTTGGTCAGCTAATTAAGCCCGCAAGTTGGATCGCCAACTTGAGTAGAAAAAGTCAAAACGATTGTGTATAAATATATATATGTGTGTGTGTGTGTGTGTGTGTGTGTTACATACCCATGCTTATATGTACGCTGGTGCTGCATGAGTAACCGAGAGAATGATGGAGAAGAGAATGGAATGCTATGTTGTTGTAATGCTGTTAGTTGTTACGAGCACTCTACAGCTGGAGAAGGCTCGGTTCGTGGTGGTGGTGAATGTCTTTTCTGGATCTGTGTTTGTTAGTTATCATCCTTTTTCTCACTGCATCATTCCAATTTTATGTGATGTTTCTTTAGAGAATCTAGGAAAGGAACATGGCTGAACACAAAAGGCTTATTACTTCTTTCATATTTGTACAGAACGAATATGAAAATGCTTTTCAACGAAAATGAAAATAGTGTATATCAGTATAGTTAGTGTGATGATATATATGTATATGTATACACACACATATATAACGCAAATAAAAAGTTTGAATACAAATTAATAATTTGTAATTTTGTAAAAGAAGTTGTCAACCGAATATAACACAATGCTAAATTGTTGGTTAGTATAGTAAATTTTTGATTGAAAAAAGTGTTCTTAATAGTGTAATATTTGATGTCAAATTTATCGTATTAGGGCTAAACAATGGTCGGTAACCGTCCTTTTCCGTCAGTTTAGTTTTCCGACCGACCGTGTTGGTTTCCCTCCATGAAACCGAGCACCGACTGATGAGAATGGTGGTGGTTCGGTTGACCGACTGAAATCAAACAGTTCTTGTTTCCGTTGGTGTGTCGGTTTTGCATGCCGAAGTTGTTGAGAGAAACGCGCACAATAAGGAGAAGAAAAATGGATGAGACTGAGTCACCGACTGCGTTGCAAAAGAAATATAAGATGGCTGCCGGCGGGCTAGGGACTTAAAAAGTTACGAAATGAGATATGGATGAATTGGGCTTGGGCTTGGGCTTGGGCTTGGTCTTGGTCTTGGTCTTTGAGCTTGCGGTTAGTTTTATGAAATTCTGAAGTTGACTTCTTCAACCTCCTCCTGAACTTCGCTCACAAGGCGTTGCAGAATTGAACTTCATTCACGGTGTTGCAAAAGTTCACGGCTGCCATAGCTGAAACTTCTAGCTTCTCGGTCAGTTTAGTTTGCTGACCAAACCTTGCATCTCAAAGTAAGAACTGCACCAAGGGCTTCGGTTTTTCGATCGAAATTTTTAATTTCCAGCATCAGTTTTATGATTTCAATTGATTGGTGTATTGATCTTTCTAAACAGTTCTATACCGTTTATTAAACTTTATTATAAATTTATCTTAAAATATAACTAATATTTAATTATTATATTGTTGTCTTTACTTTTTATATAATTACGATAACATTTTTTTTTAAATTTATCAAAATATAAAAACTCACTTTATAAGTTTCAAAGCATAATATTAATAATAAATGATAAAAGGAAGATAATATTATATATTGAAATATAAAGTAAGATTATATATATTTTTTAATTATTCTTATATATAAATATGGTGGAGATGATTTACATATGGACAGAGGGAGGAGGGCCTAGTCAGTGTCACGACTAAGAAAAAGTAAAAAAAAAAAAAAAAAAGGTTTATATATGTATAATTTTTTATATTTTCTAACTTTATGGGTTTTATAAACTAGTTGTGCCCCACTAATTATCATCTAGATTATTATTTTCACAATTAATTTTTTTTAATCCAAACTCCAAACCATTAACTACAACAATTACCAATTTCCTACTCTTACCCTCTTCCAAAACTATTTATATATTCAACTATTCTAATTTTCTCACCAATGTAATCCATTGATAAGTACTTTAATTATTCTCTTTTTTCAACTTTTTCAAATTATTATTTATTAAGTTTTGGGTATTACAAATATTGTGATGCAAATTAAAATTACAATAGAATTTTTCAAATTATAATGTCTTACTTGTTTAATACAATTTCATGAAGAAAAAGTGTGAAAATTTTACTTAATTTTCATGTTATTAATTTATAATTTTTATCCTTAATTATTCCTCAATTGAGCTCAATATATTGTTCCGTCCCAGCATCGACATGACATTGCGCTAGTGAATATTGAAAGGCGTAAAATGGTTGGGCTTTTAGTAAAGGTTCGTTATTTAAGCCCATTGGAAAGTCCAAAAAAAAAAATACATATATATATATATAACAAGCGGATGATATAATTCCAGGCAGAAAAGAAAAGAAAAAGATCTAACTTAAAATTGGGCAAAAGACGAAACAGTAAGGGAAATATCTTGTGATTGGTGCTTGCTTATGTAGGCTTTATTACAGGAATGGACTCCAAAATCCAAAACCCCTGCAAAACCTCCGTCCCATTGCTAATTGGTTGTTATACAAGAATACTCACACAAACAAAAGAGAAAAAAAAAGGAGGGAAGATGGAAATTGGGAATTGATTGAAGCAATAATAGTGAGAAGAAATGGGGTTGGTTGTCCGAATTCCAGATATTAATTTGTGGAGGAGTTACAGGAACTTGTTTTGTTCTTCTTCTTGTTCTAAAACCAACAGCAAAAAGAGTAACAGCAGCAATGGAACAACATACACAATTTTAAATATGGTGACTACAACCCAAACCCAACGACAAAGCCTTTCACTCTCCAAATCCAAATCCAACTACGACGGCGGAGGCGACGCCATCTCCGCCTTAAACGAACGCATTCGCAGGGATCATAACGATTCTTCTGCAAGCAGAAACGGGAGCCGAAGCCGAATGGTGGACGCCGAAGAGGCCGACAAGTACATCCGAATGGTCAAGCACCAGCAGCAGCGCGGCCTCCAGATCCTCAAACGCCGCGCCGCCGCCAATGACGATGATGACAATGATGATGATGATGAAAAGACAAAGCCAAAGCCAAAGCCAAATCCAAAGCCAAAGCATAAGCAGGGGGGTTTTTCGTTATCGAACAAAATGGACCCTTACTCTCTCAGGTCCGGCGACTACGTGGTTCACAAGAAGGTCGGCGTCGGTCGATTCGTCGGCATCAAGTTCGACCTTCCAAGAGGCGCCTCCCCCCCTGTCGAGTACGTCTTCATTGAGTACGCCGATGGCATGGCCAAGCTTCCTCTCTCCCAGGCTTCTCGTCTTCTTTATCGCTACAATCTGTACTCCTCTCCCCCACCTTTCTTTTTTTTTTTTTTTGACTTATAGTTATAATTTTTTCATTTGCCTATTTCCCCTTCATTCTTCAATTCAACGAAAAAGTGTTTATCTTACAAAACAGTCACACTTAATACGCACCATTCCAATTAGAGGACAGTTTGTCCAAATTCCAAGGGACGTATAGATAAAGGCTCCCAGTTACGATATGGATGGATGGATGACTGACTGATATGTATATTTGGTGATTTGGTGTCAGCCCCACTGAATCGAAAAGGCCTCAAACGTTGAGCAAATTGAGCGACACCAGCGTTTGGGAGAAACGAAAGACTAAAGGAAAACTGGCAATCCAGAAAATGGTGGTGGATTTGATGGAGCTCTATCTTCACAGACTCAAGCAAACACGCCCCCCTTACCCCAAGACTCCTGCCATGTCTCACTTTGCTGCTCAGTTTCCCTATCAACCCACCCCCGATCAGAAGCAGGCTTTTATAGACGTTGAGAAGGATTTGACTGAGAGACAAGCCCCTATGGACCGCCTCATCTGTGGTGATGTTGGGTTTGGTAAGACTGAAGTTGCTCTTCGCGCCATCTTTTGCGTGGTCTCAGCAGGAAAGCAAGCCATGGTTCTGGCACCCACTATTGTTTTGGCCAAGCAACACTTTGATGTCATTTCTCATAGATTTTCTCTCTACCCGAATATCAATATTGGACTTCTTACCAGATTTCAGGTGTTACAAGTCTCCACATGGATTGAATTTCCTATTGCTTTTAATTAGTCATTGACTGTTGAAAACTGTTAACGACATGCAGACACGAGCAGAGAAAGAGGAATATCTAGACATGATCAAAAATGGTCACCTCGACATTGTTGTCGGGACTCACTCGCTTCTTGGAAGTCGAGTTGTGTACAACAATTTAGGACTTCTTGTGGTCGATGAAGAACAGGTTTGTGTTCTCAATCTTTTTTCCATTTTCTGCAATGAATCCTCTCCTCGTCGCTCACGGTTCTTCTCTTCTTGACTTGCATAAGTTTCTTCCTTGCTCTTGTCTCTTTATGTTTTATAGAGGTTTGGCGTCAAGCAGAAGGAGAAAATCGCTTCCTTCAAGACTTCAATTGATGTTCTCACTCTATCTGCAACGCCCATACCAAGAACCCTTTATTTAGCCTTGACTGGGTTCCGTGATGCGAGGTAATTAACTTGTCATGGTAATTCACAGCACCAAGTTAGTTGTTTGGAAGACAATTTTTTTCCTCCTAGTTTTTTGGTTCTTTATTATTTTTATTTTTTATTTTACTGTGATGTTAATCTAATTGTCCATTAATGTGATCTTATTATAATTTTTCACGAGCAATAATTTGAGGTTAGCATGGAGTTAAGTTTTGGAAGCTCGAATCTGCAAGGATTATGAAGAGCTTATAACCATTATTGAAGATTTCAAAAAAAAAAGAAAAAGTGTAAAAACATTGTTATTTCTACGCTGAATGAACAGCTAAGGTGTCAAAAGCATATCTTACATGGGGCACCACCTAGTTTACTGTTCCAGCGTGCCAAAATTCTGTTAGGCATCTTACTTAGATTTGTAAATTGCTCTTGCTTGGTTCTGTCTCCTTCTTCTCTTTTTCCAGTTTGATTTCAACTCCACCTCCGGAAAGAGTTCCTATCAAGACCCATCTTTCAGCATACAGTAAAGAAAAGGCAATATCAGCAATTAAGTATGAGCTTGATCGAGGTGGCCAAGTGTTTTATGTTTTGCCTCGTATCAAAGGTAACCTTTTGTTGATAAGTTATCTACAATTCTTTTGTTACTAGTCTAAAGTCTAAACACTACTGGCAATCTGTACTTTTGCAGTCATTACTTTATTAGGAAGCGATTTAAATGATCTTTTGTTTCAGGACTTGAAGAAGTCATGGAGTTTCTCGAACAGTCATTTTCGAATGTTGAAATAGCTGTTGCACATGGAAAGGTACTGTCTTCCTTTGCCTAACGTTTTCTATCTCACAAGGGAGCCGCTGTCCCCAAAAAAAAAAAATGAAGCTTTTGATGACGTTGTCATGGACATGGTGCAGTATTATTATATATGTTACGACATTTCAACGGTAGGACAGATTTATGACAAAAATCTGGTCCATTGTTGGAGATGAATTATAGTGTTGCAAACCAAACCTTTTTATGCCATACCTGCCCAGAGTGCGTATGTTTTTAGTTTTAACACATTATATTACCGATTGTTCTTGCAGCAATATTCAAAGCAGCTTGAGGAAACCATGGAGAGATTCGCACAAGGGGATATCAAAATTCTCATTTGCACTAACATAGTGGAAAGTGGTCTCGACATTCAAAATGCGAACACCATCATAATTCAGGATGTTCAACAATTTGGCCTAGCACAGTTATACCAGGTCTTTCTTTTTCTGTTTAGTAACGTAAATAAGAGATTTCTCATAGCAAGGTTGATGCATGCTAATTTCATCATCTTACCCGGTGGGATTTTATTTTTTTTCATTTCACATGCACTTGCTTCTGTAGATTATTCAAGAGTTGACAATTATCATGCGCTGAAACTGACAACTGTTCTTTTTTCCACATAGATGATTCATTGCTTTCTTTTGTGGTACAAAAAGGAGGAAAGCTTCTCAATCAATATTGCATATGGGACAAAGTTTGTTTTAACTATTTAATACAATTTTCCTTTTTCTGAGTGTTTATAGTTGCGTGGACGGGTTGGGCGAGCAGATAAGGAAGCTCATGCACACTTATTTTATCCAGAAAAGTCGCTGCTATCTGATCAAGCACTGGTACTATTTTTTTTTTTTTTCTCAAGCTGACTTTCATTTATGACCTGGTAAATCCTCATGTGCACTGGTAGATATTCATACTTGTTTTTGGATAAAATTTGAACTCCCAGTCGCTGCGCTGTGTTGTAGAAATCCTTGTCTTCACTTTTCAGGAGTTTATTAAAGATAATCCATTTGTGGTGGCCTTGTTTAGGAGAGACTTGCCGCTCTCGAGGAATGCCGTGAACTTGGGCAAGGTTTCCAACTTGCGGAGAGAGACATGGGCATAAGAGGCTTTGGTACCATTTTTGGTGAGCAACAAACAGGAGATGTTGGAAATGTTGGGATTGATCTGTTTTTCGAAATGCTCTTTGAGAGCTTGTCTAAGGTTTGCTTTTATACCAATTCCTGCCTACCAAACTGCTTAATATATTAAGTACAAATGAGGGAATAGCAAAGTGGTTAACATTCTTCACAAAGCAAAACGAGCCCGTTTGGTTTGTTTCGTGTGTTGTCCACATTAATATGTGCCTAACTGTACAATTGTAAACGTGCACATTATCGGTCACATGTAATATCTGTTTGTTAATTAGCATGATTGTTTTCAATTGAAGAGTAATATGTTATTTCTTTTCTTGTATAATACCAGGTCGATGAACACCGTGTAATTTCTGTCCCATATGGGTCAGTACAGGTATGTTATTCCTTGAAAAAGAGTTTATGTTCACCGGTTGGATATGCTGATTCCTTTGCTACGTGTTAATATCAAAGAATGTGTGTGTGTGTGTGTGTGTATTTTTTTTTTCCCTGTAGGAAACATGACAGCATATGCCGATACCTTTGCTATGTATTTTTGAACATATGCACGTGTGCGATTATGACTCTATAGCCAACTGATTTGATGGGTGTGTTGAAATAAATTGATCAGGTTGACATAAACATAAACCCTCATCTCCCCTCTGATTACATAAACCATCTGGAGAATCCATTGGAAATAATTAAGGAAGCTGAAAAAGCCGCTGAGAAAGACATCTGGAGTTTGATGCAATTCACTGAGAATTTGCGTTGCCAACATGGAAAAGAGCCATACTCGATGGAGATTATACTGAAGAAACTCTATGTGAAGAGAATGGCAGCAGACCTTGGAATAAGCAAAATATATGGGTCGGGAAAAATGGTGGTTATGGAAACAAATATGAACGGGAAGGTTTTCAAGCTGATTACAGATTCGATGGTCTCTGATGTGCACCGAAACTCTTTAGTTTTCGAGGGAAATCAAATAAAGGTAAAATCTTACGGAGTCATTTTTTGGCATTTGGAATGGAAGAGGTCTTGGGATCTGTTTACATTTTTGTTGAATTATTTTCGTTGGTTGCAGGCAGAACTTCTTTTAGAGCTCCCCAGAGAACAACTCTTGAATTGGATCTTCCAATGTTTGTCAGAACTCCATGCTTCCTTACCAGTCCTTGTAAAATACTAATCCTCACTGCATACGAAACAACTAGTCCATCAACTGTTCTTGAAAATGTGCGCATGGTTTGAGCGATAAGATGGAAGCCAATGTGTCTGTTTCGATTTTGGATGGTTTTCGGACATATATTTCCACACACACGCATTCTTCACAAAACATGTCGAGGGAGGCAGTGGACTGTAGACGCAAAAAAAAAAATCCGAGGTAAGTAGTCGGTGTTAGCAGTTCTAATTTAAGCAGATGATAATGCTTAACAAGTGGATTTCTATCATTCCAGGACGACGTACGTGGGGCAGAGACATGAAAACTTGAAGCCTGACAAAAAATGGCTTTGGTCTCAACTCTGAATGCAAGTTTGTCAAGCTGTTATCAAAACTTCATACATCACCTTTTACCATAATTGGTTGTTTCCCATTTCTGATATCACCATGACAAGCCTAGATTTCTGGTTAGATTGTATTTTATTTTTTATTTTTTATTTTTTATTTTTTATTTTTGTAATTTGCAAAAAAAAAAAAAAATTGTTGTCATGTATTTCAGGTACACACTTCCATGTTGTTAGCTGAGAAATCTTATATACGCGTGTAGAAATCAGTTACAGTTTTAATAAAAGTAAAAAAAAAAAAAAAAACTTTTATTTATTTGTTTACTTGTTGAATTAATCAAATGTCTATATTTCTATCTTGGATCCATCCGGAAAAATAAGAGTGATTAATACCAAAACTAAATTAATAAATGTCTATTTAATTAATACTCTCTTAAAATCTATCCTTTAATTGATCAATTTTCATTATATCTAATTCAATACTCTCATCCAGTACAGAGCAAAAAGTCACAGGATTCTCGGTAATCCCCTTTACAAAGTCAAATATTAATAAATATTATGTTATTAATATTAAGGAAATTGCCAAGATAAAAATTATGAGGTCGTCATTGCCATAATAATAATAATAATAATAAATAATTCTACGTGAGACCGTGGAAATTCTATGTCCTAGGGGAATTGACCATGTCATTACCATAATTATACTAAATAAATAAAACGGTGTTTATAAAACATGGATATTTTACTCATTCAGTACCTGAATTATATATATTTATTCTAATTTATTATACATAATCATGGTTCAATTTCATGCTTACATGAAATTTTAAAACAAATAATGATATTTACAATAAAAATTAACTTATATTCTTATTAAAAATATTTATTATACGTTTGGTTGTAATATTACATTCATAATACATTTAAATACCAATTACATCGTAATTTAAATTTAATATAATTATTATTAATTATTTTATTTTTTTTATCACTTCTCTTAATCATGTTAGGTACTTTATTTCTTCATATATATATATATAGTGTGTGTGTGTTTTTTTTTTTTTTTTTGAGTTAAATTGGGTTTGATATGTTGTTGGAGACCGAAGGATGGGGAATAAATATAATGGGGTTGAAAATGGAAGTTGTTGAAAATGGGGAATTTGGGATTTTGACTGTTTTGAGACTGGTCGGTGTGAATGGTTGATCGTCACAGAATGAGGGTGAAAGGTCTATTCCACCATTACTACCTCTAGGCATCGTGTTAATAGAACGCTACGGAAATAATAATGATAAGAACGATAATAAAGTGTTTTGAACCCACCAATTTTTTGAATATTCCCATTAAGATCTAGTCTGGTAAAAATAACTAAATAATTTATTGGTGTTATTATTATTATTACTATTATTAGTAGGAATAGTAAAGCCAAAAAAAAAAAGGATAAACAAATAAAAATCATAGTAATTATTGTTTATCAAGCAAAGCCTTTGCTTAGCTCATAATAAGCAGTATTATTTTCCATATTTGCAGGTAGTGGTGTACTGAAGCAGCAAATTTGTGGAAATTGTGGAGTAAGCGTTTTGATTGGCAGAATGAGCTTTCAAGATCTCAAATATTGCGCCAAACAGACTGCGTCCTCCTCCGATGTAGCCGCCGCCATTTCCGAGATCAACACCTCCGTCGCCGCTTTCCGGCGCCTCGTCGACGCCCTCGGAACCTCCAAAGACACTCCCAATCACCGCCTCAACCAGTTCGTCTCTTTCTCTCTTTCAAATAATATTAATTTTGATGTGTTTAAATTTGAATAATGTGAATGGGGCAGGCAAAACACAACGCAACGGATTCTGCAGTTGCTCAAAACCACTTCTGCCAACCTCAAATCTCACCGCCACTCTTCTGTTACTGTACTCTATTCTATCTCTCTCTCTCTCTCTATATATATATATATTTCATCCCATTGGGCATTGATGATTGAATCTCTTCTCAGGCAAGTAAGAAGATAGAAGATGCGAAGCTGGCAAGAGATTTCCAAATCGCATTGCAAGAGTTTCAGACACTCCTGCATCTTGCCTCCCACCAATACTCCACTCACTTCCCCTCTTCTGCCTTCCCTTCTTCTTCGTATATTTCCCACCTCGTTCCCCTCCAACCTTTTTCTTTTTCTTTTTCTTTTTCTTTTTCTTTTTCTTTTTATTTTGAATATATATATATGTGTGTGTATGTGTGTGTGTGTGTGTGTATTTTAAGATTCTCTCTTTCATTGTTAGTGACTTAAGTGTCTACCTTAACTTAGTTAAGTTTGTCCTATCCAAAAAAAAAAAAAAACCCTCAAATTAAGTTTGTGAATGTTGTGGTGCAGAAGCAGCTCTGCTTCCATTGAAGCTGTCGAATACCCGGCTGACCACTCCCACCAACCGTTGCTTATGGAAGTGGACCACAGCCGGTATGTATTGTAAATTTCTAAGTTACCTCCTAACACTATGTGGATGTGGATATATATATATATATTTTTACAAAAAGTATATATACACCATAACACTATGCGGGTGAGTCTGTTATTCCATCTTTAATTCTTAACTCGGCAGTTTCTTTTTTAAGGTCTTGTTGATCCTGCCTTCACATCACATTAACGTTATCATTATCATTCCAAATTATGTGCTTCCAAATTACTCCTTCCCAAATTAACCCACCCTCTTCAAGCAGTCATGTACGTTATACTTTTTTGTTAACACAATCACAGCATTTTTTTTTTAAATCCCAAAAAATAAAAAATAAATAAAAAAACAGGGAACAAGTGATTATGGTTGGCAACGAAATCGCTTTCAACGAAGCCATAATTGAGGAAAGAGAAGAGGGTATCATAGACATACAAGTGCAGATTGACAAGGCCAATCAGATTTTGAAGGACCTTGCTGTTCTTGTCCATCAGCAAGGGGTTGTTGTAGGTATTCTTCTCCTTCATCCGAAACCCTTTCCTCCCCATATTTGTCATCTCCTAATTTCCTGCTTTGCTTCTTACTAATCCCTTTTTTTTTTTTTTTTTTGAACAGATGACATTCACTCAAACATAGACGACTCCTCTGCTGCAACTACTGAATCTAGAGTTCAGCTGGCTAAGGCTTCCAAAAGCGTGAAATCGACATGTTCTTGGGTGAGCATGATTAGACATTTTGCATTTTTGTTGGCCTCGAGCATTATGAAAAGCATTTAACCATATCAGGACTGTAGGAGCGTTACATTTCTACTAAAAAACCAAGTATGTCTGTCTTCATTAGCATATATCAGGACTAATGATTTGGCTCCTGATTGGTTTTGAAAGAAGTTTACCAATCAACGTGTATCCAGATGTGTTGGTTGTAGTCGACAAGTTAATTAAAGATGACGGTAGTACTAATTCAGCCTCTACTAGTGTGATACTTGAGATGTCATTGCCAATAATCAAGTTAAATGCAATGTAGCAAAAATGTTTCGTCCCAATGTTGGGATACTTTTTGCTTTCTTATCTTGTTTACGAGTTCTCTGTGAATTTTCTTATGCCGATGCCTAATGTTGTTTACGGTTTCATGTGGGCAGTGTTGGTGGGTGGTGCTCGTGATGTTTGTGGTTGCTCTGTTTATCTTTTTGGTTTTCCTTTTCCTATGATCAATGTCACGGTATGCCTGTACACGAGGATGTATTTCTTATTTCTCATTTCTTTTCTTTATTATTATTATTATAAATTTTTTTTTATATTGTAAATTCCATTAGTATTTCACTTTTAGGATTGGTCTGATGGTGGTTTATTATTGTTTCTTTCTTTTGTTGATTGGGAAAGGGGGAAAAAAAAAAGAAAGGGAAAAGGTTGTAATTAGAATTGCTTTGTGGGACATATTACATATAAAGTATGTACCTTATCTTACATATAAAGTTAAAAAAAAAAAAAAAAACCCACTTATTGGCAAATGGAACATATTTCATTAAAATCACTCATTTACACGTGTGTTTTAGCCTTTTCCAATCTTAAATGTTTTGTGTGGATTGCGCATTTGGAAAGTAAGTAATTACACTAATAGTGTGTTCGATACACATTTTTTTTATATTGTATTTAAATATAATGTAATTTTTCTCAAAATACAAAAATATTTCATTCAAATACCAATTAAATCACATTTTAAATCCAATACAATCACTATTCATTATTTTACTTTTTCTATTATTTTTATTAATTACATCATATATTCTCTCTTCTTTTTTCTCTCTATTTTTACCCATCACATCACATATTTATTATTAAAATATAATTCAAATATTTTTCACTCAAACACACAATGCATTCAAATACAATACTAATACTTTTCTTCCAAATACAAATTACATTCAATATATTACATTCAAATGTAACGCAGATGCAATGCGTTCACCAAACGGAGTATAAAAGTTTGTTTTGAGAATATCATACTATAAGTATGTCTTTTTTTTATAATATTACGTAAATATTTATTTTTAAAAAAATATATATATAGTATTTGTTTTGTCTTTTTATCAAAATTAAGCATCATTACACTTTCATTCATATTCTTTTTTTTTTCCCTTTTTTTTAATTAATGATGATTTTCTTTAATGATAAATGTGAATCATTTTTAATAAACCCAAACACCATTTAGCCATAATCTGTATTCATTCATTTTTATTCAGTTATCATAAAAAACATGAAATTTTTTAATGAATCGACAATTTTTAAGATAAACACATTTTAACTATTAAAATATCATATCTAATAAAATATAAAAAACGAAAATTATCATAAAGATCACAACATTATTATAAAAGTGATGTATAATTTATAATGAAAAAAAAAATCATCATAATTTAGATTTAAAATTTTCTTTTTTATAAAATCTCATTACCAATACAATGAAATTAATCTTAACCTATTTATTCAAACGTATTTTATTTTCATTTTTTGTTTTATTTTTTATAATATCTTGTATTAATTCTTAATTCTTTATTAAGGGTAACATTGTTTTTAAAAGTATATTTTAGATATTCATGTAAATAAAAAGAAAAAATTAACAATTTTCAATTCTAACACCTCTAATTTGGATATTTATGTAAATAACCCTTTTGAAATTGGGTCCAAATTCCAAAAAAACCTCATTCCAAAAAACTAGTTCCGATAGAATTTTTTAGACTGACCAATGAAAATTTTAAATAATTATTCAAATATAAGTTCAAATGTTTAAGTTTAATTGTTCTTTTTTAAATATTAATATCCAAATATTTATTCAAATAATAATACAAATATTTTTAGTCCAAATCCATCCAAATGTGAAAAATTTAAATGGCTCCAAATGTCCATTCAAATAATAATCCAACTATTTTCACTTCAAATATTTCCATCCAAATGTGAAAAATCTGGATGGCTTCCCAAACCAAAACCCTTACTTTCGTTGAACCACTCATTTTGGCTTTTTTTTTTTTTTTTCTTGGGTGAATTTGTGGTAGGTGCCTTTTTAAAATACTTACTGATAAGGCTTATTTTTTAGTTGTTTGGTGAATTTTGAACGTTTAGATATTATATCTGTCTGATAATATTAACTAAGGGTGGGCGCAACATCTATTTTATCTGATGTATCAAATCAATCCAGTCGAATCCATATTAAAAAAAAATGGATATCAAAATACAATCAAATTGGATTTAGATGGAAATTTGACTCATCTAATTGGATTAGATTAGATATCGGATTTTAATTTTAAAAATCTAATAAATATAATCTAATCAATATACTTATATTTTATATAAAATAATTTAATTTTATATTATATAATATATATAAATATAATATATTATCTAACTTATTTTTTTATCTTTTTTTTATAGGCACATTTTTTTAATCTTTCTTTACTTAACTCTTTTTTCGGTTTTTTTTTTCTTTTTCTAATTTTGTAGATATCTTAGTTAAAATTTAATAACTCAAAATAAATTGACAAATCGAAAGAGATTTCTCTTTTATGAGCTTGTCATGCCAATCGTAATATGATATTTATTTTTATGATTATCTTTTTCCTAGTATTTTGTTTTTAATTTAGACAAAGATTATGTTATATTAACTTAAAGTTCTTTTACTTTATTTACTATATTAGGTGATTTTAGTTTATTGTTATATGATAAATAAATGACGGAGAATTAAATTGAGGGATATAGAGGACTCAAATTGGTGGAAGAAGAGAGAAAGAGAGAATATGATTATGAGAGAGGAGAGAGAGATGGTGAGCAAAAGGAAAGGCTAAGAGGCGGTGTGACTAATAGTTTGTGGGTTTGTAGATGGGGAGGAAGTTGGCGGTGGTGGTCGGGACTGGAAGAGGAACCTTGGCTTGCTGTTGTCATCCAAGAGCTTCATTTTTTCCATCGATACATCTTGGTGCTCAAAAAGTCCCTTTGATAAAAAAGCCAGTTTTGTTTTTAAAGGGTTGACACTTTAACCTCAACTAAAATAACTCAAGTGTAGGAACTAAAATCACATTTTAACCTCAACTCTTTCTCTCTCTGGGAAATAGTGAAAGAGAAAAAAAAGGACGTTAAAGAGGTCATGAATTTATTTTCATCTTGGCTTTCTTCCCCACTTTTCTTCTAAACTGCTTCATCATACATTGCAACAATATTTTCTAATTTTATTTGATCCTTTCCCAAACTATCAATTTGGCAGTCTACTTCATCTACTTTGTCCTTTTTTGATTTTGTTGCATCTACATTGCATCATGTTGATATTGCACACAACATCATCATTTAATTTAAGCACCAGATTGATGGTTATATAAAGTAATACTTATGTTTGACATTACACCTCGCCTTTCCCAAACTGATCAATCCATACTTTCAACTATAGACCAACTACTTATTCTTCTATTCGTATTGCATCAACATTATGTTTACTTTTTATTTCCCCTACACATTATTTATAATAACTAAAGGAAAACATGGATTCATTGTAGCCACAACAGTAACTACAGTGAATCCACCCCCTGTCCTTACTAGATGCTTTGCTTAGTTTGTCCCTATTTATGTGGGTAGGTTGTATTGGTTGGGGTGGGCCTTTTGGTCTCTTTGCCCTAAATTGGTGGTTGATTTGATGTATTTGCCCTTTTGTGTATGCCTAAACTTTATTTGTGATGATGGGCTTTTTGTCTTTTTGGCCTTCTTGTGTGCTTTCACACTTTTGCCCCTAGTACTCCCTCTCTTCCTTGCTTTTTGCTGATGGCCTTTTTGCCATTTTGCTAAGAAAACCTAGCCTTTTCCTCTGTCTTGTCTTGGTCGCCACTTTCCTTTTTTTTGCTTATAGTTTTCATCTTTTTTTTCTTTCCCTTTTTTTTTTTTTTGGCTTCTCTTTTCTACTTTTTGTTTATGTTTTTGGCCTTCTTACTGTTGCCTGCTCCTTGCCTATGGCTTTGGAGTCGTTTTGCTGGGAAGGCCTTGCTTGCTCATTTGTTTCCTTTTCGCAGCCTCTTTCCTTCATTTTATGGGTTTGAATTTTTTTGCTTTCCTTTTTTCTTTTTTGATTTTTGTTTTTGATATTCTTGGTGCTATTCTTGGATAAGGTTTTCCTTTTTTTTCCTCCTCTCTATCTTACAGTGTCTTTTGTTCTCTATTTTTCATTTCTTGTTTTTTGCCTCCTTCCTATTGCCTACTCCTTACCTATGGCTTTGGTACGCCTTTACTGAGAAACACTAGCCTATTTTTATATTTCTTTATTACTGCTTCCTTCATTTTCTTGGTTTGGATTTTTTCTATTCCTTTTTTTTTTTTGGTATTGTTACTGTTCTTCATGCCCAATTTGGTTTTTTGGTTTTTCTTTACCTCTGCATGCTTTCAATTTATGACTTGTCTTTTTTTTTTTTTGTTTCCTTTATTGTTTTCATTCTTCATGCCTGATTTGGTTTTTCTTTTTCTCTACACGTTTTTGTTTTGTGATTTGTCTCTTTTTTTATTTTTTTTATTCTTTTTATTTTAACTAAGCATGCAGTCTCTTAGTTGCAACTATTGTTATTTATTTCTTTTTATTCATCTTTGTCGGTTTTTTCTGATTTGTCTTCAATTTTACCATTTCATGGTGTTTTTTAAGCTTTTTAAGGTGTTGGTGGAAACCGGATTTAGAAGGTTAAAGAGGTAAATTTATTGTTTCTTCATTTTAGATTCGATTTGATTGTTTTGATTTTGATGTTCATCATTACTCCCAAGTATGTATCTACTTGGCTGCAATTTTATTTTATTTTAATTATGGCATTGTTAGTGATCTCTTTGTTTTATTTCGTTGGATTATGTGCTTGGGATGATGATCTGGCCTATTTTATATGGATAGATTTAATGCATTTTGAATGTTTTTTCTGCAATCCAGATTAAAAAAAATTTAAAAATGAAAGTCAGGGGATTAGGTTGTGTACTTGAGCTGATGATGTGACTTAATTTATGTGGGTTAATTTAATGTGGTTTTGATGTTTTCCCTTCAATTTATCTAGAAAAAACAAAAAATAGAATTAAAATGAAAAAATTGGTAAAAGACCACTGGTTTATTTTTTTACCTTTGACCGAGGAGGTTTTTTTTTAATTAGTCTTTTTAATATTTTTTTTGTCTGTTTTGTTAGTCAAAGGACAATTAGGACATAAATTTTTATGGTCAGGTCGTTGCGTTGTTCCTTATTGCTCTGTTATTTGTTCTTTTGAGGTTAATAAACAAAGGATTAGCTTTTTTTGACTTGTTTAGGCTGCTTTCTTTTATTATATGTCCTCTTTTAATTGTTGACATTTCAGTTTTTTTTTTCTCTATAATATCTTTGTTATATATATATTGGGAGTGTTAAACAAATTCATTTTTATACATGCTTAAGTCTTCATTTCGCCATTATAAGTCATCAGTCTTTATTTTATCTCTCTTATTTACACTTTCTTTGCTGGTGTTTGACCGTTTGGAGTCTGATCATTTGTTCCCTGATTTAATTGGTCCTAGGTATCATTAATACTTTCTGTATCATGTTTTCTCTGTTTAATGGCCTAACTGTGTTTTGTTCTATTACCAATAAATGTCTTCTTTGTATTTTGCATGTGTTCCATCCCAAATAATGTTTTATTACTTTTTCAACTTTGGTTTTATTTGATTGACAAATATTATTCATTGTTTGTTTTCTGTGTTGTTTATCTATGACGTTGCTGTTTTGTCATCCCATGTTGTTGCTTTATAAAAATCCTATAAATAAAAGGTTTCGCTACTCTATTATTGATTATTATTTTGAGTTGTGAATGATATTTACATGATTTTAGGCTTTTATTAGTGCAGTTAGTATTTCATCAGTTTTCTATAATATTTTCACCTATACTCTTTCTTTGTCTTTGTCTCTTTATTTTCTTTCCTCTTTGGTTTTTTTTTTTCCTCTCGTCCTCCCTCTGTGTGTGTGTGTGTATATATATACATATCTATTTATATACATTTTTTCTCAACTGGTTTTTTTTCTTATTTTCTTTATGATGTTTTATCTCTCTCTATTTATCGATTGGCAACAATAATGGTCATGCAAATCTTGGTATGTTGAGGATTATACAGGTTGTTTAAAAGTTGCCATGAATGGTGATCTATCTCTATTGATGCTAACTTTGGTTCATAATACTATCTTTGATATTCTTTTGAGTTTTCCTTGCTACTTATGAGGGTTGCTAACTAATGTTTGTTTTATAGTGTTCTGTCCTCCTTGCTGTTGGTGAGTGCTTTGTCAAATTTGGCTCTTAGTTTATGGGTGGGCTTTGTTGATGAGGTTGGGCTTTTTATCTCTTAATTGTGTATTAGGAATCGGTTTAATGCATTTGTCCTTTTGGGTGTGTCTAGGCTTTGTTAGTGGCGATGAACTTTAGGCCATTTTTTTTGTCTTTCTGTGTATTTCCATACTTTTGTATCTAGTGCTCCTTCTCTTGCTTGCTGTTTGCTTAGAGTTTCGGTATCATTTCATTAGGAATTCTTAATTTAGTTCTCTTATTTATAAATTTTTTAACTCCTGTTCACTTTCTAATTGCTTACCTACTTCTATTCCTTTGTTATTGTTTCCCACTACTTCCTCTATGTCATTAGTTTTTTAGGTTGTTCCAGCACAAGGCAAATAACAATTATTACACTTTGTTCACCTTCAGCTCCTTTTGTTATTTTAATAGCTTGGATATCTACTTTTTCTATCCACTTGCTTTACTCTTCTTATTCATCCATTCATGTGGTAGCTTTTAGACAATCGTGTATTAGACTTCGGTATTTTATTTTTTATCATGTATGTAATATAACATATGTGACAAATCTTGGACTTTGATAACATTTTAAGAGTTTATTTAGTTGCCAGCAATGTTTTCTTTTTCCCCTCTTAAATTTTTCTTTGATTAAAAAAAGAAAAAAAAAGGGTGTAAAGGAAGGGGTGGATCATTTTATCTGGCAGTCAAATAAATTATTATAAAATTTATTCATATATAGATTTGTTATACGTTGATGATATTATTAAATAGCTTAGCCAATTATCATTGTTTTCCCAATTTATTTTTCTTATTTTAATTCTATTCTTATCTTAGTATTATTGTTTAAAGAACATTAAATTACATTATTATTATTATCATTTATTAATATGTAACATATTTTATTATTGGTTTCTATATTTTCCTATATGCATTTATTAAATATATAATTATTAAAAACATAATAAATACTTAAATCTCATAATTAGATAAGCTTGATTTGTTTGTTCGTGATTGAAGGAATGGACGTGCCCCCGCAAAAGAGGAGTAAAAAAATTTGTATATCATAAATGATGTTTTATGATATGTATATTTTAACTGAATTATTGTAACTAATTGTTGCATTATTTATTTAATATATGTAATTATATAAGTATTTTATAATTTTTCAAATTCATAATACTATATAATAATAATATAATATGATATAATACATAAAAAATAATTTTATCATCTATCATATAATGTATTAAATTTAAATATACTGTAGTATCATCGCCGGTGTTTGTGCTCGTAAATATCTATCATAATAACATTATATTCGGCTCCTGCATTTCATTTTAATACCTTTCTTACCCCTCTCAAATAAAACCTTGCAGATTGCAGAGTCGATATCATGTTTCCCAGCACGTGTCCATTTTTTGGTAGATTTGTCAGCCCACGTCTGCACCATTTGCTATCCGGTATTGGATGGTAGACATGCTGTATACACATACATATACATATACATATACATACGTATGTCCAATACATATATATGTATTTCATTTTTGGTCTCAAGTTTTTGCCTTTTTTAAAATATATATTTTTCAAAAAATTAGGTAAATAGATAATTTTTAAATACTTATTTAAGAAAATGATTGAATTTTTTAGTTTAAGAAAATGAGCATTAATTAATTAGTGATTGATCACAATTAATCATTTATTAATCCTAATTAATTAGAAAAGAAATACATATTAACATTAGTCAATTATTAGTTAATTACAGTAGGTCATTGATTAATTGATGTATCATTTTTAAAAAAGGAATTTTTTTAATTTTATAAAACTTTGATCATTTATTTGCAAATTTCTTTAAAAAAAGTAATTTACCCACTAATCTTTATATTTTCAAATCTTTCATTCCATTTTTTTTTGCCAACTTTGTCCCCATTAAAATAAGTTATACCAAATACATCGTCATTTAAATATTTGTTCTTACAATTATTTAAATATGATTTTGTCATATGGAGCATTCATGAATATTTCTTATTTCAACAACTAATTCCTTTTCAAATGCGTCCTTAAATGTATGTTTTTTTTTTTCCCTATAATTTGTTTGAGTGTAGTTTGTTTATGGAAACAGATATAGTATATCATTAAAGCAATTGACATAAAAAATTTTCTGCTAATAAATACATAAGAGACGGATGAGAAAAAGAGTTGGGAAGTAGCCGTATTAAGTAGACCGAAGGGTTGAACGAGAAAGGGTTTTAAAGCGTACGATTTTGAAAAGTCCTGTGGGTTTTGCTTCTAGTAGCCTGGCCTTGTCGTTGTAGGTTTGGACAAAATGGACCTTTTCTTGTTTTTTATTTTTTATTTTTGGTAATGTAAAAATAAAGTATTGGTGGAGGGAGGAAGGACTGGGACTAGGAGTCGCCGTATGATCAAACAAATGATGAATGTAAAAAAGGAAAGGACAAGACTATTGCTTTGAGGGGAGAGGAAAAAAAAAAAAAAAGGAAAACATATGAAGTGATTAATAAAATTAATAAAAAAGATAAAAAAATAAAATATTTTTATATTTAAATAAGAATTATATTATATTTTATGTAGATAATTATTTTACCTTTTAAAAAGCTGCAAATAAACACAATCACCACGGTTTCATCAACTGGTAAACGTATGCAAGGAAAGACATGAATCAACTAACTGGACTTGTTTTTATAATGATAATAATAATTAATAATAATAATTATTATTTTGCCAAATTTATAATCGGCACAATAAAGCTTGCTGCGTTACGGACATAAGATTTGCACATGTTTTACATATAAAATAATACGTATGCTAGCTTTGGAGCAAGATATATCAAGTAATGATAAACTTAATTTCGATTAAATTAAATTTTTTTTTTTACTAATCATTACTTGCTAATTACCCACACCTGACCACGCCAGCGTTAGGACAATGCGAGTAGCTAATATCCATTTAAATTTGTTTGTTTTAAAACCTACCTTACACAATCTTATTTGTGAAATTTGAGAAATGGGGGGTAGAGAATTGCGTAGCCGACACATGATTTTGACGGCCCAAATTTCTTTCTTGATTCTCCCCGTCACTTTAGTTTTTCACCCACTTCCCTCAACAACTTTTTCCCCTTTTGCTTTTTCTTCCTTTCTCTCCTTTTTTTTTTTTTTTTTTTTATTACTTCAAAATAAAAATAAGAAGTAAAACTAAAAAGACTTTTCTTCCTTTTCCTTTTTTTTTTTTTAATAAAATTTCTCAGACGTCAGACCTTTCTTTCATTCTCATTTCTCACGTCTCAGGTTGACCTGACGGCGTTCTTCTTCTTATAAATTAAATAAATTATATTACGGAAAAAGAAAAACGCTTCACCATTTTCATTCTTTTCCATTTGATTTGTGTTTATTTATTTATTTATTTATTTTTTAATTTTCTGGAAAAACAAAAGAAATATACTAAACAGCTTTCCCTGTTTCAAAAGAAAAATAAGCTCCCAATATATAACAATGAATAATATCGTTCTGAATTTCTCTCTCCAACGAAAAAAAACAAGGAAACAGTGAATAGTATATCTTTTCGGTTTTGGAAAAATATTTTTATTGAAAAAGGATTGGAGCTTGTTCGGTCGTTTGCTTTCCTTGGATCCGCAGCGACCAAGTCCAAAAATACTTTGTTTAGAGAGAGAGAGAGAGAGAGAGAGAGAGAGGACAGATTTAACAAAAACACACGCAGCCAGATATAGAATCGGAGCCACATATCAAAGCGAAGCAAAGGTTCGTGCTTTTTTTTTTTTTCAAAATTTTCTTTTAATTTATAAGTTTTGGAGAGAAAAAAAAAATTTGTTTCGGTTTTTGTGAATTAGAACGAAATAAATCTGTTGAAATGTATCCACAGAGGCAAAGTTGTAGAGCAGACGAGAATGCATTGAATGTATGAATCATAAATCTGATGAAGTGTTTCCCGATTTTGATAATTTGATCCTTTTCATTTTTCTCTCTTTTTCTAATCATAAATCTGGTGGAGATGGGTATTTTCCATCTTCTAAATCATTTTTCGTCATGTTTTTGTTGCTTCCATTCTGAGAGGATAATAATTTGCTTCTCCAACGCCGATGTCATTCATTTTTTTAATATGTTCTACTGTAATGCATCAGTGATGGGTCCTGGTATATATATACACACACACACACACATATTATGAAAATAAATTATGCTTCTCTTTGATCCCTTGTTCACAACAACAGAGTTGCTCAGCCTTGTTTGCATTGACGTTTTTGAGCACTTGTCTACTCTTGCTGGATTGGAGATTGGAGATTGGAGATTGGATCCAATTGGAGATTGGAGATTGTATCTGTGTAGGTTAATGTTGATGTATTGAGAACCTGGGCAAGTTGTCATTTGAAACCGCATATTATACATACATATATAAACACACACCCGCATACATATATATGTGGACTGTAGTCTCGTTGGCGACTTCACATCTCTAATCCCATGGGAGAGTGGGTCGTCGGTGCTTTCATCAACCTCTTTGGCAGCATTGCCATCAACTTTGGAACCAACCTTCTCAAACTAGGTCACAACGAGGTACCCTTCCTTTTCTCCAGAATCGTCGTTTGTGTTTGAATTATTTGTTACTTGAATCTCATCTTATTCATTTTATCCATTCATGCGTTGGTGATACTCGTACTAATGTTTGTTTGTTTGTTTGTTTCTTATCTCATAATCAGCATTGACTCAAAACTCTTTCTATTCATGCCGACCCCATTCTATGCACCTTGTTGCGAGTTACGAGAGAGTTACTTATGTTATTGAGTGTGTGTATCTCTTTTGCAGAGAGAGAGGCATGCCATGTTAGAAAGTGATGGCACCAATGGAAAGCACACTCTCAAGCCCATTATCTACTTCCAGACTTGGAGAGTCGGTAATTCCGCCACTTCTTTTGCAACTTCTACTTTGTCACCTGAGATTTCTGACCGTTGTGCCTCAATATATCATGTTTCTATTAAAATGCAGGCATCGTATTTTTCATTCTCGGAAACTGCCTTAATTTCATTTCCTTTGGTTATGCTGCTCAGGTCAGTTTGAATTAAGTTCTGTTTTTCTGTTTCAGTGGTTGTTTTTGTTCTGCGTGATGACTGCTACATATTTTGCAAGGGTGAACACAATTGCGTATGTTGCAGAACCACATCATATTTATTTCTAATCATATTTTATTTTGTCATTTTCTCTTGCCTTTCTACTTTTGCAGTCACTTCTTGCAGCCTTGGGATCCATTCAATTTGTGTCCAACATTGCATTCGCTTACTTTGTGTTGAACAAAAGGGTGACTGTTAAGTATGTTCAAACCTGAAATCCCAATAATCATTCTTCTCATTTTGGTGGACTTCTTGTCTCCCTACTTATAATTGATTTTATCAATAAAAAGGTTGTTTATTATTATTATTATTATTATTATTAACAAAATTGATGATTCATGACTCCATTTTCTACATTTTATCTATTTTCTTATTGCTAAAATGCATCCCAATATTATAAATTGGTTCCTTCACAGGGTAATGGTTGCCACAGCTTTCATTGTTCTTGGAAATGTGTTTCTTGTTGCTTTTGGCAACCATCAATCACCTGGTACATAACTTGCTTCCAACTTCCAAGTCAGTTAATCTCATGATTCTTTCTCACATCTGTTTATGCGTGTTTTTTCATTTATTGTTGAGAAGAGTTCCTAATCCATCATTTTCTTCTAGAGTTTGTTATGGCAACAATACTGGGTAGTATGATGCAATATGGTTCCTAAAATCTGGGAAATTGTATGAAACCTTATGGAAAAATATGCATTATCGTTCATATGAATGGGCTAAGCTGCTGAAGTGAATCACCTCTTATACTGATTAGATTATACTTCTCCATTTCAGTTTATACACCAGAGCAATTGGCGGAGAAATACAGCAACATTACGTTCCTTTTCTACTGCATGATTTTGGTCGTAGTGGTTGCCCTACATCACTCCATTTACAGGTGAGAACCAGAAACTACTGGTTCGTTCTTGCTGTATCATCTTTTGTGCATTGTTTTTGTAAATTATAAAAGCCTCCGTCACAATCTTTGCTAACAAAATTGCGGAGTATGCAGGAGAGGAGAAGTCTTGCTTGCTGTTTCCGGACATGACCTTAGACCCTACTGGCATATGCTACTCCCTTTCTCCTATGCCATAGTTTCAGGTGCTGTAGGATCATGCTCGGTATTGTTTGCAAAGTCTCTGTAAGTTTTACACCTAATATGGTTTTCCTTATGAGAGATGAAATGATATTACATTGTGTTCCTGACTCCGGTTTATTTGTTTTGTAGCTCTAATCTGCTAAGGTTGGCCATGTCTAGTAGTTATCAGTTGCATAGCTGGTTCACGTACTCGATGCTCCTTTTGTTTCTTAGTACGGCTGGCTTCTGGGTAATACTAAGTATTTTAGCTTTCCGTGGTCCAAGAAATGTTTGGTTTTGTTTCTTATTTGTTCACTCTTTCCACTTTGCCTATTTTTTGCAGATGACTCGGTTGAATGAAGGATTGTCCCTGTTCGATGCCATTCTTATTGTACCTATGTTTCAGATTGCTTGGACATTTTTCTCCATTTGTACAGGATTTATATATTTTCAAGAATACCAGGTATCCCCTCCCTCCCTTTATTTGTGTAGTAAGTGTAGTTATTGATGCTGCATCGGAAATGCTTAAGAGAAAGTAGCTTAAATGTCAAAGTAAAAAGGGGATATAAAACTGAGCTCACCACTAATGATGTCCATGCATTATTGCATCAAGCTAATATGTTGTTGTCGAAACAGGTTTTTGATGCACTACGGACGACGATGTTCATATCAGGGATGATGTGTGTGTTTATAGGCATCTCGTTACTGGCACCCGATGAAACAAAAGGTATTCTGATGGAGATATTACTAATTTGTATTACGGAGAGGATGAAGATGGAAACTTACTTGAAAGTCTCTTTCAGGTGCTGAAGTTAAAGACAATGCTTCTTTAGTCTCTTCTGTGACGTCTTCGAGCATTTCAAAAGAAATGGACAGGTATAGTACAATACGGTGCGAGTATGTGTGTGCATGTCAAACACGGTTAGTTGTTTTTGAAAGGGTTCTTGGTGGTATGCTATTTTGACTAATTTCGGTCGCAAATATAGGTTGGTTGTTGGATCTGAAGATGCGGTAAGTAGGGACACAGGATCATTCATGCAAGGGTTGTTGATGAAGATTTCGGATATTGTTGTCAAGGCGAAGGTATCGTAAATCACATATTAAACTATTGAAGAGCTGAGAAATACGCAATGCAAGAAACTGAAACTAACAAAAAAGTTGAACAATGTGTGAAAATTGCAGAATGCTTGTGCTTTATCATTAGGTTTTGGAGAAGATTCAATAAATGCATCTGCAGTACTAGTGATGCCGATGGTGTCGTCGAAGATAACAGGGTTTAGAGGAAGCGGGTTTGAAAGGGCAAAGCTATTCTCCATGAGAAATTCTGGTTGGAGTAAGATCCCTTTGGAGGAAGATGCTGTAAAGATGCTTGACCAAACTCCTCAAAGCCCTTGAATCTTGATTGATTACAACCAACATTTTTTTCTTCTTGATTTGATTCTACTTTGAAAGTTGAGGAGCATCCTTTTGTATTCTGATCTCAACACCAAGTGTCACATATTAAGAATTCTTAGTGTATATTCTTTTGTTAATATTACACTACATTACATTACGCAATAGAAGAAATTCACGTTTATCTTCAAATGAAAAACTCTCACACATCAGAGTGGTAATTTTTTTTTTTTTGGGTAAATTCACCTAGCAGAGTTGGATTTTGCCAGCAGTTCAGTTTTCTATTGGTACAGTATATATATATTATTAGAATAGGAGTGCTTGAGTGCTTATATCATTAGAATTGCAGTGTTTATAGGATTACCGACCTAATTTCAAACTTAAATTCCAATTAAAATGGAATAATAAGAATGCTCTCCTCGAATGCTGGCATGAAGGTTTTAAAACCTGAACTTCCGATGCTAGACTTGATAGACATGGAAAGAGGAAAATATGCAAAACAATATTTTTACTTACCCTTTATTAATTGAGTATTTGTTCCTTTTTTTTTTTTTTTTTGTAAAAAATAAAACTTTTCCAATAATGTGTTTGGTAGGATAAGAAAAAAGAAAAAAAAAAATTCCTGCAAGAACTTCGGTGGTCATTTATAAATTAAATTTTATTATTATTATTATTATGCTCAAATGTGTTTTTCTTTTTTAATTTTTTGGTAAGTTCTCAAATGTGTTGTCGGTTCTGTTAATTTTAGTGCAGTTTTTTACTGTTCACCTCAATTATATTTTGGATGGTTAATTTTTAATGTAGGTTATATATATATATATTTTAAGCAATACTAATAACATACGTAAGTTGTAGGTTAATGTTTATAAAAAATTAAATTTTTTATTTTTATTTTTATGATCAATTAGGATTGCATGTTTTGTTATGCATATTTTAAGCTTGTGGTAAATTATTAAAATTAAGTGTTTGTTTGGTGAACGCATTGTATTTGCATTGCGTTTAAATGCAATGCATTGAATGCAATTTGTATTTGGAAGAAAAGTATTAGCATTGCATTTGAATACAATGTGTGTTTGGGTGAAAAGTATTTAAATTGTATTTTAATAATGAATATGTGATGTGATGGGTAAAAGTAGAAAGAAAAAAAAAAGGAGAGAGAGAATATATGATATAATTAAAAAATAATAATAAAAAAATAAAATAAAAAATAGGGATTGTGTTGGATTTAAAATATGATGTGATTGGCATTTGAATGAAATGTTTTTGTATTTGGGAGAAAATTGTATTGTATTTAAATGCAATGTAAAAAAAATATGTTGCCCAAACATGAGCTAAAAGTTGAAGATATAGATTATAATTGGATGGTATATTTATGGGAAACAAAAAGAGGTTTTGACATTGATAATAATGATAATTATCACCCTTTTAAAGAAAAAAAGATAATTATTAAAAAAAGAGATTATTATTAATAATATGTTTGTATGGAAGATTTATTTAAAAAAAAATATTTTAAGATTTGAAAAATAAAAAGTTATGTAAACTTCTTTTTAAGTAGAAAATTGTTTAGATAAATAAAAAATTTATTTTTTTTAAAAAGCTTTTTTTTTATTTTATAAAAATAAAAAATTTTAAATATTTAAATAAAAAATTTTAAAAAATATATTTGTTTAAAATAAAAATTTTTTCATTTTATAAAAATGGAACTTGCAACAAACATACCCACTGATACACGATATTAATTTGCAATTGCTACTATTTGTAAGTATGCGTTGGCATATATCGTAATATTAATAATTTTAAAAAGAGAAAAAGAAAAAGAAAAAAGAAAAAGGCCAAAAAAGAAAAGAAAGAGGGGAGAGGGGGTTGAGGTGAGACGGAAGAGCAGAGCCGTCCGATGAGAATGGCGAAAAGAGAAACATGCGTCCTTCTCCGCTGCGACTGATCCAGCTTGATCTTCGCAAATTTGATTTATTTTTATTTTTTATTTTTATCGTGTTTAGTTTTTAATATTTTAATTTTTTTAGTTATTGAGAGAGAGAGAGAGAGAGAGAGAGAGAGAGAGAGGGAAAAAAAAAAAAAGAAAAAGGAATGGAATTGGAGAGGAAGGTGGCAGAAGCGGTGGAGGTGTTGAATCACTCGAGGGAATCGAGCAAGCGCGTGGCGGCGAATCAGTGGTTGGTTGAGTTTCAGCAGAGCCCCGCCGCCTGGGATGTCGCCACGTCCATTCTTTTGACTCCCCACCACCAACAGCAGCAGCAGCAGCAGCACCACCACCACCTCCACCAAGATACTCACTTTGTTCATCACAATCACAATTACAATCAAAAGGAGAATTACGAGCTGCACTTCTTCGCTGCCCACATTCTGAAGCGCAAGATTCAGAACGAATCGTCGTTGTGTTATTTAGATTCCCCAGCCAGACACGCTCTGCTCAACGCTCTTCTGGTGGCTGCCAACACATTCTCTGTTTCTGGTCCTCCTCAGCTCTTAACCCAAATCTGCCTCGCTATCTCCTCCCTCATTCTCCGTGGAGGGCTTGACCATCACCATTCGCATTCGCATTCGCATTCCCATGAACATGCCAACAGCAGCAACAACAGCATCATCATCAACAATAACAACTTCAACATCAACAACATCAACCACCCTAATCCAATCGATCAACTGTTTTACACACTTGACAATCTCATATTGCAGCAGCAGCAGCAGCCGCAGCCGCAGCCGAATAATGCTCCATTGGCTGTGCTGGAGTTGCTCACTCTTCTCCCTGAAGAACTCCTCGACACTTGTCATCATCCCACTATTACTCCCAGTCACCATTCCCAACACCTTCTCTCCCACACTCCTATGGTTCTTCAATTCCTGCTTGACCAATCCCACCAAGGTCTCGACTCTAGAAAAATTCTCCGTTGCTTACTCAGTTGGGTATGTTCCTTTTTTTTTTTTTTACTTATTCACCAACTTAAATTGCAATTACCATTTTATTCATTTATTTATGTATTGAGAATTAAATTAAAATTGTGTTTTAGGTTCGAGCTGGTTGCTTCTCGGAGATTCCCCAGGCCTCATTGCCCTCTCATCCCCTTCTTCATTTCGTATTCAATTCTTTGCAGGAGCTCTCCTCTTCTTTCGATTTGGCTGTTGAAGTTCTTGTTGAGCTCGTCACTCGCCATGAGGTTACCACTTCTTTCCTTCTTCTTCTTTTTTTTTTTTTGGGTTATTATTAAGTTTTATTCCAAAAAAAAAAATAATAATAATGATATTAATAAGAATTGAGTTTGAATTCTAAAAAAATTCCACAGGGACTACCCCAGGTCTTGCTATGTAAGATTCATTTTCTCAAGGAAGTACTACTTCTCCCTGCTCTCACTAACGGGGATGAGAAGGTCATTGCTGGTCTTGCCTGCTTATTGTCTGAGATCGGCCAAGCTGTCAGTTTTTTGTTTTGTCTTTTTATGTGATTTAATTCAACTGCATTTGGTTGTTCCTTCGTTTCGCGGTAACCTATACACCAAAAGTCATTTTTATTCTTTACACCAGGCACCCTCTTTAATTGTCGAAGCAAGTGCCGAAGCGCTTGCCCTGGCCGAGGCGCTTTTGAGGTTCATATAAACTATAATCTCATTCTTACCTTTTTACCTACGTTTTTCTTTTACTAATCTTTTCCAGCAATCGCATATCATCTTCATGTTTAACTTGTTTGCAATTTTTATTTCCAGTTGTGTTGCATATCCAAGTGAAGACTGGGAGATTGCGGATTCAACTCTGCAATTTTGGTAGTTTCCTTTTGTTCTTCATTTCATATGATATGTGTCTATTGCTATTGCTATTTATTTTGGTGCTTTCCTTTTGTTCTTCATTTCATATGATATGTGTCTATTGCTATTTGGTTTTCACATGTTTGCTCTGCATTTTATGCATTCAGTAATTTTTAAATTTTCCCCATATTTTCGTTTTATTCTTTTCTCGATGTTGGACAATGATACTAATGCCTCACAATATGAGTACATTCACGCATCTCTTTGAACTACTTTTACGTTTCCACAAACTAGTCAATGTTTATAAACCGCAACCGTGGCATAGTCAATTCTCATTTTTTGAAAACTCTTGACGGTACTTCTTTTCAAGTTCTTGTACATCAAGGTTCTTTCGAATAGCTTAGAATATAGATACTCGCTGATATCACGGATTATTAATATTAAGCTCCTGGTATGGCATTTTCTTCAAAGTTCAACGTCTTTCTCTAAGATTAAAATTATGATAACCCTTAATAATTTGAATTTCCAGGTCTAGTCTTGCAAGTTATATTCTTGCCATTGATGCTGACGCAGCACCGAATAGGAAGCCTGTTGAAGACATGTTTTTTCCACTGTATTCAACTTTACTAGATGCACTCTTATTGCGTGCTCAGGTTCTTCCTCACTCGCTTTGCTTTTCCTATATTGAACTTGAAAGGGCTTAATGATTGTGCCACGTCTAAAGTAATTCAACCTTTAGGTTGTTTTCCTTTGAAAAGGCTAGATTGGTTTCCTAGGTGTCTTGCTTCGGTGGGGCATAAGCCTCAACTTAAACTAGAAAGACATTAAAACAACTTAAGCCATAAATCATGTCAGTTCATAAGTGGTCGCATTGTCCCAAATTAAAAAGCCAGACACGTGTGAAGCAGCAAGAAAAATGATGAGAATGAAAAATACTTTTTGATGGAGTGAACTTACCAGCTTTGCTATGGTCTGTCTAGCTTAGATTAGTTACTTTGGCGCTTTAGGATACTCGCGAAGTTATTTATTTATTTATTTTTTTCCAAAATGAAAAATGATTTTAACAAATCAAGTCTCGAGTTTGGCAGGTGGACAAAAGTACTTTTGATGGTGAGAGAGGAGTAGCAGAACTACCTGATAGCCTTGTCCAATTTAGATTGAATCTTGTTGAACTTCTAGTGGATATTTGTCAGCTCTTGAGATCTTCTACATTTACTCAAAAGGTTCTTATACTGCTTTGGAATATCTGTTGGTATATGCATTTACACATGTTTTTAAGTTCATTTGTTTTTTATAGGCAAATGCTTTGTTGTGCCTGTATGTGTCGTATCCCTTGTGGGGTGTGCTCACTGAGTATTATCTCTTTATCTATTAATGTCATCACTTTTTGGTTTCTGCGTCGCGATGTTATTTTGTAGATTCTGCATTTGGTAGTGCCCTTTTAACAAAAATAAATAAAAGAAGCCAAAAATTCGATTGTAAAAGTTCAAATTAATTCTCTCAAGCTAAATAGCTCATGTTAGAAATATAATAATTTCATGTGCACACATTTTTATTTCCTTTTGTATCCTCTTTACTTGTCAGTTTTTTTCCCCTTCTATTTTCTAGTGCAAGCAATCCCATATGAGATGGTGGTTTTTATTTTGTAATTCCCTTTTGAGTTCCTGATTGGAAGTTTAAGTGTTTAGAGCATGTGTAACTGAGTTCCATCAGTTTTGGTGACAATATCAACGACTTGGACAAATTTCCTTATCTTCGATGGCATTTATTTGTTTTATCAGTCTTCTGCATATATTATGAGGTTATAGTCTCTCTGGTAAATTCAAGATAGTCTTTCTAAAAGGTGGTGAAATTCTACTGTAGCTTTTATTTGGTGGTTGGGCATCTGTGGCGCCAATTCCTTGGAAGGAGGTGGAAGCCAAATTGTTTGCTCTTAATGTGGTGAGCACAACTTGCTATTTCTCAACTTAATTTCTGTATTAGTGATTTTTTTTTGGGTTGGTGGGGGGGGGGGGGCGGTGGTGGTGTGTTGTGTTTGAGGGGCCCTCTTTTAGGACCTTTTTTTTTTTTTAATTTTTATATTTTTATAAATTTTAGACTAACCTCATTTGTCTCACAATAGTTGAATTGCAGATGCTAGGTGTCATATAAATGATCAATTTCCACTTCTCTCTCTCTCTCTCTCTCTCTCTCTCTCTCTTTGTTTTTTTTTTTTTTTGGTTATTATATATTTCTTCCTCTAATCAAGCTTTTTATCTTTGAAATTTGGATCGTAATTCTTTTTCTTTTTTCTTTTTAAGTTAACATAGAAGTCGTATCTTTGTGCCTGTATGGATCACTTGGCCGTGGTACTCCTTTGTAATTGCCATTAAGAGTTTCGGCTCAATTAAAATGATCTAGATTGGACCTTATCTGTATTGATGTTCTATGCTTTGATATACAAGGCTCCTATTCCAGGTTGCTGAGGTAGTCGTACAGGAAGGCCAAACTTTTGATTTCTCTGTGGTCATGGAATTGGTGAATCTGTTGGGCACCAGGCCCTCTGATGAGCTTAAGGGCTTTATGTGCTTTGTATGTTAAACATTCATCCTTTTTCTCTTATTTACTGTGGATATCAGTTTCTTAACCGAAGTTTAATCAAACAGTACTGCTCATCCGTTTCTATTAAAAATATCTTTTGTCTACTTCATTTTTCAACGTGTCTGAGATGTTTGTTTTCTCTCTAGGTTTATAGATCTCTTGCAGACGTTGTTGGTTCCTATTTGAAGTACATATGTGCTTTTCAAGTAAACACCAGGCCCTTACTGTGAGTACTCTCTTTTCTCTTTATTGGTATTAGGAACTTCATAAATTCTTTAACGCTGCTTCTTGTTTAGTTTTAGATTTTTTATTTATTTTTTATTTTTAAAGCAAGTCTTTAAATTGCACAATCAGGTATTAAGGTTCTATTTGTCAGGCAAGGCATAAGCCTCAAAAATTTAGAAAAAATATATAAAGCTATGAAATTTATATGTAATCAAATTCAAAAGCCATATGTCCTATAATTAACAACTTAAGTTTTTGTTTAAATAGAACATTAGTACAAGAATAAATAGACTTCACCAGCACGAGGAAATAGCGGTATTTTCGGCAGATAACAGCAGGAAATAAAAAAAATTAAAAGAGAATAAGCAATAGTTCACCAGTTGGAAAGAAGAAGAGAGTTCATCAGCGTTAAATATGCATCAAAAGGTACTAAGTCGTAGCCTAATTACCCACCTCAGTGCTGATAGGCATAAGCCTCAATTCTAATAAACTTTGCCTCACCTTGAGGTGGACCTCAAAAAGAGCAATTTTAATCCATGAAAAAAGAGGCTGATGGCAGAGTATAACTTATTGATATAAGCAAATTTAGCCTTGGTGTATAAAACTTAATTGTTCTTTTTTTTTTTTTTTTTTTCCTTATGATAGAAGTTTGTAATAGAGAATTTGTGAGCGATGGATATTATTTTTTTGGATCCGTGGCATTGACCATTGCTTTTTTGTACTGATTTGCTGCTTCAGACTATTTATTGCTACAGGGTTATCAGAGCCTCTGTCCTTGAGCGCATGTGCATCCACCCTGCGGAAAGTTTGTGAAGATGCTTCGGCTGTGATTTATGAACCTTCTAATTTGGAGATTTTGATGTGGATAGGAGAGGTGAATCATTTTTGTTACCATTATGGACGTTTAATTAATTCTTTGTCTTGTAAGTGTGAACCTCTGTCAAAGGGAAATCTGGCCTTCATCATATAACATGTCTGTCCTTGGTCTCCAGAACCCAGCCTTGCATTCCTTTTAACTATGTTTGATCTGCTTTTCAGGGCCTGGAAAAGAGGCATTTACCTATGGATGATGAGGAGGAGATCGTCAGTGCCATTAGTCTGGTCCTTGGTTCTATAACTGATAAAGATTTAAAGAGCAACATGTTGGCACGGTTGCTAACTTCGAGCTTTGAATCTATTGGAAAACTTGTAAGCTTTGTCTTCTCTGTTTTGCATGATAGTTTATGTTTTCCCCTCATAAATCAGTTTCGAGTTATTAACTTAATGAGTTAAATTATATTTAAAAAAAAAAAAAAAGGTCCATTTGTGTGAAACATAATTCAAAAGGAAATCAATCCAATTTCTCCTCATTTTTTAGCTTGAGAACTAGAATGCTTTCCAATCATCTTATGGGCAGTTAATTTTGATCATGTTGCGCCTGCCTTCATAGAATAAATGAATCCTCCAATCCCCTATTTAAAAAATATGGAGTCTATGGTCTGCATATGGGATGGATTCTGCTGTGTCAGAAAACTGATACCAGGTTTCAACCTTGTTGATCTTCCCTGCTCAATTTTGATAGTGTTTTAGCTGACTTCAATTATCTCCTATATGGAGTCAATGATCTGCATATGGAATGGATTCATATTTAAGGACAGAAGCTACATACCTAGGGAGCACGAGCCAAAGAAAATTTTCACTACAGCTCTTTACTGCATGCTGATGGTGATGTAGGGGTTTCAACCATCATATGTTTTTTGTGGAAGGCTGTTAGGAAACCAATTAGGTAGCACTCACTCTTGTAAACCGGGTTTGCAAGGGAAGGGCACTCAAGGGTGTGTAAACCCACTATCTCATATCCATTCCATGTAAGACTTTTGGTATCTAAAAAGGCGTATGACATTTGAGATAAAAGTACAAGGTTTCATCTCTATTTTACGTAATTTCGAGCAAGATTGGCACTGCACTAATGTCACTGGGGCTCAAATTGAAAGCATTTAATAAAACTTTGCATGCGTTGTATGTGAAGATGGAGACCCAATGGATATATGAGTCATGGTACAAAAGATTCCATTCACTCTAAGTTTCAACTAAAAGCTTGATTCTCTTTCAGGTTGATGAAGATAACATCCAATGTTTGAAACAGAATCCAGCAATTTATACACCTATTTTGAACTCTGCTGCCAGAGGGTTGTACAGGTATGCCATTAAGACTAGGGGAGGATAGTTTCTTTTACGTGTGCTGCTTAGAATTTTTGAGGAACGTTGTTCCTATTAGCAAAGCATAGGTGTTTGGACGTTCGTACTTTTTGGTTACTGAAATTTAATCTCTATCAGTTTGTTCCTCGGAGCATGCAAAAATTTTAAGCTACATGACTTTTGGTAAATTCATCCTTATTCTTATATATAGATATTGGGCCATGGTATGAAAGAGTTGCAAGGGAACTTTGATGTTAAAATCATTTGCTGTTTCTAATTCAAACTCTGTTTGAAATTTATCTCTCTTGCTAGAATTATGTGTTAATAGTTTCTCACCCAGCTTGAATTCTGGTTGTTTAACTTGCGCAGAATGGGAACTGTATTCAGCCACCTTGCTACGTGCCTTCCCAGTGGGCCTGCTTCAGATGATCCTATAGTTTCCATACTGAGAGTTTTTTGGCCCATGTTGGAGAAGCTTTTCGGATCTGGACACATGGAGAATGGTAACTTATCTGTAGCAGCTTGTCGTGCTCTTTCACAAGCAATTCAATCCTCAGGTATATAGGATCTTCTTTGGTTTATTGATTTAAGAATAATTGCTTAGGCCTGTTGTTATATTCTCATCTTTAAATCCGTCTATGTGATTTGTTTATGTCAATATTTGAGTTTCCATTTGGACGTATGCTTGTGCTTATGCTATGTCTTACGTATGTAGATATGATAGTGCTGTTGTACATTCTTAAAGTAATTGCACTTAATTACTGTGCAGGCCAGCACTTTGTAACAATATTGCCCAAAGTACTAGATTGCCTATCAACGAACTACCTGTCATTCCAAAGTCATGAATGCTTTATCAGAACAGGTACGATATTCATATATGACAAACAGCATGTGATGGATTGAACTATTGGTTCATTGTATTCTTACACTAACGGGCTTCTCCCTAATATGTTCTTCTTGCCTCTTCTGTTTGTTATCTGATTGCTTAAGTGTGCCTTTTGTTTTTGGATACACATCAATATCATTTCAGCTTCTGTTGTTGTTGAGGAATTTGGTCATCAAAAGGAGTATGGACCTTTGTTTGTCACTACATTTGAAAGATTTACACGCGCAGCCTCGGTAATGGCTCTCAATTCTTCATATATATGTGATCAAGAGCCTGATCTTGTGGAGGCATACACAAATTTTGCATCTACGTTTATACGCTGCTCTCATAAGGTCTTTAACACTTCTATTTAGTTTTTTTCCCTCCTGAACAACTTTGAGGTTCTTGTAAAGCAAGTTCTTTTACAAGGATTTCATTTAGAATTCTCTATGCATTCAAGGAAACACATTTCAACTTTATATGACAAATTCTAGTTATTAATATCTCAGGAAGTATTGGCTGCATCTGGTTCTCTTCTTGAAATTTCTTTCCAAAAAGCAGCCATATGCTGCACGGCTATGCATCGTGGAGCGGCACTGGCAGCAATGTCGTACTTGTCTTGTAAGTCTGAGGCATTTTGCTGTCTTTCTTTTCCTGTCAATTATTACTTATGGTGTTTTTTTTTTTTTTTTTTTTCTCTTTTTTTGGATGGAAAGTATTGGTGGCTACCTTAGCTTGATTATATTGTTGTGCGGTTGTTGTCCAATATTTCTCTTTTCCTGTCAATTATTACACGAGGGCATTGTTGTTGTTACTTTATTTTATTATTATTATTATTTTTATTCGTGGATAGAGTGGCTTAATTATATTGTTGTGCAACTGTGGACTATTGACACAATCATACATTGATGATTTAACTTTCTTAATGTCAGAATTGGTTTTTGATTAGTTATACACTCATCCTCTCTAGGTTTGTTGAACTTTCATTTCTGAAGGTGCCTTTATTTTCTCTCCGTGTGTGTTTCAGGGGCTGTAGTTGAAACTTATTGTTGGTTATTGTGCTATCTAGGTTTTTTGGAGGTGGGTCTGGCCTCTCTGTTAGATTCTGTGACCTGCATATCTGAAGGATCGTTTAGTGCCATGGTCGTTCAGGTTCTCTCTCATTGTGGTGAGGGACTTGTATCTAACGTGGTGTATGCTTTACTTGGTGTTTCAGCAATGTCACGGGTAATACAACGTATCTTTGTAGAGCAATGTGTACAAGTTTACGATTCTTACCAACAGAATAATAATAATAATAAGAAGAAAGAGAGAGATCTTTAAGTAACTTTCAATAAATTGGTGGTGGTAAAATTCAGATTCTACTACCTCATGAGTCGCAAAGGAATTGCTTCCGAATGCCAAAAAGTGTGGATCTGCAGGGTCCAAAATAAATTGGCTTATTTGAAAAGAGCCTTGATAATGCTTGGGACTCCATCTCTGGTTACGTACTTTTAAAATCTTTAAAAAAAAAAAAAAAAAAAAAAAAAAAAGGGAGGAAAACTTATAATTTCGACTGAGAGAACAATTGATTAATTGGTAATGTTATTTAGGCAATTTAATAGGAAGTTGGTTCTTAAGCGGTTAAAAAATGAGAACGCACTTGCCGTGTCAATTAGTATAAGAGTTAAGAGCCGTGACTTTCTACTTGAGCTAAATACATACGTATTAAAATCAAAGGATCATCATTTGTCAATAGGCATTTTTAATGCACAAACTAGAAAAGGAGGAAATGCAGCTGAGGGCTATAATGTTGATTTGTTTATCATTGAAGTTGTGTTGTAGCTCAGTATAATTGTGGTCCTCTTGATAGGTTCACAAATGTGCAACAATCTTGCAACAATTGGCAGCAATATGCAGTTTAAGTGAGAGAACATCATGGAAGGTTATTCTTTGTTGGGAATCATTGCATGGATGGCTACACTTGGCGGTCGGTAACTTGTATCCCTTTTTACTATCTTCACTGTGTTGTGTTGTACCCGGTTGTGTAACTAGTTTAGTGTTAGAGCAGGTGCACGCTCTTCCAGTCGAATACTTGAAGCAAGGTGAAGCGGAGACCTTAGTGCCGGTCTGGTTTAAGGCCCTTGCTGGTGCGGCATCAGATTATCTTGAGAGCAAGAGCTGCAATGGAATGCAGAATGACTATGGGCATATGCAGGGCAAAGGGGGACGGATTCTGAAAAGATTAATTCGTGAATTCGCTGATAATCATCGGAATGTTCCGAATCTGACTTGATTGCAGTAGCAATTACAATTTGTGTAAACATAGATAGTTGATTCAGATGTGGGAGTATAAAGTGCTACAGTCGACGGAGATAATGATACTAGGATACTGGCTCGCATTTCGGGCTTGTCCGACCTAACCTTACTTATGAGTTGAGCAAGTTCTGCAATACGCAACCATGCCGATACAAGTTCATCCACATCGACTATCCTGTACAGTGAGTAAGATTTTACCAATTTTAGTGAGAAATGAAGGCCGGAAATGGTCCAATTTTAAGATTTTACCAATTTTAGTGTCTGTTTTGTTGGATTACGGTTTGTTATATAGTAAGCTCACAAGCTCAGGTTTTGTTTGTGCAGGAGCGGCTAAGAGATAAAACAATTTTTTTTCTTTTAATTTTAAATTTCCCGAGTATAAGCAAACCAGCAAGCACAAGAAAAGAAAGTCGAGCAGTCTTAATTTTGTTTGATTGATTGCATTTTCAGAAATTACTATTTACATTTTTTCATGTTGTATTTATATACTTACTGACCTGTAAAGTTTGCCCAAAGCTGACCCAATCTTTTTGAGTTGTATATTTTGCTTCCATACCTTTAATCACCTCTCTCTCTCTCTCTCTCTCTCTCTCTCTCTAATTATATATATATATAAATATATATATAAATGCTGAAAGAAGTAAAGGTTGATAGGGATTCTCTTTAAACAAATGTTTTTGTCGTCTTAACATGTTCAGGCCAATGTGCAAGCGCCTAGCAGGTCCTTAATCCATCCACCATAGAATCACCAAATGATCGTGCATTAATAATGGAAAGGCTTGAGTTAAATGTGGGGTTTATAAGTTGTGGGGGTATCTTTTTAATCCAAGAAGAGAGGTGTTTTTTGCTCAATATCATAATATTTGTTTTGATTTTTGGTAGCTCTATAATTTGAACAAAGATTTATAAAATAATAATAATAATATAATAATAATAATAATAAAGAAATGGACAAGCTAAAAGGAAAAAATAGGGAAACAAACAAAAAAAAAAAAAAAAAAAAGAAAAAATGAAGGTGCCTGCAAGGATGGAAATATCAGCATGGGGGTGAAAATATTGTTAGTATGACATTAAAGAAATTTCAAAGATATTATTAAAATCGGTGTAAATATTGAAAAAATTATGAAAGTTACAAAAATTTACTTTAAAATATATTTATAATATTTTAGGATAACATAATATTAAAATGATATAAAAATACATAAGTTTTACTTAAGAAACATCTTATATCTTTTCAATTTTAATACTTAAAAGAAATCTTATGACATGTAAATATAACTGGGATATTATATTAATTCAAGTAATATTGGTGTCACTAAATATTAGTTGAATAAAATTGAATCTAATTGGGAATATATTACATATAGGTTTATTTTCTTAATATTTTGATGAAAATAATATTATACTTAAAAAAGATATTTTACTATCCCTCAAATATCAAAATTTCAGTTGAAATTTCATAAATATTGTGTATTTTAACCTACTAGAGTAGTGGCTCCATCACATGAAAAAAGAAAGAGAAATTATAGTAAACAGTAGTTATAAAAAATAATTAAAGTAAATATATTTTTAAAATATTTATAATAAATAACAAATTTAATCTATAAATATAAATTTTACTAAGTAAATGATACACGTACAAAACGTAAATAAGTTATGGGACTTATAACTAAATAACCTTTTTCTAACAAGTTTTTTAAACAAATGACCTAAATTTTTAAAACTTAGTTAAGAAATCTTTTTTCTTAAAATGATTAATCAATTTTCTTAAATAGTTAACCACTAATTGATTAGAATGTAATATACTAATTTTTTTTAGTTATTTATTGATTGATCAATAGTTAATTACTAATTGATCAAACTTAAAATAATGATAAATGACCATTTTGCTAAATTAAAAAAAATTTGACTATCTATTAAATTAGATGACGAAATGAGTCATTCAGTCTTATTTTTTATATATTATTTATTTGATAAAAATATAAATATATCATTTATTTGATACTAAATATATTATTTATGTAATAAATGTAATATAAATCAATTATTTATTATAATTCTTTTATAATCAGGTTATTTATTTTAATTATTGGATAAAAAAGTAGTATTAAAATTCATTCCCCTAAAAGAAAAGAAAACAAATTTGAAAAAATTAAGGAAAAAGAAAAATGGAAATGAAACGAAGAAAAATGGAAATGAAATGTCCGAAAAGAAAATAAATTTGAAAAAGGGGAATGCGTGTCCGAGGTGGATATAATTGGTCGGATAGAAGTTTAAACCCTAGAGAAGGGGAAGGAGAAGGTGAAGGAAAAAGCAAAAAGGTCCCCCAAAGCTCCAAAAAGGAGAAATAGTAGACTTAAAAGACTTTACAGTGAGTTGGGGGGGATTCTTTTGCTCTGCTGCGTTTGGCTGTCGCTCTCTCTCTGCTCAACAAGACTCAAGGTTTGATTTCTCCAAGAACTTTCTTTGGTTTCTTTTTGGGCATTGAATAATTTGAATTGTTCTCTGATTACTGATCTTTGTAATTAATCTGATGATTAATTGTTTGTACTAAGCTATACGGACGGATCTTCTCTTCTCATGTTTTTGTTGTTTTTGTTTTAGGATTTTTAAAAGCTCAATTTCAAGTTCCTTATTAATATTCCCTTTGTTCTTTTTTTTTTTTAAAATTTTTTTTTTTTACATGGATATGGCTTTGCCTTCTTGATACAACAATGATATGGATAAAGTTTGTTGTTCAAAACTCAGATCAGATCTTTAACTTTGTTTCACTTTCGTCTGCAATATAATAGATTTGGTTAATATCTATACTTATGTTTCCTTTTCTGATTTGTTCTTCCAACTTCTCATTTTAATTTTAATTTTTTCACGTCAGTCCACCTGCATTCTAAAAAGCTGCAATGGCTGACGGTCATGAATCCGACAAGAACATTGAGATTTGGAAGATCAAAAAATTGATCAAGGCTTTGGAATCTGCCAGAGGCAACGGTACCAGCATGATTTCCCTCATTATGCCTCCCCGCGATCAGATTTCTCGTGTCACTAAGATGTTGGGTGATGAATTCGGTACTGCTTCCAACATCAAGAGCAGGGTCAACCGCCAGTCCGTCCTGGGTGCCATTACTTCTGCTCAACAACGTCTCAAGCTTTATAACAAGGTTCCTCCTAATGGCCTTGTCCTTTACACCGGCACCATTGTTACCGAGGATGGCAAAGAAAAGAAGGTCACCATTGACTTTGAACCTTTCAAGCCCATTAATGCCTCTTTGTACCTCTGTGACAACAAGTTTCACACCGAGGCTTTGAATGAACTTTTGGAATCTGACGACAAGTTTGGCTTTATTGTCATGGATGGAAACGGTACCCTATTTGGAACATTGAGTGGAAACACCCGAGAGGTCCTCCACAAATTCACTGTTGATCTACCTAAGAAGCATGGAAGAGGAGGTCAGTCAGCTCTCCGTTTTGCCCGTCTCCGCATGGAAAAGCGCCACAACTACGTCAGAAAGACCGCAGAGCTCGCCACGCAATTCTTCATCAATCCTGCCACCAGTCAGCCTAATGTTGCTGGTCTGATACTTGCTGGTTCAGCAGATTTCAAGACTGAACTAAGCCAGTCAGATATGTTTGATCCTCGTTTGCAGGCAAAGATATTGAATGTTGTTGATGTTTCATATGGGGGAGAAAATGGTTTTAATCAGGCTATCGAGCTATCTGCAGAAATTCTGTCTAACGTCAAGTTCATACAAGAGAAACGCTTGATTGGAAAGTATTTTGAGGAGATTAGTCAGGACACTGGTAAATATGTCTTTGGTGTGGATGACACCCTCAAGGCCCTGGAGATGGGTGCTGTAGAAATCCTTATTGTTTGGGAGAATCTGGATATCAATAGGTATGTGCTGAAAAACAGTACTACTGGCGAGATTATCATAAAGCATTTGAACAAGGACCAAGAAGCTGACCAGAGCAATTTCCGTGACGTGGCTACTTCGTCAGAGCTTGAAGTGCAAGAGAAGATGCCATTACTTGAGTGGTTTGCCAACGAGTACAAGCGGTTTGGTTGTACACTTGAATTTGTAACAAACAAATCTCAGGAGGGATCGCAATTTTGCAGAGGATTTGGTGGGATTGGAGGTATCCTTCGTTACCAGCTTGACATAAGATCATTTGATGAGCTATCCGATGATGGGGAGGTATACGAGGATTCTGATTAAGAGCTAATGAATTGTTGCTTGGCAGTGTGAGATCCTGTGGCAGGTTGCTTCTGCTATGGTATCTAGGAGCTCGGTGCTCCATAATCTTCCAATTTACGTGCTCATTGACCGCATTTGAAATTACATTTTTTCCAGCGTCTTTCTCTTGACTACCTTCGTCCTCTTTCAAAGCTATTTGGATCTTTTGCTTTGTAATGAATGAAAAAGTACGGTGATTTCTGGAAGATTTTTTTTACCCCTATAGAACATGGAGAGAGAAGTTTATTTGGGAAGTTGAAAGTATCTATTATGTTCTATTGAAACTTCATCTTGCTTGTTATGTACATTCAGCTCTTCCATGCCTGCGACCTTGGGCTTCTCATTAGGGTTTTGAATCCTTTCGAATTGAAAGAACAACATTATCCATGTACTTTTCTTTTATAATTTCAGCATAGAATGGAAAACTCACGGGCGATTCGAGATTTGAGCTAAAACGTGTGAGAGCTGAAAGAGTTTGCTTCTTTTATAGTACGTGACATGGTGCAATGTTTTTTGGAACAACGAGGAACCGTGATGATTGCTACATGGAGGAAGCAACATTGTCGTTTAGGCACCTAGAAGCAAGGGAACGGAAAAGAAATGAATAAAGGCAGAGGCTTGCTATTCTTTTCTTCGTATTCTTCTTATAGAGGCAGAGGCTTGCATTGTTATCTAAAATGAGTGAAGGTTTAGGATTTCCTTGTGTTTTTAAGCTTCTTTATGGTAATTATATTTTGTGCTGACGACACCGTGAGGGAGAGTAATATTCTGTGAAAAAGTATTCCTCTGCAGCATGTGAGCTAATGGGATTGAGTATGTGGAGGCGCTTATGAACAAAAAGGTATAAGCACAAAGTTATCACACGGAATGCTTAGCCATCGAAAAACTCACGGCACACAAAGTAAAGAAACATTAGTAAGTTAGAAATTCAATGTTAAAGCATAACGAGTTTTCTGATCCTCGGCATCGTGAGTTATATACAAGTGAGAGGGAGAGAGGAGAGGAGAGCAGAAATGGAGTACTGCGTGGTTTCGATCAGAATAGAGAGGGATTGGGGATTGTATTTGGGGATGGGGATGGGGATGGGGATGAAGTCTTTTCCTCTAATTTGGTAGTGGGATGGAAAGATTTGAATAGAACCTTTTTGGATGGAAGCATTTTGGTACTGTAAAACTTAAAATAATAATAATAAAAAAAAAAGGTGGCTGAAATTTACCCTCCCCCTCCCATCTGATATTTCTTTAAAACTTCCAAACGACAATGTTTCTGCAACATTTTGTAGTTAAATGTTGATTTATACTGTTACCAAATAGAAACATTTTGTAGTTAAACGTTGATTTATAATGTTACCAAATGGTTTAGTACATGTTATTTATTGTTTTCATTTCAGATTTCATTATTTTTATGAGACATTTTGTAAGAAAAATAAAATATGCATATCTTCACATTGATATAATATTGTTCATTTTGTATTTAAATTCTCATGGATTTGCTTTTAGATTTTATCAAAAAAAGTCTTGTATCAATAGAAATATCTAAATCCTCGTCATACATAGTTAATGTGGGACTTTGATTGCATTTTTAACACATTTGTGTGGTTTCATTACCAAGGCATAATTTGTATGTATGTACAATTTTATTTTATTTTTAACTTGTGATTTTAGTCTATCTAAATTTATGATAAATTTCTATTTATTTATTTTCGCTCTAAGCCATGTAATTTTCTAATATAGAGTTAAATTAAATGGGAAATGATGGTGTTAAGGAAGTTCCCACTCCCAACCCCCTTTTTTTTCGAGGCTGGGATGGGGATGGTTTTAAAGGCCAGGGATGGAAAGGGAAAGCAATCCTGTTCTCGTCCTATCAAATGTGGTATTGGTGTAAATCTCCCCATATGGTATGGGTTCGTTGCACCTTGGCCTCGGCGCTATTTGAATCTTGGATTACCGATGATTAGAACCCAATAGCCAATAGTAAAGAGCTATGCGAGCAATAAAAAACGCTCGTATTTGGAATAGCAGAAGATTAAATTGACACTTCAAAGAGTCTTCTACAAGGAATACTTCGGACATTTATTCAATTAACTGGTTGATATTTTTCTTCACGACAAAAACAATGGCCAACTGTTACATTTATAGAAATAAATATAATCTTCTCGTTTTTGTGCTAGCAAGTAGCAACATATTTTCTAGGTCTTTCTAGTAAAATAAACATTGTAATCGTTGATGTATCCTGCACAGGAAAATTTAGAAATCTGTATGAGCAGACTGTTAATTTGCAAATAATATTCTGCAGAAAGGAGGAGAAAAAGGACAATTGAATCACGAATTTTAGTGAGGAATTGTTGCTGGGCCGTTTTAAGTCGTTAAAAATGTTTCAATTCGGTTTCTTATCAGCAATCCGTTAGAGCGAGAAATCCTTTCAGCATAATTTTGGTCGAATACATTAATGTACCCTATAAAGTCTGTCGCAAGCAGTTCTGTTTACTTGAGCCTTAATCACTTCTTTATATTTTTTTTTTAGGATAAACCAAACAATATGAAGTCCAAACAGTAGAAAAAAAATATGGATATTTGTGTGCTATCTAATAGGGGTGTTCGTTGGGTGGGTTGGGTGGATTTTTGACATTTTTCAACCCACCCAATGAAGATTGGGTGGGTTGAAAATTTTTTTCACCCACCCAATTAACTCAATATACAAAATCGACCCACCCAATTAAAGTTTGGGTGGGTTTGGCGGGTTTTTCGGGTTCGTCGGGTTTAACAATTTATAAAAATAAAGTAGTAAAGCATGACTTAAAATTTAATCACAAATCAAAATACAAGCTCAAATATTCAAATAAAGAAGTCATGTAAAGATAATAAGAACTAATTAAAACATGTTTTTAATGAATACTAAGAAACATTAATCACAAACAATCAAACCTATTTCACAAGAATAATCTCTAACTCCAATGTGTGTAGTAACAAAAACTAAAGCCAGGTAAATTGAAATAAACTTGAAATCTTGTTCCTAAATCCTAACGAAAGGGAGGATTAAGGGAGGCTAGTGACAAGTGGCGGCTAGGGCTGGGCAAGGGCAAGGCACGAGACGAACACGGGCTTGGGGAGGCAAAAATGAATACGTCGAGGGGTGACGGCCGATGGTCGAAGAAAGGGACGATTGGAGGAGGTTGGTGGGACATCGAGTTTGGTAAGGGCAAGGCACAAACTTTGGCTTGGGAGGAGGCATAAATGGGAAATGACAGTCGGCTCAACAAAATTAGTTTAGGTTGGTCATTATATTTTTTCTAAATATAAAAAAAAAAAAATTCATTGGGTGGGTTGGGTTTTGGTCGGGTTTTAGAATTCCAACTCGAACCTACCCAATTTGACATCGGGTTGGGTGGGTCAACCCGACTTTTTTTTGGGTCTGACATGGACTCAACCCGTCGGGTTTTCCTTGGGTGGGTTGGATGGGTTATTTGGGTTTTCGGATTTTTTGTTCACCCCTACTATCTAAGTAGTTTTCTTTTGTAGCTACTCAGATTGATCGCTGCACAACAACTGGAGAAGTTGAGATAGTTTACCTTGCCTGCCACAAATGTCTTCAGCGATCAGCAAGGGCAATAAGCTGGTCTACTATACTTGGGTCAGCGAGTGTGCTAGTGTCTCCAAGCTCATTTAACTGTCTGGAAGCAATTTTTCTCAAAATCCTTCTCATTATCTTCCCACTCCTTGTCTTTGGAAGGCCAGGGGCCCAGTGAATTCTGTCGGGCGCAGCAAATGCTCCTATCTGATATGTTAAAACATTTTCAACCGTCAGACCACAACTTACAAATTTGTAAGTCTGCTTTTAAGAATCTACTTATGTAGATTTATGATAAGAAAGTTTCTTTCTTTCTTTCTTTCTTGGTTGAAAAGAAACAAAGAAATTCTATTAAAGGAAAACTTATGTGTGATTAAATGGAGGAAGAAAATTCAAGCAAAAAAAATTGGAGGAAGAGTATTTTTCCGGATTATCATCTATTCAACCATACCACTTGAGCACAAATAATGATATTCCATTAGATTATTGATTATCATGGTTGTGAAAATTATGGAGCCTTAGAACATAACTAATTGAGATTATACCAACTAGGTTAGACTTTTAGAAACCTGGGGGTTAAAAAAAAAAAAGGGAACAAATCTTTTTCTCTATATACGTATATATTTTGTGGTGCAGTTTATATAAGATATAAATTATGAGTCTACATACTATTTAGCAAATTAAAGTAAGAGAGCTGGTTTTGAAACTTAAAATTAAAGAAGAGCCGTTAAAAGCTTAAAAATGACACTTGCCAAGGAGCACAGGATGTCAAAAGCTTGTTGACTCTGAGGTGGTTCCATCACATTAGTTTCAGCAAATGCCCATGGATTTCCAATTTTCTTTTTTATTTTTTATTCCCTATTGGGATTCCCAGATGAAGGAGCTTTTACAAATACTAGCCTACACAACCATATTTGTCGGCGTGGGGATTTCAGACAAACCCAGCAGTAGTACTTCAACCATTCTTCGTTCTCTCTCCAACACACTTGGCCTTTTTACTTTCTTTTCTTCCCAAAAGAAGAACTAAAGCTCTCTTGCTTTACACCAATCGTTCACTTCAAACACTTTCTCACGAGTAATGAATTCATCATAAAGAACAATTACAGAGTTCATTCAGGACACAAGTGGGAAAAAGCTAACAAGGTGGTTGCAGTTGTTGACTTTCAATCTTCCAGAATGTATGCTTGCAATGCCCTACAACAGGTTTAGGAAATTTGATGGAAAAAGAGGAAATGCTAAGGTACATTTGGTCGGATTGTTGGATGACTTGGGAGTATATGCCCTCCTCATGGTTTGTTAGTTTGCCAGGTTGGTCACTAATTACCTAAGTGAATAGATCGGAGGAAAGAGCACTAGATTGTAGGAAACAAAGAACAAGGCCCACATAGGGAATCATACCATTGTAAAAGTTTCTTAGAGTTATAAAATACTGATACTTAATTAGTTTATTGATTCCTTATACTACATCATCTTTTAGTCATTGCAGTAATTTACCATGATGATTAAGAAGCTTACAAGAGAAAATTGCACATTTCAGTCTCCCTATGTTTTTCCTCTAACTCCTCTCATAATAAACCCTAATGGGAGGGGCCCCCTATTTTATAAAGAAAAACTAGGGCAACTAAAATTACAAGTGTGAAATCTCCAATCTATCCTCAATGAAACTACCCTTAAATTACACGTACTGTCTCTGCGTCAAGGCATTAAAAAGGCTCCACAACTTGACAGTGCAAATTATGAGGCCTTGGAACATAACTAAGGTTACACTAATCAAGTTACATTTTTAGAAAACTAAATCTGAAGAATGAACAGCTTTCTTTCACCCACTCTCTCTCTCTCTCTCTCTCTCTCTCTCTCTCTCTCTCTCTCTCCATATATATATATAGAGAGAGAGTATAATAAGCCCACCAGAGAACACCATTCAGTTATGTTGCAAAACATTTTAAGAATTGTTAAGCCATTGAGTTATTAGATTGGAGGCGTACCTGCTCTCTAACAGTGAGTATGAGGCTCTTCCGTAATTCGTCACTGTAAGGAACACCTTCTACAAGAGTAACAAATGCGTATATAGCCTGCCCCTTAACCTACATCATGAAAAACACTTTTGTTGAGAAACCGGGGCGGCCATCTTCTCTTTCAAGTTCCCCCTTACATATAATGTATAAATATTTACATTATCATTTCTCATGAACAAGAAAGCATAGATACAGCCAAATAGCTTAGAGCAACAAATTCTTGTTGGTTAAGACTTTCCACCAACAAGTATCTGCATTCATTAGAAAAGCCTATGGCATGAAAAAGCTACAGCAAATAACTTGCTTGCATGTTTCCTCTTTTCTCTCCTCTCTATCATGAACCTGTGCACACACAAACATTAGAGTGGACATACCTCATGCTCAACACCAACAACAGCAGCTTCAGCACATTTGGGATGCGAAACCAAAGCAGATTCTACTTCAGCTGTACCAATACGATGTCCACTGCAAGCATTGTGAAAAGTATTAACCCTGATCATTATGAGAAGTATTGCTTTGCATACACCCTGATCATTCTCAAAACGACCTCTGAAACTAACGGTAAAGCTTCAATTTAAATAATAGGCCTGATCGGGCAAAACAACAAGAAAAACAAATCTAGGACAATAGTCCATGAAACTACAACCCTATCTACTCTATTTGTCTACCATGTTCATCACTTTTGGAGAGAAGAAAATTCTAAAGTTTACCAAAATCCGGTTATTATCAACTACTATAACATTTTGTTTTGTTATAAACATTTATCTTTACCGGGGTTTTTTTTTTTTTTTTTTTTTCCTAACCCAAAATCGTAAAATCTCTCCCCTCTCTTTTTATCTCTTTCGATGTTAGGATTTGGGATTTGAAAGCTTGTGTTAATGCATCGTATTGTAATTTAAGTGACTTCCCCTTAATGAGTTATTAAAACTATTGTACAAAAGAATTATTTCAATTACATAATATCATATGATTATTATAAGAAATTAATCAAAAAATAACAACAAAATTTATCAAAAAAAAGAGGGTGTGAGAAATAGACTGGGGAAGTCAATAAACTCGCCCTTTTTAATCATTAACAACAAAATCCATAGACATTTAGAGAGAGAGAGAGAGAGAGAGAGAACGAGGGGTAAAAGTGACAGGATAATGGCGTAGGTTTGTAGAATACATAAAGCTCCACAAGTATATTTTTCCTTTTATGTTCACTTCATTTAAAGAATATGAAATGGATATTAAGATATATATATTTATTAAACAGCACACACCTAACATTGATAACATCGTCAACTCGTCCGGTAAGCCAGTGGTATCCATCCTTGTCCCTGAAACATTGACTTTGAAGCTAAGCATGCATAGCGTTCAATATAGAAGATTAATAGAAAAAAGAAAAAGAAAGATATGATATTATTCTTATACGCATGCACTTGGTGAGTGGAAGAGTTAATATGTGATGTAGGATAATCAATGGTAAACGATATCATATTCTAGTTTTTGCATTTCAGATTTTCGTAATTTTTATTTGTTTGTCTCCTATTTAGTCTTTTCTTTGTAATTTGCTAAGTTTCTTGTTTAATTTAGTTGCCTATTTCTAGCCTAAATTTGTCTATTTAAACCCCAAGATCTCTAGTTTGAGAGAAGTTATCAAGAACATTATCAAATTTTACAAAATTCTTTTGAGTGTTCTTCGACCCTCAATTCTGCTGCACCAAGGTGACAGTTTCGTACTATCAATTACCTGCTGCAGCCATCACCAGTAAAGTAATAGCCAGGGAATGGCTTAAAGTAAGTAGTTTCATATCTTTCATGATCACCATAAAGGGTACGGAACGCTCCAGGCCAAGAATTTTTCACACAAAGATATCCACTACACTCCCCTTCAAGCTCGACACCTTTTTCGTCTACTATAACAGGCTGAATTCAAACACAAAGAAGGCAATGATGCTCTGAACTATGTATTTACTACGAGAAAAAAATTTCATAGATATAAAATGAGCATAAGGTACCTGAACTCCAAAGAAAGGAAAAGTGGCGGAACCAGGCTTTTGAGGCCACGCACCTGGTAAAGGAGTTATCTGCAAGGAATACAAGCGAAGCATTATGCATAAATAAAATAGCAGAGATAAGGAACATATGTTCACATGAGCAGGTATTCAAACGGAGACGGTATCCAAGAAAATAATGCTACTCTACGAGTTCCATCAGAATAGAACAGAACAAAAGTTACCATGAAGCCACCGGTTTCAGTTTGCCACCAAGTGTCAGAAATAGGACATCTTGAACCCCCAACTACATTATAGAACCACCTGCAGCAATGCCACATAGGAATAAGTTAAATAAGGTACTTGATGCATATACCCCGTATGAGTATAAATTTAGGTTAAAACAAATTTTCTTATCGAATCTAGCTACCTCCATGCACTTGGATTGATAGGTTCACCGACACTTCCAAGGATACGTAAGGATTTTCTCGAGTAGCGTGTAACATTCTGCAATATGAACAATGGTTAATCAGTTTTCACCAATTACATGGGCACCTGGAAAATGGAACGCCTCTTTCTTTCTCCATGAAAGAGATTTATGAGTATATATAATAGCTAAATTACCATTAAAGAGAACAATGAGTCTCAGAGAAGCCATGAATGCAAAATTAAAAAGAAAGACAATATGGTTTTATAACAAGTAACTTCACATCGGTCAGAACAGGCATGGTTAAACTACAAATTTATTTTGAAAACAAGAACATTTTCTGTCATTTTTATCTACTGATATCCACGTAAATTAGAGTTTATAAGCCAAGATATAACTCGCCTCATCACCATCGCGCATGAGGGACCGCACCAATGTGGGAGCAGTGTAAAATATTGTGACCTTGTATTTGTCAACAATGTCCCAACAGCGTCCCGAGTCAGGATAATTTGGTGCCTGCATGTTGTACATTGATACATTGATATTAGATGACTATAAAATGCAGTGGACTCTCCAGATTTACCATTTGCGGTTGATATGCTGACTTGATACGTTAAGCTGGAAGTGGCATTTTGCAAATTGCCCTGTTTTTGCCTCGGTAGTTACTTTTTCAAACCTCCACAAGAAAATATCAACCACCAGCCTTACTGCTATAGGAAGCTAATTTTTTTGTTCATATATTCTGTGTCTCTAAGGACTTTAGCGACACAAGTTACACCATAAAGACATAAAAATTTTCTCACTCGACAAACGGCAGGTTTTGAACTACAAACTCTCATCTGCAATGGCTTTCAAAAACAATTCTGTAAAACAGTACACAATCATTGCCAAATCCCATCTAAGAATGTTTAATCTTAAAGCATAGAACTTTATACTTAGCTTCCAAGCAGGTTGTTTTGGAACACAAAGTTTATCATTAGCTCTCCAAACACCAAGAGTAGAATATTATTGGACGGTGTATTTGCACGCATAAATTTTTCTCTTGGCTTACCGTTGATTATCCTCTATCAAGTATGAATGACTAGTCTATTTTCCAAGTAAACTTACCCCTTCATAAATGACGACACTGGCTCCATTGAGCAAGGGTCCATAAGTGACGTAGCTGTGCCCGGTAATCCAACCACAGTCAGCTGTACACCTAGAAGAAAGAAAATGGGTTTGATATTGACGTGCATCAATTTTTAAGTTCCAAAGAAAATGGGGTAAGCTGACCATTCAAAGATACCAGTATATATCAGTAGGTTTATAATCAAATGCATATTTGAATGTTGTTGCAGTATAGACCATATATCCTCCGGTTGTATGGAGAACGCCCTTCAAAGGAAAAAGGGGGGGAAAAAAGTTTAAAAATAAAAAAGGAAAGAAAATACTCGTTTTACTGGGAAAGGAGCACATCCTTGAATCATGGATGTGATGCATACCTTTGGCTTGCCAGTACTTCCACTAGTGTAGAGCAGAAACAATGGATCCTCAGCATCAACCCACTCCACCTCACATTGAGTTGGATATTTAGGAATCACATCCTGGAAGACAGTCATCATTCATCAGTAATGCCTAAAACAAGTAGGGTAATACGCCACAAATATTCGAGGCTTATCCGACAACAATGTACGATATTTTACTTTTAGTGAAGCCTCCTGGAGATTGTGTAAGGCATGGCGGTGCAATGACTTGTCATATCAAAAGTAAAAGGAAAAAGAACTGCTAACCTTACTAGTAAAGGTTTTTTATTTTTTATAAAATTTTCTTTTTACCTTTTTTAAAGGATATAAATATATAATAAACGGAATGTGTAGAAACATGGGGTTCATTCTAACCTGCCACCATATATCTCTTCCTTGTTGCCATTTGGTGGTTTCCCTCTTCATAGCTGTTTCATTTGCGTAGACTAGGCATGTATCTGGTTGAAAAGCGAAAAATAAAGTCGAGGCTTTAGAGAAGAGAGAGTAAGCAACAGCAAGATATGGAAAACTGGCATGTGAGATTGCAATCATCTAAGATAGATATTAAAGCAATGAAAGCAGGAACCTATGGAGACGCCATTTTGTGCGGATTGCAGGAGGGCGCCATCAACAATATCTTTGAGATGAATGGTCTTAGAACCCCTCTTAACAGCATTGCAAGTGATGACAACTCTGGGTTTGCAGTCGACGATTCTCTGAGCAAGAGATTCTGCAGAAAATCCTGCAAAAACAACCTGAGGGGGGCAAATTAAAAAATAATAATAATAACAATAATAAAAGAGAAAGGAGAAAAGAATTATGGATAGAAAGTGTGGATTGGATGGCTGAAGAGTAAAGATAAATGAGAAGGAGTAATACTGAATGAACAGCGCCGACACGAGCGCAGGCAAGCATGGTGATGGGAAGTTCCATAAGCATGGGCAAGTAAACAACAACAGCATCACCCTTTTTAACGCCAATATGTTTCAAATAATTTGCAAGCTGAAGGGAAACAAATGAAAAATATTGTAAACAACAAATTCGAAACTAAAGCACAATATAATATAATAATAAGATTGGAAGCAATAATAGGTCATAGACCTGGCAAACTCTAGAGAGAAGCTGATTGTAAGTCAGAGTGGCACCAACGCCAGGGTCATTGGCTTCCCAGAAAAGGGCGATTTTGTCGCCGTGACCGGCTTCCACGATTCTATCAAGGCAATTGTAGGAAATGTTGGTGGAACCGCCCTTGAACCACTGCAAGCACACACACACACAGAGATATCTTTTATTTGGTGATAATATTACTCTGTGATTCTGATTCTAAGGAAGGGAAGGAAAAAAAAAAAATTAAAACCTGAATGTGGACTTGGCCTTTTCTGACGTCGAGATTCTGGGAGCAGACATGCAGATGGTTCCAATTGTGTTTCCAGTAGAATTGGGAGGCGATGTCAGACCAGAATCCAGGCGGATCCTCGATGGATCTTTTGTACATCTCCAGATACTGCAAACGCTTAGGATTTAGTTTCCTATTAACAAATATAAAGAAGACGCAGATCAAACCAAATTTATAATAATAACAAAATTAAAAAAGAGAAAAGAGACCTTGTCGGGGGAGGGAATAAGAGCGTTTTGGGAGAATTGGTGGGAAGGGAGGACGCGGCTGAGATGGTGATGGTGGTCGGGGGCCTCGTCGGAAGCAAGGGGCTCTCCCAGAGTCACGCACTTGACAGGGTTGAGGGTGGGATTGGAGGTAGGGGACGCCATCCTCACCACGCCCTCCACGTGTCGAAGTTGATGATTGCTCATTTTTCTATAAATTAACCAATTGCTGCTTGATGAGATGTTGGTTGAGATCCAGATCGAATTCGAGATCGACCACTGTGTCTGTAACTGTAAAGGTGTTATTGTTCTGCTTCTTGTTCTTGTTCTGGTTCTGGTTCTGGTTCTGGTTCTGGTTCTGGTTTGTCTGTTGTTGTTGTTGTTGTAGTTGTTAATAGTTGCACCGCATCTACTGTTACTAGGGAGACCGGTAAACGGGGCGATGGCGGACGCTGTTATAACTACTACACCCTGGCCTCCTCGTGCTTCTCCGTCCTTCAATTTATAATACGATTGCAGGTGAATGTGAGTGAGAGCGTGAGGGCCCAATTTCATTGCCATTCTCTCTCCTCTCTCCTCTCTTCGTCAACGGTTTCTCTCTCTCTCTCTCTTTAAAAAAACATATTTATACAGTTATTATCATGATCTGTACTTGATCTATCCGTTTATGTATATATGTATATATATCTTCAAAATAAATATACATATATCTATAATTTTGCTATTCCAAACAGAAAGTCATTAAAATTACACGCTTTTTTGTAATATATATCCATAATAATTAAGCGAGATGCGACATCGATCCGTGTATTATGTTTTGACCTGCACAGAGTATTATACAAATATTAACACAATTTTTTTTTTTCTGAAGTTATTTAAAAAATAATTTACGATTTCCATATAACATATAATCCAGGGGGAGTTTGGGGGAGGTTTTGAAGATGTGGCTTTGGGGTTTGGAAAAAAGTTGGTTTTGGAGAATGTGTTTAGAAGAAAAAACTGTTTGGGGTGAAAAAATTAAAAATTTTAAAAAATTTTTTAGAAAAAAAATATCAATATGGATCTTATTTTGTTCTTCTCGAAATTCTATGCAATTTAAAAAAAAATCATCTCATTTAAACTTGTATACACAAAGTTATGAATTTTTAAAATTTTAAATGTACTGTAGCGTTTTAGAGATATAAATAGTAAAAAATGATAAAATTTAAAAAAAAAATAAAATTTTTGGTCTAGAGATCCTGTTCTAAACGGCCCCAATAGTAAAAAAAAAAGAGATTATTATTTTAATAATAAAACAATACAATTGTACAATGCATGAAAAGTTGACTGAACCAACGGTCATTAAAAAGAAAAAAATCAAAGATCTCGGTTGTTTATTTATATTATATTTAAATATAATATTATTTTTATCTAAATTTAAAAATATTATATTTAAATATTAATCATATCATATTTTAAATTTAACATAATCACTATTTATTATTTTATTATTTTTATTAATCATATCACATATTTCATTTCTCTTTTATTTTTTTCTCTCTCTGCTTTTATTCTTGACATCACATGTTCATTTATTTAAATATAATTTAAATATTTTTTTTATTTAAACACATATTACATTTAAATACAATGTAAATACTTTTTATCTAAATATAAATTACATTCAATATATTGTATTTAAACATAATATAAATATAATACACTTATCAAACATTATCTTAAAAAATAAAAAATAAAAAAGGAAAAAAGAAGCTAATAATAAAAACTAATAAAAAGAAAGATGGATCTGGAAGTGGAACTGGTGGGGGTTGATATCTAACGAAGCAAAGTCAGAGTTTGGATGTTAGGAATTAGGATTGGACTTTTCTCAAGGATTTGGGATCCCTTTGCCAGCTTTGCCTTTTGCATAATTTTCCCTAAAATATATGTCACGTTTCTCTTCCTTTGATTCTTGGAAGATTTCTCTTTTCTTATAAAACTCAGAATGAGAGCTACATAAGTAGTGAGACAAACGTGGTCCTTCTTTTTGTTTTTAATTCCCTATCCTTTTCTGCTTTTCTGGATCAAGAATCCCTACTTTTACAACATCATATTCATGATCACACAGTGGCATCCCAATTACGGAGTTATACTGCATATCTGGTGAAGTCAACCCAAAATAAAAATATAAAGTTAATTAGGGAAGTAGATGCGGCGGGGGGCTGATCGGATTTACCCTCAACCTCTTAAAGTCTAGAAAGAGCACACTCGCCCTACTTCTAACGATAGATAAAAAAAGTTGGGAAGTACCAGTTGCAGGGGCAGTTCTAATCCCAACCGCTGAGGTGGCGGAGTGATAGGTGGGATAGTGGCAACCAAACATGTTGTCCTACGTTTCACGTATTTTAGTGGAGCCATCTGATTGACAGTCCCGTCATCATTCGGTGTGCAGGGTAACATTGTCATTGTCCGATCATAGTAAGGTTTGAGAATGCGTTGTTTAACGGATGATTAATCCCATTATCCAATGCATCTAACGTTCCATTTTGTCAGTAGTCTCTATATAGGTCATTCTCCACGTGAACATACACACGATATAAACACAAAAAACACACGGGCATTACTTTTTATTTTTGAAAATGATTTTTTATTTTTAAAAATATAGAAAATAAAAACGATCTCAAAATAACGTTTGTTTATTCAACGTTTTCAAAATTATTTTAAAAACATCATTTTTAACTATATTATTTTTTTAAATTTTTTGAAAATAAAAAAAAAGTTATTTTCACTTTTTTGTTTTTATTTTCTCCCTTCTTCTCCTTTCTCTCTACTTATGCAATGTCAGTGACAACGACCATATCCGACGATGGCCTCCATCTTCGGTGAAGGAAAACAATCACAAACTAGCGATAACGTTAACAGCCCCCTCACTACGATGACCACCGACTCACAGCAACGACCATCGACTCGTGACCAAAATCTCACCATCGCCACCACTCAAGACTCAGACCACCTATGTCTTCTACCCATGTCCCTCATTACAAAACCCACCACTAAAGCGTTTTTTTTTTTAATTATGGCTAATAAATTATTTTTTGTTATTTTTTTAAAAAATTAAATATAAATATGTTTTCATAAAATATTTACTTACAAAATAAGTTTTTAAAAATATAACCAAACAAAGTTTCATTTTTATATTTATCAGAATATACATTCAGAAAACATAATTAAACGCAGTTTCAGAAATGTTATCAATATAGTTTTCAAATCATTCTCATTTTCAATTTTTTTGAAAATAAAAAATATTTCAAAAACAATACCAAATGCAACCTAGTTTTCTTTTTCTCTTGTTTGGTTCTCGAGTTTCTTTGCAGCCTTAAAGTTAGTTTTTTGTGATAAAAGAAAGGTGCTAGTTTAAGTTTCTTATAAAGGTTCCGATAGTGCTTCGTGTTGCCATCGTTGTTATTGTATTTTGAGAAACGAATGTCCTACGTATCCTCAAGTACTTGTTGGAAAGGACGAATCTATTTTAAAAAGAGCTTATTTCACATGCCTCGACATCATCCTTTTCAATTTTGTTTTAGTTCGGTTGAAAGTTGAATTTGTGTTGTAATATTTCTTTTAATTGAAGTAAGTTGATATATTATATTGTTATTTTTTTTTTGCATTTTTTCATATTTTGTCCAACAATTTTTAAACAAATTAGCATACGAAAAAGGACAGATTTGCCAAAGAGACCCCTTTTTTTTATTTAGTTGGAAATTTTGAATTTTTGTATTAAGTTGGAAAATTTTTTGTTGAAAGAATGGCCGATAACATGAACATGGTTGTTCCTATCAGAAGCAACACTATGACGCCTGAGTCATCCTCGGTGGTTCAGACAACAAACTTAATCTCGACCCCTAACTTAACCTTGATGCGGTCTTTGCTAGTTTCAGTTCCTGTGAACCACAACGAAAAACCTAAAAAGTTCATTGGGGGCGAACTTTAAGACATGGCAACAAAATATGTTGCTTTACTTAGCAACATTGAATCTTGCAAGACTCTTAATAGAGGATCTTTCTACTGTTAAAGATGATGAGTGGATACATAAGCTTTTCAAGTGGTTGATGTATGGAATCATTCTGACTTCCTATGCTGTAACTATATGCTTAATGGCTCATTTGATGAGCTTTACAATGTGTATAGCTCAAAAAAAAAAAAAAAATAGGCTAAGAATTGTCGAAGTCCTTGGACCAAAATACAAGTCCAAAGACATAAGTGCTAAGAAGTTCTTACTAGGCTAATTCCTTAATTACAAGATGGTGAACTTAAAGACTGTGATCAGTAGCATGATGTCTCCAAAAAGAAGGAAAAGCTGGGATCCAAGTTGGGATTGAAAAGAGGAGTTTCAAAAAAGAAGTTCCAAGGAAAGTGCTTCAATTACAACAAGGTTAGGCACAAGTCAGTTGACTGCAGGCTGCCAAAACATAATAAGGAGAAAGAGGCCAACTTGGTAGATGTCATTTCAAAAGAGGTGTCTGATATCAGCTTGTCTACTGTAGTCTAAAAAATAAACTTGGTCCACTCCAACCCAAAAGAATGGTAACTTGGTACTAAGGCTACAAGACATATCTGCTATGATAGGACTGAGTTTGCTAACCTAGTTATATTGGAAATTGAAGAGAAGTTGTATATGGGCAACTCCGCAACTTCTGAAATTAAAAGTCAAGGAATGGTATTCTTGAAGATGACCTTAGGCAATGAAGTAAAACTTTATAATGTGTTGTATGTGCTCGGTATCTAGAAGAATCTCATCTCCAAGATGATGCTGAGCATGCACGGTTTCAAGATAGTGTTTAAGGCTGATAAAGTTGCTTTGTCTAAACAAGGGATGTATGTGGGGAGGGGTTATATAAAAAATAGTATGTGAAAAATGAATGTCATAGCTAATAAAAGTGAATAAAAAGAAAAAGTCTTCCGTTTATGTGCCTGAGTCTTCTATCTAATGGCATGGTAGACTAGGATATGCTAATTATAATACATTACGTAGATTAATTAACTTGGATCACATACCCGTATTTCTTATTGATTCAAAACATAAGTGTAAAACTTGTATATAAGTAAAACTAACAAAGTCATCATTCCAAACGATTGAAAGGAATGCTAAACCACTTAATCTAATATATAGTGATGTTTATCACTTAAAGTTTATTCAAACTAAAGGTGGTAATAAGTATTTTATCACTTTCATTGATGATAGTACAAAGTATTATTATGCATATTTGCTAAAAAGTAAAGATGAAAGTATAAAGAAATTTACTCTCTACAAGCAAGAAGTTGAAAACCAACTTAACCAAAGGATTAAGATGGTTAAAAGTGACTAAGACAATAAATATATTGAACCATTTAGTGCATTTTATGCACAACATGGAATTATTTACAAAGTTACACTACTATACTTTCCCCAATCGAATGGCATTGCTAAACGTAAAAATCATACCTTAAAAGATATGATAAATATAATGTTAATAAGTTCTGGGTTACCACAAAACATGTGAGGAGGAAGCCATTTTATCGGCTAGTTACCTTTTAAATAAGGTTTCGTGAAAGAAAATCGATAAGACCCCTCATGAATTATGAAATGGAAGGAAACCTTCCTACAAATACTTGAAAGTGTGAAGGTGTTTGGCCAAGGTAATGGCATCAATGCCAAAAAAGATGAAAATAGGTTTTAAAAGGTTGATTGCATCTTTATTGGATATGCCCATAATAATAATGCATATCAGTTCTTTATGCATAAGTCTAAAAACCCTGACATACACAAGAATACGATATTAGGGTATAGGAATGCATCATTCTTTAAATATGTATTTCCATGTAAAATTAAGAAAGATAAGCCAAGCTCGTCAAAATGAATTTTTGAGACTATTGAAGAAGATAATAGTCAAAACTCTGAAAACAATGAAATCATGGAGACGGAAGAAGAGCATAGACAAAGCAAAATGGCAAGGTTAGAAAAGTTTTTTAGACTATATTTTCTAACCTACACGCTAGAGGCTGAATCTCAAATATATAAAGAAATTGTGAACTCAACTAAGGGTCTTTTATGGAAAGAGGTCATAAAGAGCGAGATAGATCCATCTTATAAAATCATACTTAGGAACTAGTAGACTTTCCATTGGGAAATAAATCACTTAGTTCTAACTAGATTTTCAAACAAAAAATGAAAGTAGATGGAACAATTAACAAGTATAAGGTCAGACTTGTGATAAAAGGTTATAGATAACGAAAAGGCCTTAATTACTTTGATACATATTCTCTTGTGACAAGAATAACATCTATAAGGATAATACTAGCAATTACCGCATTGAATAATCATGAAGTTTATCAAATGGATGTAAAGACAGCTTTTTTTAATGGAGATCTGGAGGAAGATATTTACATGGAATAACTTGAGGGTTGTATAGCTCCAGGAAGATATCAATGAGTGTGACAAATATGTTTATGTCAAGAACACTGAAGACAGTTATGACATTCTCTATATGTATGTAGGCGACATAATAATTGTAAGTAGTATTGATTGGATGGTCAAATCCACCAAACACATTTTGAACTTAAGGTTTGATATAAAAGATATGGGACCAACTGATGTAATTTTGGGAATCAAATTATAAGGTCGCCTAATGGTCTTATAATGACTCAATCACACTGTATAGATAAAATAATTGATAAGTTTAACAAAGATGATTCTGGTATAATCAGAACTTCTATTGATGTGAGTCAACATCTGTCTAAAAATAAAGGACAAAACATATCTCAAGTGGAGTATGCTAGAGTGATTGATAGTCTGATGTACTTAATAAGATATACAAGACTAGACCTTGCCTTCATTGTGAGTAGATTAAGCAGATTTGTGAATAATCTAGGTGATAACCACTGGAAAGCAATTGTGAGAGTATCGAGGTACTTAAGATAGACTCATAATTATGGATTACATTACACAAGAGAACCTGTTATATTTGAAATATACTCTGATGCAAGTTGGATATTCGATACACAAGATTCTAAAGCTACTAGTAGATATATATTCACCTTAAGTGGTGTAGCTATTTCGTGGAAATCCTATAAGCAAACGATAATAATCAGATCCACAAAAGAAGCTAAATTTATCGCCTTGGATAAATGTGGCGAAGAAGCTGAATGGCTTCGACATTTCTTAGAGGACATTTCAGATTAGCCAAAGCCTATACTGGTAATATGCGTACACAATGATAGCCAATCAGCCATTGGTAGAATACATAATACGATGTACAATGGTAAGTTAAGACATATATATTATCAACATAATACAATTAGACAACTGATCTCAAAAGACAATATCGCTAATCCATTGACCAAATGTTTAAATAGAGATTAAGTTAAGAAAACATTGAGAGGAATATGGCTAAATCCTATAGAAAAATAAGCCGAAGCAATAGATACCTAATCTAATTGACTCGAGATCTCAAGATCTAGGTTTAATAGGATAACTAAATTGTGTAAACTAGCTTAGTTCATTATAAGAGTAACTTTAGCCCATTCCTATGATAAAACCAGTAAAACCCGTATGAGAAGAGGTTAAACATTTATTTTTAATGATTCTTATATATCAGATGCATCAGGAATCTGAGTGGAGTAATATGGGTTACTCTTCAATAAGAAATCACTTATGTGAGAGAGAAGTAGAGCCGTTTTAAAGGAGAATTACGAGAGTCCAATTCTTTTGAAACTCTTATAAAACTAGGCAGATGTTCATGGCCAAAACGAACATAACCATGAGAATTAAATTGTGTCAAAAAGATATCTGTATGAGGTATATTATAGTTTACACAAATAAATGAACAGTTCAAGGACATTGCATCTACTAATAAATCAGTAAAGTATATGTAATCTTATAAAGGAAGGTTCAACGGTTTAACACATATATATCCTATGCAAGTATTACCGTAAAACTCTATCACTATTTCAAGTATGTTTTTTCTCGTCGTCAGTCAATTTTCATTCATGTGGGGAATTATTGGAAAATAACATATTTAAGCTATGTTAAATGTCCATTTTGAGACCCATTTTAGAACAGAACCAAGTTAGAATTTGAAACGGGTTTTGATATATTTGCGTTCTTCGTTGCGAGGAGATCAAAATCAGATATTCATACACTCAAAATGATAATCGAGTAAATGAAAAATTGATATTCTAAATGTGCTACTTGAAATGATAGTTTGGAAGAAAATTACAAAAATCCCACACTGTCTAAGAATAAAGTCATGATGGTGTATAGAAGTGATTGCACTTTAAGGCCTAGGTAAGTATGTATACCTAAAAGGCTCTCTCATGCACAAGGGGGATGCAAATCATGGACTTAGCGGGTTAAGGGCCCAATGTGTACGTCCGTGACCTGCGGACACGAATGTTGGATTAGAAAGCCTACTCTGTGTGAGCTTTGTTTTGCAATTTTTTTATTTGTTATTTTTACCAAACAAAAGCCCAAGACCATCCATATTTTTCTAAAAAAAGAATTATACTTGTTAAGGAGCTTAATGGGAGAAATAATAGAGCTTAATAATGATCACCATGAATATCAGAGTTTCTTCTCTTGAGAAACCAAAAAGACTTCATTTTTCACTTGGAAAATCAGAATCTAGTCTTAGAGATGGCCAAGTACAACTCAAAGAATGAAACTCACAGACCTTGCAGTTAATATTTTGGTTTAATGGGTGATTAATCTTATTAATCCATGCATGTAACATATCATTTTGTTAGCCTATATAAAGGTCATTTTCCACATGAACATGCACACAACAAAAACACATAAAACATTAGTTTTCTTTTTCTTTGTTTGGTTCTCAAGTTTCTTTGCAGTTTTGAAGTCGATTTTTAGTGATAGAGGAAAAGTGCTAGTTCAAGTTCGTTGTAAGGGTTCTGATAGTGTTTCGTGTTGCAGTTATCGTTGTTGTATCTTGGGAAATAGACATTTTATGTATCTTTAAGCACCTATCAGAGGGGACGAATCTATTTTAAGGGGAACGTGTTTCACGTGCCTCGACATTATCCTTTTCAATTCCGTTTTAGTTTGATTGGAAGTTGAATTCATATTGTTACATTTCTTTTTATTGTAGTAAGTTGATATATTATATTGTTATTTTTTGTATTTTTTCATATTTTGACTAACACCCTTAAATAAGAAACTCCTTAGAATGTGTCTAGTTATATGCCACTAAATCTAGAGTGAGATCTACAAAATATCTCACTTAAAAAATGAATTTTGGATCTTGAAATATTTGAAAATCAAATTTTTGTTGAAGCTCTATCCAAACTGTGTAGCAACATTATCAAATGTGTTGTGTGCATAACACCAGTAAATCCTGCATTTAAATTTCAAACTACAGAATTGCACATTGGTTAAATCAAGCCTGAATCCGATTTGTTCACCATGAAATTATTCAACAAATAGGTGCACAAATCTTACAAATAACACAAGAGTAAGGGGTCGTTTGGAAGGAGTATTGGAGACAGAGTTTTGGAAGTTAGAAATGAGTTGGGTTTGGAAAATGTGCTTTTGGTGAAAATGAATTGTTTAAAATGAAAATGTGTAAAAAAAAATTTGAAATGTGTTCGGAAAAATAAATAATAATATCGATCTTATTTTGTTTTTCTTGAAATTCTATGTAATTAAAAAAATATTTCATTTCAACTTTATATAACAAAATTATGGATTTTTAAAAATTGAGTTTTTTTAATAATAAAAAAAAAGATATTCAGGAAAATAAATTGTGAAATTGGAGGAAAAAAACAAAAAGAATTTGGAAGACATTTTTGCAATGCCTCCCGAAACAAGGCCTTATCCACAGTATCAAGCATTCAAAAATCAAGCAAGATATTCAAGTTAATATTTGGTTTTAAATTTTTGTTACGAATATTAGTAGCCCAATTTCAAATTTGAACAAGAATCAAATTGCAATAAAGCTTACCACAAATCTACAAGTTATGAAATTCAAACACCATTTGTATATAAACAATGTATTTTGAAATTAAATTTTGATATTGAGTGCTAACATAATTTGGATAAAAAGTCCCCGCACTTTTTTTTTTGGGGAGAGTCTTTACTAATATGCAATCAAACATTTTACGAGTTTCCTATTTCTTTCCTTTTGAGACCTTATATCTCTTAGACTCTTACTAGTTACTACTACTAGGTTCATGCACCGCAACTACTCGTCTTCCCTTCCCCCATGTCTTTTGCCGCCGCTGTTGGTAAACAGATAACGTCCCCACTCCCCTTTTTTGCTCTAAATTCCGGCACGTCACCTCTGTGAACAACAGGGACAACCAAGCAACATTGGAAATTGGTCTTTGGGAACGTGTATTTACAAATCTCCTTCAGAGTTCGTGTCCTTAAATTGTAAGAAACCACCACCCCAGGCAGCCTCAAGTAGATTGTGCGAATCTTCTCAACGTAAGCCACCGGAGACGCAAAGGATGGCCCTGTGTGCCAAAAGCTAGGGCTATTCTGCACAAAGATACTTGGATTTTTAGAGAATAGAGTTTGATGCATCACAGTGTTATCATGCTTCCACTGGAGGTCGTAGTGGTAGGAACAATAGTCTTCAGCCTCTGAATCCTTGAGGAGTAACCAGGTGTGAATCCCATCGAAATTGGAGTAGCAATAGTGGACACGCCCTTCTGACTCCCACAAGCACTGACCGTATGTTAGGGAATGTTCCGACCATTTGTCCAGACCCACATAATTTGGCACCTGAATGAGCTTGCACTTACCATGGCGGACACAGTACACGAGCAAGTGGCTGCCCAATTCCCAGTGGATGGCTCCGCTCGAGAAGAGAGGGAAGGTGCTGAGTTTGGGAAGGTCGGGGGGAAGGGGAATCAAGGGACGCTCGTGTCTCCAAACACCCTTCTCCGATGAGTAAATCTCCATCTCCAAAAGACCGTCACCGTTGTTGTCTATGTTGAAAATGCGTACGACTTGGTAGTGTTGACCGTCAACAACGAGACCAGTTCTAACACTAGGTCTGCGGATCTGAGGTTGTGGAGGGGTGAAGGATTGCTTGGTGAACAAGTTACAGACATTGTAGTTGACAAGGGTAATATCAGTGACATCAGGGCATGAAAACAAAAGCCAGCCATTGCAAGAAGCACAAACATGAGCGCTGGTTCTGCTGAAGAAACAGAGGGACGGATTCACAACAACACCACATTGTTGGTCATCTACCACGTCAAGGAGCACATATTCAGCAGAGCCGTTACCGAATAGATAGTGGCAGAGAAGCGCTGTCCTGTGATTTCCTGCTGAAATTTTCTCCATAATTTTATATTAAAACCACCAAATTCATCAACAACATTCAATTCCTCTAACAATCTAACACATGTGGGACTTGCACACTCCACGGGGAAACTGGAAAAATAAGGAAAAGTCTCAAAACGAGTAACCAGCTAAAATTGGAAGCCGCTACCAAATCCAAACCAAAGGATCAAGCATGATGATTACAATTTCCTATATCCAAATATTATTACATTACCCCACACCCCCCCCCCCCCCCCCCCAACCCCCACAAAAAAAAAAAAAAAAAAAAGAGTTATACTTACTAATTCAATGTAATGTCCCCAAACAGTTGAGATTTAAAATATCTTCCATGACAGTTTTTTTTTTTCCCTTTTTTTTATATTTAAAAATTCAATTCTTCAATGCTAACGGGCTAAGCACTTTTATAGGTAAGAGAGAGACTCCTGCAGCCAAATAAGGCGGATAGCACAAAAGACACTATTTCGATATTCTCAACAATTAATGAAGATTAGACTATTAGATTGCAATCCTCGGTAATGCCACCTCGTATCAGACTTTCTACTGCTCCCGTCTTTCCTTATTTGTCATTTTCTTCTCAAACAAACCTACAAATACAAATATATCTTCATCATAGCGCACAAAACATAACAAGGAGAGTCACTGTTTGCCGTCCTATAAATCCAAGAAATGATTACTGTAATTAAAAATGATTAGAAAATAAATAAAAAGTAATATGAAATTATGATTAACAACATAAGAAAGAAGTATATTAAAACTCATTTAATTTGATTATCACTTCAGCTTTTAAAAATACTTTGGTTTATTAACTAACTGGCATGCCAAAAAATACATACTTTAATTGATTGAAACATAGAGATTTCCATTGTTATACTTGTATTGTCATGTTCAACTAGGTATGCATATATTGCATAAGCATTTACATAAAATATATATATATATATATCAAATTTGAACTAAACCTGTTGGATATCACGAACACCATCCATTTCACACAAGTCACTTTACTTGCAAGCCTTATAAATCGACTTCAACAACTTCATTCATTAGATACAAATGCAGTGCCTACAGCAAAGATGGCCTTTTTTCTGTTACAACAAATGAATTCTTACTTGTCTAGCAGAAAAAATCAACCGCCATCCCATTTGAACCTACGCAAACCAAGTTGCTCAGAAGTAGAGCATTTTCCAGCTACCAAGCCATTCAAGTCATCCATCTTCCTGAAGACGAGCTCGCCTACGTTAGCAGTACCATTGGCATTACTGCCCCAAAGCTGTTCATCATTAGGTTTCACTGCCATAGCATTTACTAATCGGATGACCTCATCTAACATACCAGCACGGCTATACAGTTCAATTATGCAAGTATAATGTTCCCAAATCGGGGATATACCGTAATCTTTAGTCATGTACTCAAAGTACTTGCGACCATCACTGAGGTTGTTTGTTTGCAAACAGGCAGACAAAACGCCGACAAATGTAATTGCATCTGGCTCCACATCTGTCCTCTCCATCTCTTCAAAGAGAGCGAGGGCTTCCTCTCCGAACCCATGCACTCCCAAGCTCGTGATCATTGAATTCCAAGTGGCTAAGCTCTTCGCTTGCATTTTGTCAAACACCCTCCTTGCGTCCTCTAAACTACCACATTTGCTGTACATGTCAATTAGAGCTGTACCAAAGAAAACGTCTAGCTTAAATCTATTCTTAAGGGCAAAATCATGAACCCACCTTCCCAATTTCAAGCTCCCCAATTCTGTACAAGCTCTCAGCAAGCCTACAAGCGTAAACTCATTTGGACTCACATTGTCAAGCTGCATTCTCCTGAACAGCTCGAACGCCTCTTCGGGTTGTCGATCCTCAACATACCCATCAATCATGATTGTCCACGAGACAACATTTTTAGCTGGCATTTGCTCGAAGATTGCTCGGGCAGCATGTAAGTCGCCGCCATCGAGCAAACCCCTAACCATGGTCGTCCAAGAAACCACATTGCGGGCGCGCATTTTTTCAAACACCTTGCGTCCATTATGCACGTTTCCGCACTTGAAGTAACAATCCATCAAAGTGTTCTGCACATAGATATCTCCAGAGACGCCGGCTTTAATGGCCTGGCCATGGATGGTGCGCCCTTGGTGGAACGACGAACAAGTCGTGCAAGCTTTGATGACAAAGGGAAAGGTGAACTTATCAGGACGGAAACCGCCGGTTAACATAAGTGCATAGAGGAGGAGGGCTTGGTGCGAGGAGGCATTTAAGGTATAAGCCCTGATCATAACATTCCAAGTGAAGGTGGGAGGAGAGGGAATCTGATGGAAAACAAGAGCAGCGTACTCCATCTGCTCATGGGAAGAGCAAAAGTTGATGAGTTTCCGAATGAGGAGTTGATCATGGAAAAGACCGGCGCGAATAATCTTGGCGTGGATTTGCTTGAGTTGCCTAAAAGTGGTGCAGTTTTGGAGGAAGGTAAAGGCTTCCTGAGAACCAAAGTTTGTTTTGGAGAAAAGATCAGGAGTGCACGGAATGGAATGAATTTGGGACATTTATCGGAGAAGATTTTATGTTAATAGTAATTGAGCAACCTGGTGTATTTATACAGGATAAGAATCTATCAATATCTAATAACGTATGTGTGTATGTAAATTCCAAAGAAAAAAGACCAGAATCAACAATCTTGTTTTCACAACATAAACAATTAGCAGAAACAATCTTGAAATATTTGGAAAAAAGAAAAGGAAATATCTCGCAAGCAGTACCTCAAAAATGTTACCTCAGACTCAGAGAAGGGGAACCTCGCAACTACAATCTTCTTCCATCCGTCTCAGCTCATTTATCTACTGATTTATTTGTATATATATCTCCAAAATTTTTAAATTCGAAAATTTAATCCTTAAACTTTTTTTTTTAATAATCCATTACCTAAATTTATAATTTTTGATAATTCAATATATTTTATTTAAATCTATTAAAATTTAGCTAATCTTTACCTATAACTTACATATTATAGCTCAAAAAAAAAAACATTACTAATCATTTTTACTTATTTTTAATAAAATTTCCTTTAAAATCTTTAACTTAATTAAATTTTACTCAATTTTAAACTTAAACTTTAAAATAAACTTACATTTAAATTAAGTAAAAATAATCAATAATATCCTTTTTAACAATAATATATAAGTTTAATATAAAAAACTATCCTAATTTTTATTGATTTAATCAAAAAAGATTAGATTATCAAAAATTATAAATTTAAAGGATTAACTATTAAAAAAATATTTAGAGATTAAATTACTAAATTTAAATAATTCAAGATATCCATATAAATAAATCTTATCTATTATTACCTATTAAAAGAGTCTATGCTATATAAAATGTGTTCTTTTTTTTTTTTTTATCTTCACTTCTATAATCTATAATCATCCTATGGTAACTCTATTATTAATTATGTTGCGGACTAGTCACTATCACATAAAGGTCCAGGTACTTCTATAAAGCGGTTTTCTATATATATATATATATATATATATTATTGAATTCGCCAATCTGCTTACTTAAAAGGTCCCCTTTTAACTACTCACCACCTTTCTTTCTCCCTCTCATGGCGGCTGGCGACTCCAAACCTCCATGGCTTATGGCATATTTTCATTTTCGTCCATTCTTTAATTATATTTTTTGTTTTTCTTTTTTCAACCGAGCTTGTTCAACGCTTGGACTTAATTTTGGAGATTTGAGTTGGTACTTGATACAATCAGTTTTCTCTTAATCTGTGACTAAGTTTGAAGCTTTCGTATTTGTTGTTAAACTGAGGTTTTTTTTTTTTTTCCTATTGTTTTCCTTTTTTTTTTCTCTAATGTTTTACATGTTTTTAGTTTTTTTATAGTGAAGTTTTTATTTTTGAGGAAAGGTTAAAGCTTCTTTTTTTTTTTTTAAATTTTAACAATTAGTTTAGCATAATGAAACCCTAATTTGGTCCACAAATCCAATTAAGTCCCTTTAATTTTTATTCCATCACATTCTTTTACAAAGGATGGTTCCATAACAAATTCTAAAATTCTTTTTTAAGAATTTGGTGACATTTGGAAAAAAAAAAAAAGTTTATGGACTAATCGACATCTTCATTAAGAGTTTAGGGATCATTATAATAATTTAACTTTTTAAAAATCCCCATAAAATGCAAATTATGATTGAAATGTTTAAAAATCAATTAGGTAATTGACTTATGATGTTTTTTTTTTTTTTTACTACAAGAAGGGGTATTTCTAATAATTTTTAATATAATTAATAGTTAAATTAACAGTGAACTAACAAATGTAGTTGCACAGTAATTTTTTTAATAAATTAAATGGTATTAATTGGTATTAATGTTATTAGTTTTGATTAATAGAATATCTCTGTAATTTTGAAAAAAACATAAAGAGGAGTATCAATGTAGTTCAAAACTAAAAAGAGTAAAGAAGCAACCTTTTCTTTTTTTTCTTTTTCTTTTTTTTCCTTTTTGTGAAGCATATAACCCTAGTTAATTGAGGTTAGAGAGCAACACAGAAGAAGGACAAGAACCAGTTGGTTCGGTTTAGTTTTCTAATAATTTTCCATTTTCCCTTTTAAACCATTATAAATAAATAGTGTGTTTAATTTTAATCCATTATTACTATATATTAAAAAAACTAATACTCTATAAATAGTGCTTTTTAATCCCCATCTCTATAGTTGTCATGTATCAGTCTTATCATCAATCACGTGACAATTGAGTCATTGTCACATAGTAGCCCAATTATTGTCATGTGTTTTTTTTTTTTTTTTCACTACTTTGCTTTGATTGTTTATTCAGCATGCATTAAGTGCATGACATATAACTAGTATATTATAATGTTCTATTTTTATCTTTGACATTTGAAAATTGATAAAAATACTTCATGAATTATAAAATGTTATCATTTTTGCTCTTTCTTTTAGTTATTTTAATAGAATATTCTCATGAACTTAAATATTCTTGTAACTTTGCTGTTGAACTTTAAAAATTAGTGTTTATACCCCTCAAACTTTAAACTGATAGTAAGAATGTCCTTCAAATTTTAAATAATTAAGAAAAACACATTTTTAAATATTTTAGTCATGTAGGACATGACTAGTACACTCTGTTGCCAATCAAAGCAGGTTGCACAAAACGTCCCTTTATCCGTCGGGGCAATTCTACATGGTCCACATCACTATTGGTGATTTGTGCTAGGCTACTTGACTTGTCCAATTAAGATAGTCCTGACAGAGTAGTCAACCAGAATAGCCAAGGAAAGGAGCCCAATTGGCACCCCAACCCCTTTCTCCCCTGACAAGTTTGAGGGGCGCACAAGGAGTTTGTTATAACGAACTGGGGACTAACCTGCCTGCACTTTAACGGCCCAGCACAAGGAATCGACAACATTGGACATGTGATGCCTAGCCTATATTTCTTGCAACCACATCCCACATTTCCCACAACAGTTTGAGACACTTCACCCTCAGACACACAATAGGAGCGTAGCTAACCTGCTATTAATGGGTTAACTGCCTCTTTAGGCTAGCCCGACTCTGTCGGGTTGGTTTCAATCAGGGTTTGCCTTGACAAATATTTTATAAATATTAAGCTCACACATCTTGTCAGGTATAGACATTCTTACATACTAAATACTCTATCTCACTTTAAGTCTCTTAGCTCACTATATTAATTTGAGCATTGAAACACCCCACCAATGTCCTTTTACTCTGCAACTTTTCTTTTCTTCCTTGCAGGCCTACTAGATAGAGGACCAGTTTGACGACTGTGTGCCACTGCACATAGTATTGAGGTCAATTTTTGGTGTCAACAAATATCTTATGTAATTATATTATTACATAAGATATTGAATACAACAATATTTTTTTTTTTTTTATGCCTACCATTTGGTCGTTATTTTAACCCTTCTTATTTAGATATCAAACATAATTTTCTTTTCTTTGAAAATTTAAAACCCTAGAACTTATCAAACATCATTTTACCTTATCTTGCAAATTGATAGCCTTAAGATCTCTTTGCCACGGGCCACTGCCCATCATCGAAAATAGTTGAAATTGAAGAAGGCTAAATATCCTTGACGGACTTGCCGTGTTGAGCAGCCATTATTTACTTTGACGGGTAACTTTAAGTTTTTGTTTCAAGATGAATGATTGAAAGAGGACGAAATTGATGTCTCCAAAACATGGTTTACCATTTTGAGAAGTTCCATCAAGTTTAACAGTTTTTATTAAGTCTTACGAAAGTGTCATAACAATCCAATCATCTAATTCAATAGATTTTAGTATGGATTACACTGAATAATATAATGCATCGTACTAAATTAATTGGATTTAGAAGAACTTTTTAATAATTGTATTCGATTATGAATGCTCAATAAAAGTTGGTTTTGATGGACATATCCACTCATGCAGCCAGTTATTAAGAAAAATTAATATATTGATTGTAATTATTTTTAGAAAAATTATATCAAATGGCACTTCTTGGACATTTATTTAAAAAAAGAGCTCAAAAATTTTATTTTACTTTAAAAAAATGGCCGGTAGCCATTAAAAAGATTGATGTATTATCCAATTAAATCTAATCAATGAATCATTGATCATATTCAATTAGTGACTAACCAATATATCATTGATATACATTAATTAAACACATATTGATATCGATCAATCAGTTATTAATCATCAATTAATTAAATAGTAAAGGGTCAATCATTGATTGAGCAACGATTGATAATGCTTGACAATTTTTTAGAAAATAATGATTTTCCTAAGTTAATAATGAATAGATATAACATTAATAAAATTATAACATATTGAAGTATAAAATTGAATACTACACAGCTAAGGTAATTGAAACTGCACATTTTTATAATCAGAATAATAATTACGATATGAGATACCGGTCAATATATCATGTTTAGATGCTTTTTCCCTCTTGCAAAGATTATCATACATACATAAACACAATTTATTTATTTTTTCAGAACTTGGACATAAAACAATATATGATTGCCTACTAATTTTTTTCTGAACTTGGACGTGTAATCCAAAAAAGAAACTGTAAATTTAGTAATTGAGCCGTTCAATTGAACAACTCGGGAAGATAATTATTTAAAACACAACGAAAACGTGGTAAAAAAAAAAAGTAGGAACTACGTTATTGGGCGTGTGCGGTTTCGTGAGACGTGAGGTGAGCCTGCAAAGTTGGCCGAACCAACAGTCGTAAAAGCAACAGAAAAATCACATCAATTTCGTCCGGTTCTTTTTTTATGCCAGCTCAAATTAATGAATACTCAATAAATTAATAACCTTACTTAAATAATAAAAACTTGTAATTCCAACTCAAATTAATATACTAAATTAATAATATTATTAAATGCATAAAATAATTATATTTTTCAAATATGCATATAAAGTCATTTGTTTTTCCTTTGCATCTAATTTGAACTCAACCTCTGTCATTTTGTATCTATTATCCCTTAAATAGTCTCTTATCAATAGGTGATTCCACCACTGCATCATTTTCACTAGGATAATTCAGAAGGTGCTCAACGTCATTTTGAATAATGTACATGATAACTCTATATACAAATATTAATTTTTGACTACGTACTATTATCTTTCTTATTTATAATTTATGTATAAATCTTAATTAAAAAAAGTGCATGTACAAAAGTAATTAAAACATAAAACCTTTCATAAATTGATAAATAAATAAGTTCTCGAAAATAATTTTTTTCTAGTCCCAACAATATTCATTTCTTGGGGTTTTATTGTATTAGATAATTTACTGAAATAAAAACTGTTAAAATTTGATTATAGAACCGAAAAAAAAAAAAACCAAAAACAAAAAAAAAAAAACTTAAGATTCAATTAAGCAAAGTCACAAGGGATGTTTAGTAAATGCATTGTGTTTGTATTACGTTTGGATGCAATATATTGAATGTAATTTATATTTGGATGAAAAGTATTTAAACTGCATTGCATTTGAATGTAATGTGTATTTGAATGAAAAATATTTTAATTATATTTAAATAATGAATATATGATGTAACGGGTAAAAGTAGAGAGAAAAAATGAAAAAGAAAAAGAAAATATGTGATGTGATTAATAAAAGTAATTGAAAAAGTGAAATAATGAATAATAATTATATTGAATTTAAAATATGATGTGATTAATATTTGAATATAATCCTTTTATATTTAGATAAAAATTACATTATATTTAAATACAACATAAATATAATACGATAAATAAACAAGGTAATAGTTTTTTTATTTATTTTATTTTTGGGAAAGTCATAGTTTGGATTGGACTTTCTCAGGGATCGTGAAATCCCTTTATTGCTTGCCATTTCTATATTTTTACCTAAAACATCACGTTTGTCCACCCTCTTTTTCTTTTTTAATGCCATGATTTTCTTTTTAGGAAATTTAGAATGTATTATCTTAAACAAGAATCATATGCGAACCCTTTAACTAAACAAGCTGGTCGTTAATATTAGAAGTATAAGATGTAAAGTAATTTATAATTCTATTAATTCTTCTATAAATATGATATAACTTAACTTTTGAAAAATATAATAATGAAGTACACAAATCTGACAATAAAGGGCCGTTTTGAGGGATTTTAAATACCAAAATTTTTCACTTTTTTTTTGGTATTTTTTTCTACCTCGTCACCGCTTTTACTATTTATATCTTTAAAACTCTATTATAAACTCTAAATTTTAAAAATCCATTACTTTAAATATATAAATCCAAATGAGATGATTTTTTTTAAATTGGTAGAAATTCAAGAGAAATGAAACAAGAACCATATTGATAAATTTTTTTAAAATAAATTTTTAAGATTTAATACCTTTTTATTTCAAATAGTTTTTTTCCTTAAAGACATTTTCAAAACTTATTTTTTTCTAACAAAAAAAAAAATCTATAAAACTCTTCACAAATTGGCCCTGAGATTCCAAACTTATTATAATAAAAGAAGAATTTTTCAAAGTTTAGACTATTATCAGTATATCTGACTCGGTAAAATGGAGATGTTAATCAAGAACTCTAGTTTGTTGCTTTAAAAGTTCCTTTGAGCTTGAATCTACCACTTCAATCATTGACCTACAATATCAATATACAAAAGATTAGAAATCTTTAAAGTATTAGAAAATAACATAAAAAATTTAGATTTAGATTTCTTTCCTTTTTTTAAAAATACCAGATAGGCTCATTGAAATACTTGTACTGACCTACAACATCAATATGCAAAGAATTAATAATCTTTAAAATCTTGATAAAACGAAAATGTAGAGAATATTTAAATTTAGACTACTTCCTTTTTTTGAAAATATTCTGGATAGCACTAAAATCATTGACACTTTAATAATGAAAATTTGTGACTCAATAATATTGTCAGAGTTTCTCTTTCCAAAACTGTTATAGCAACTGTCAAAACATGAAAAACATTAAGTAATAAACTTTTGAAAACTCTTATAAATTGGAGACTAGTACTAGAATCAAATAACTACTAAAACTTTTAGAAAGAAAGACTTGAAACTTTCATAAAAAAAAAAAGGATTCTTAAAACTCTCTTCAAGAGAGACTTTTGAATCTCTCATATAGCGAGACTTTTAAAACTCTTATCAAAAGATTCTTATAACAAGTAATTTTTTAACACTCAGAAGAGAGACTTGAAATAAATACATATTGAAACTCTCATAAAAAATGACTTCTAAAACTCTTATGAAAAAGTAATAATAACTATTAAAACTCTCATAAAGATAGAAAACTCTTGTAAAATATATGTAAATATAGTAAAAACATTTGTAAAAAGTAAAGATTTTTAAAAAGTTATGTTATCAGTACAACACTGGAATAATGTGTTTGCCAATGCAGTTTATCTCATTAATTGCACGCCTACTCCCACACTTTTACTTTCGTCTCCCTATCAAAAACTCTTTGGTTCCTCTCCTTATTACTTTAAGCTTTATGCATTTAGTTGTCTTTATTATACTTGGCTTCATCCATACTATACTCATAAACTTGCTTCACGTTCCATCCCTTGTGTTTTTCTAGGTCGCTCTGTCATGTAAAGTGCCTACCTATGTCTCGATCTATCCACCACCAAATTATATATTTTGCATCATGTCAAATTTATTGAGTCCATATTCCTTTTCGCATCATTCTCGAGTCACGATCCTCACCCCAAGCTCAACATGATCTCAAAATGGCTTTCCTCGGCCTTCTTCCTCCTTGAATTCGTCTACCTCAACACTGGCAGTTGGCTCATTTCATATGTAAATCCTTGCTGTAATGCCTTCATATGCTGATCTGTCACAATCGATTAATCAGATACCCCTAATCAGTCAACCAAACCCTCTGTTTTTTCAGAATCGGAAACATTCTATCAACCAATCGATCGAACCACTACCACTGGTCAACCAAACACTACAACTGAACCATGATCCAATACACTCTGTTAACTAATCGACTAGATAACTCTAACCAGTTGATCAAATCAACTAGAGCCACAAGTCATTGTCACCTAGTCAGAGAATAACATTTACAAACCAATCCAAAAACTCAGTCTCACTGCCCGACTTCACCCTTCAACCTTCCTTGAGCATATTACAATCACCCAAGCCTTAGAAGAATATGATGCCATTGTGTGAAATGGCATATGGGAACTTGTCCCTTTGGAATCAACTTAAGACCAATTGAGGTGTAAGTAGATTTTTCAAACTAAATGATTTCATGATGGTTCTGTTAATAGATACAAAGCTCGTTTAGTTGCAAAAGGCAATAACGCCAAGGTGTTAACTTCCATGACACTTTTAGTTCAATGTTCAAGCCTACCACTATACGCAGAATTCTTAGCCTTGCTGTCAACCGTGGGTTGTCCTTACAACAATTGGTTGTCAACAACTCCTTTCTTTAAGGCCACCTTTCTAAGAATGTATTTATGGCACAATCACTAGGCTTTGTAAATCGTGACTCTCCTACCTATGTTTTAAACTTTGTATGGCTATCTATGGTCTCAAGCAAGTTCCACGCACATGGAATCATGAACTTTGTCAATTCCTAATTACCTCAAGCTTCTCCAACTCTTGTGTCAATACCTTTTTCTTAGTCCTCAATGCTGGTGGAATTATGATCTACTTACTTATTTTTATGGATGATATTATTATAACAGGTTGTGATGATCGGGTTGTGCATCATTTCATTGACATTTTTGCAAACCACTTCTCTCTTAAGGACCTTAACGATCTTTCTTTCTTTCTAAGTGTTGAAATCATGCCATACCCTAATGGTTTACTTATGTCTCAATGACCCTACCTTAATAACCTTTTGGCTCGTACTCATATGAATAAAGCTAAACCAGTTCTTACATTACTTGCCACCACACTATCTCGGACCCGCCATTCTAGCATAGCTTTATCGAATCTAACTGAATATAGAACAGTAGTTGGGAGTCTTCAGTATTTATCTCTTACACGTCTTGATATCTCTTTTGCAATCAGAAAAATGTCACAGTATGCATCGCCTTACCACTGCTCATTGGGATGCTGTCAAACGCATACTATGGAATTTATACGATACACTTGATCATGGCCTAATTCTTCATCACCAATCACCATTATCTCTCCATGCATTCTCAAATGCTAACTTGGTCAAGCATAAGTACAATTACACCTCAACCAGTGCCTACATTGTATATCTTGTAGGCTATCTACTTTCGTGGGGTTCTAAGAAACAATGCACCATGCCTCCTCTTCTACCGAAGTTGAATATAGATCAGTTACTCCTGTAGTTATTAAACTACTATAGTTATTAAACTGAGTTAGATATGCTCTCTTCTCATTGAACTTGGTGTTATTATCCTTCCAATGATCTACTGTGACAATGTTGGTACGACTCATCCCTACTCTAATCCTATCTTTCACTTTCGCATGAAACATGTTGTTTTAGATTTTCACTACATGTGTGATCAAGTTTGGAGTGGTGCTCTCTGTGTTGCTTACATTTCGTTTGAGGATCAATTAGTTGATGCACTCACCAAACTTTACCTTGCGACCACTTTGTTAAACTACGAACTAAGATTGGACTTTCTTCTTGAAACTCCATCCTATGGGGACATATTAAAGAAAATACATAGTCATTATTATTGTATTTTATGTATATATAAAAGTATTTAGATTAGAAACGTTTGAATTTTGTATTTTGAAAATCTTGTATATATTCACAATCAAATCAACAGAAAGGCCATGCCATCATTTCCTAAATTCTATAATTTCTACTACACCCTACACCCTGTCCTTGTGCTTGTCTCCCTCATTCAATTTATAACACGACTGCAGGTGAGAAACTTTTCTACCGTTTCTGAGGCGGAACGGTCTCTCAATTATATCTTTATTCTAAATAACTTGTAACAATCAATTAAATTATTTATAACTTTATATATAATTATATGTAATATGATATTATTTCTCACTAACTTATTATATTACATATAATTTTCATAAAGTCACAAGTATGTCAAAAAATTATTTCAAGTTATTTAGAAAAAAAATTACAAGAAGATTGCGCATGCCCCTCCCTTAGACAACCTAAGCGCTTGCCTAATGTCCTATTTTTAGGAAGGCCCCACCTTTTTTAAAATAGCCTACACTACATTTGTGCTAAATGGATTTTAAAAGTTAATTATTAAATATTATTTTTTATTCATTTATTTCTTTTAAGTTTGTGTGTTAGCATTGAGCCTATTTCAAGAAAAGTATAATTACAGTTGAGATTTTTTTTGGATTGTGAACGCTATACATCATCCAATCCTTAGAGTGTTTTTCACTGTCTTTCACATTAAAAAAAAAAAAAACCCTATCCAACTCCTTTTTTTTTTCTTTTTTCTTTTTAGGTACGAAGTTTTTCCTCTTCATGTATTCTTTTTTTGAACTTCCCTTTTCTCGCATTCAATGTCACATAATATTTCTTTTGTTTCTCATACTAAAGGCTCTTACCACGAAAATCTTCTCAAGACTTTATGTTGAAATACATTTGCAACATTTGCAACAAAGAAAAATACAAATATAAGATAAAAAGAAAAAATAATTGAAAATAAAGAAAAAAAGTCATTGAAAGACTTTAATTCAAAGAATTATTATATTGTTTGGCCATAAAATCTCCAAAGATTGATACAACTGAAATACAAGAGGTGACAATACTAAAAAGTCTTATTTGAGATTAACTATTCCACAAGAACAATTAAGTAGGTTATTCATTTTGTCTTTTGAAAAAGATTTTGTTTTTTTGAATTTGAATATAAAGATCTAACTAATACTTTTACTCCAAAAAGACAAGAAAAAATAAATTTTGAATAGATATTTCATTGGTAATTTTTTCCTTTACTTTTCGTGTTTGTTATCTTCTTACCTAGGTTCTGTAGTTTGGAGAAAGAGTAACTTGGCTTGATGAAGTGGAGAAACAAGTCTATTACTTGTAATAATAACATTACTTTGACTTTCTTGTAAATTTATTTTGATTATTTTTTTGTTCATTAGATATATTATGAGTTGTTCGGCACACCCCGTTATGTGTCGAAGCATGACATGCATGCCTTGTTTCCAATCGATGCACGGATGCCTAGCACACCCTGCTATGCATTGATGCACTGCTACCCTGTACACCATGTTGCCAGTTAAAGCAAGCTGCCTAGATGTCACTTTATTGGTCTTGGTAGTTCTGCCTAGCCCATATCAGTACTGGTGATTCGTGCTCAGCTACCTAACTTGTCTATTCTTCAAGGGATTTACCCTGTGAGAGAATTGGTTTTAGGGCTTATGGGAGAGATATAAATCTTTTCTTGATCTAATTTAAAATTCCAAAAGTCACCGAATGCAATTTTATAAATAGGAGTTTTAGTACTCCTATTTTTTTTAGACTACAGACTCTTAAGTGCACAAATTTATTATTAAATATTTCACTAGCAATAATAAATTCTCAAAGATCTGAGTGGTTGAGAGGAGATAAATCGTGCTAGAATGCTAATCGAGGAACCGAGTGCCTACACACTCTACTGTATGAAAATTAAAGAATAGTAGAGAAGGCTAGTTGGTTGAAACCCTTGATCACTTCTTCCGGCATATATGGTGTTTTCCTTCGAAGGTATATGATTGTTGATAATTTATTATATATAACATTACAAGTTTTATAATGATCTTTGAAAAATTTTTAAAATTTCACTGTGCACCATCACTATTTTTCCTACAGTTATTGTCATCAAACTATGCTGGATAGTTCACCACAAATGTCATCTTTGGAGGGAGTCGTGACCCACTCATGCGACATCACAATCCTCTTCTCAGTTGCCTGTCGTAACTCACAATTTCCTCACCTCACTTTTAGCTTCATGAAGTTGACGTTGACATGCTCGCAAACTCTATCGTTTGGATCCACTCGCTAATCATAGTCAATGCCAGTCTCATGCAAGATCTTCCTTGCGATTCCTATCTATCGCGATTCTGACGCCAAGGCGACTACAATTCAGTTTTTCCATCAAAGCTTGGTCATTGCCATCGGAGTTTGGCCATTGACGCCGGAGCTTGGCTATCCAAGGTTTTTTTTTTTTAACAGATTTGTTTTTTTATTATTTTTATATGTTTTAGATTATTTATTTATTTTTTATTTTTTAGTTTTGTGATGTAATTTTTTAATATTTCAATTATTTTAATTGTTATGTTAATTTTTTTAAAAAAATATTCTTGTGATTATTTGTTTATAAAATGAGAAAATAATATTTTATTAAAAAAAAGAGAAAATATTATGATAACTAATATGTTTGAAGTAATACATTAAAATAAAAAAGGTAATTTGATAGATTATCAAACGGTATTCCAATGAATTATCAAAAGGTATTCTCACAGATTACTAAATGATATTATGGTAGATTATCAAAATGTATTCTGACAAATTACGAAAAAGTATTCTGACGAATTACAAAACGGTATTCCAATAGATTACTAAATGGTATTTTACGGTTTTACCAAGCAATATTATGATGGATTATCAAATATTATTCCAGCAGATTACCAAACAGTATTCTGGTAATATCGTTTAGGTTGGTTGGGGGTATTTTTGAAAAGACATATTAAGCTAACCTTTGGTTTTTCTTAAAAGAGGACAAAAATTCTAAAGCAGTAGGTAGGGACAAAATTCCTCTAGTTGAAATAATCACATTATATTTACTACTTTTTATGGCATTCTTAAGGTTTCCCCTTTATAATATAACTTAAAATTCAAATTTTGAAAGTCTATAACTTTGTATATATAAGTTGAAATAAAAAGATTTTTTTTTAAATTGCATAGAATTTTAAAATAAACGATACAGGATCCGTATTGATTTTTTTTTGAATATATTTTAAGTTTTTACACTTTTTAGCTCTAACAGTTCAAATTCACATCAAATGCACAATTTAAATTAAATTATAATCCAAGCTCAAAATTTTCAATCTAAACCTTTGCACCAAACAAACTCTAGCGCTCGAACTACTACACCAAGTAAATAATGATCATTTTCCCACAAAACTACTTACAAAACCATTTTATGAGGAAGAGAAAAGAAAAAAAAAAAATCAAAACGTGCATTTTGGATATTCTAGTATGAACAAGATGCCCAAAACCCTCTCTCATTTTTAGTTTCAAAATTATAAAATAAAATTGTTGAGAAATTTTTTGTATTGTGATCGTTAATAAAATGCCTTCATAATGGTCAGTTTGACAAAATAATATATATTTGGAGGATTATAATAAAACCGTATAAGTTGCGATCTCTATGCGATTTTGAGTTGATTGCGAGTGAACCCAGGCCCTTTTTTGTCGTCGACTGTGGAACAGGATCTCTGGTATCCTTACAGCTGCTTTTTTTATCTAGGTTTTTTAAGCTTGATTTGGGGATCTAGGGTGTTGGCAATGTCAAAATCTTCATTAGATCTCCTCCGCATTCTCATCGCCCTCATTCTCATTCTCTTTGATTTTCTACATTTTTATTTTTTTTCTTCAAGTTTACTTTTGATTATGGACAATACCTTCAGTAGGATCTTTGGTCACAAAGAAGTAGTCTTTGAGCTAGCGATCTCCCTTAAATATAGCACTGGAGCTATCGTCATCTCGGATAGGAACCCTTGAGGGTTCATAGTTTAATGGGTCACGAGAAGATAAATAAAATTACTTATTTATTGGCTAAAATTAACATTGGTCCTACTTGAGGTCCCAAGGGCATTTTAGTCATAAATAAGTGGGTGCTAGAGAAATTATCATAAAATAGCCTTTGTTTATCTTTAGTATTTAAGAACCCAAAATTATTATTTTAGAAGCCCAAGTATTAAGGAAAGCAAGCCATTAGCCTATCTTAGGTAAACCAATATGCAAAGTCTATACTTTAACTCCTCAAATAAAAACGCACTCCCTTCAAGAAGATTAGGTCTCATAAGTTAAACCCAAGATTCCATCGAGTCATTGTGTAATTTCACGTCGACTTGTGGCGAGATCCTTAGGGATCTGATTCCTTTAGATCTCTTTAGGTCTAGCAACTATTTTTCACATTGAAAGCCTTGTAAGAGCACTATTTCATTTCCTGTATGGCAAAGCCTCTAGACATGCTAGTCTTGCCACTAATCATTTGGAGAATGTCATCTACGGGGCTCCAACTTGTGTCAATTAGATGTTAACTAGGTGTGATTTGTTTCTTTTTATTGCGCTTCTCTATATGTATTTATTAGTCTAGTATTGTACCTTTTTTTTTAATCTGTGAAAGAATTATTATTTGAATCACAAATTTCAAGCGTATTATCTCACTATCTTTCTCAAATCTAATAGTCCTGCTTGCACTGCCACACCAATCCCCTTGCCGTACCAAACACATTTCATATATGAACAACAGTTTTCATAATAGATTATAGTTTTTGCAATTTTAGAAAGTAATTGGTAATTTAACTAAGTATAGAACAAAATGACCAGACTTGCTCCTTTTGTTGTGGTGGCTTTTCTTTCCTTAAAAAAAAAAAAAGAATATAATAAGTGGTCAAAATTGTCTGTACCAAAACACTTTATGATATATATATATATTTCCCCTTTCTTGTACAATAAATTCTCATCTTTACACTTATGTAGTGTTTTGTCGCTTTTACTCTCATATTTCACTTGGATTCCTTTTTTCTTAAGCATATTGAGTTTTTGAGAAAACATTTTTTTTATTGTTGTTTGTACGGTAAATTCTGTAGGAAAATAAACCGGTAAAAACGTATCGGAGTGCCGCAGCGGAACAATAAAAATTTTTAGATCGTTAAATATCTCATGATGCCATATACAATAAATCAACAACAATTAAAACTCATACCTCAAGGACGCCAATATGTAGGAGGAGAATGACCGGAGGCTTCAACCAACTAGCCTTCTCTACTATTCTCCAATTCCCGAATGGCTGAGTGTGTGGGCACTCTGAACCTCGATCGGTATGCTAGCACTGCTAGTCTTCTTCCGACCACCCAGATCTCTAAAGAACTTTATTGTCACGATGAGCTGTGCAACAATAAGCCTGCTCACCTGAGAGTCTGTGGTCTGAGAGAACTGGAGTGGCAGGACCTCTATTTATAGACCTGCATGAGGTGAATCTCTGAATTTGAATTGGATTAGGAAAAGATATTTTCCCTTATCCAAACCCATAAAATCTGAATTTTTCCAAGGGAGAATCTCCACTAAAAATTCGGTTTTTTTAGGATAGATCCAATCCAAATCTCAACAAGATTTTAACTAGAATTTTATCTCCCTTTTTCAACAAAAAAATCCGAAATCTTTAGGAGAAAATCTTCTCCAAATTTTCGGCCACTTTTAGGATAAGGAAGAATCAAAATTCCACTAGGATTTTTCAAGCTAAATCTCATCTCAACCTTATCCAAAAATAACCGAATTTCCTAGGATTAAGGCTCCAAAATTTCGGCCACTTTTAGGGAGGGAGAGAATCCAAATTCAACTAGGATTGAAACTTGAATTTTCCCTTGAATCTTATCTACAAAAACCGAATTTTCCATTGAGGATTATCCTCAAAAAATTCGCCCACTTTTGTTGGGATTTGGATTCAAAATTCAAGTAGGATTCTAACAAGATTATCCTCTCCAAATCCAACTCAAATTCGAATTTCAAACCTTGTGGATTTTCCACAACAAATTCGAATCCTACTTGGACTGTGATTCAAAATTTGAATTTCAAATTTCAAATTCAAATTTCAAATTCAAATTTCAAATTTCAAATTTCAAATTTCGAATTTCAAATTCGAATTTCAAATTCGAATTTCAAATTCGAATTTCAAATTCAAATTTCAAATTCAAATTTCAAATTCAAATTTCAAAATTCAAATTTCAAATTCCACAAAACGGTTGTATTTCATATTCTTGTTCTCATGGATAATTTTCTACAACTCCAATCCAATCTCAAATAAAATCATGGCAACTTTATTTGGAGTTCGAATAATTGTGTACTCTATTATCCAAAACAAAATCTGAATCCAACCGAAGAGAATCTTGTCTACCATCCTAATCCTGTGTCATCACCATCCATGCATAATAAACTAGCCAATAGCATACACAAATCAATTTGCCAAACGTTAAGGAATTATGTGGAGCTAGTAGAGGGACTGATTGGACATATATAATCGGGCTTCCGTGATTCCATATGATCATCATTCTGTACCGAACAACTCAATCATATGATCACTAATTTCAGAGTCACACCGCTATAAACCTGAAACTGAACTCCCAATTATATACCGTATTACGTAAGCCTGTGACGAGCTACCATCCAATGACCTTGTCATATATGCAAAACCCTCATATGATATCCATGATCAGCCTTAGGTCAAAGTCCGTTTAATCCTACTGATCAGGCTATCTTAAAGTTCCATTATACTACCGAATCAAGAAAATGATTATTCACCATATGTGAATAAGAAGTCATCCGCCCAGTAGACGACCCAAGGCCTTGTCCATTTTCACATTCAGTATAATGCCTTTAAGAAGATACCTTTAACTCCTCAGAGCTATGATTCCGCTATCTGCAAACAAACCCTTCATCGTATACAAGTCATGCACCCAACGAACCGGTCTATAAGCTTACTACCTCTGAGACGCTTTAGCCATTGGAACATCAAAGTACACAAGTCATATACATGAAGTAGTTCATTTACTCAGGATTAAGGTTATTGCACAATGAACGTCAAAAGCAGATTGATCCACTCATAGCGGACTACGTAGATCAATCACGCTTTAGTCCCGGTCTAATATGTCACCACCGAGCAACATATCCATGTCTCTACTTGGGAGTCCAGCTCCAGACAGTCAAGACAAACCGTCCCCTCTAAGACTTTAGACAACATAATAGTCTTAACATGAGTTAGATGCTCGGTCTAACCCCATAGACTACAGACCATAATTTAGACTGCTAACTTTAGAACATTGTCTTCTCGCATACAAAAGTCCATTGCATGCAACGTTCTAACAGTTTTAACACAAGCAGTCAGTGAGCCATATTTGCTTAAATTTACTTTAACATGTAAATAAGACGAGGACAGATAGCAATGTAATGAATAACCTCTAAGTATAATTTTTATTATCCAGTTCAAAATGAATACATCAAAATGTCTCTAATACTTAAGACATTTCCTAACAAATTCCTATCGTTGTTCCTGATGTGGTATTTTGTCACTTTTGTCCTCCTATTTCACTTGGGTTTCATATTTTTTTTTAAGATATATTGGGTTTTGAAAATATATTTTAAAAAAAGTACTAACAGAAATAACAATATATTTTATTATTTCAGTGTTAAAGTAAGGATAACAGAATCCTCAATAAGTGTAAACTAACTATGTAATTAATTTATTAACAATCAACATAAACATTTTGATGCTATACTTATACTATTTTTTAAAATAATTATAATTTTCATCATAATGACAATGAGTAATAAAAGAAAAACAAATAAAATCTATGACGTAGATGCTAAAAATATGTAATTATATAAATATTTTGTATAATACTAACATTTATAATTACAAATAGTTTATAACATTTGTGATTATATAATATTTTATAATTATATGATCATATTATAATATAATCAATATAACACATACAATATAATTTAAACTTTATACATCTTAAATCATATAATATAACAAATTTTAACATCTTATAACACCATTATAAATATAAATATTTTATAATATCAACATTTATAATTATAAATATCTCATAATATTTATAATTATATAATATTTTATAATTATATAATTATATTATAATATAATTTAATATAACACATACAACGTTCTATATAATATAACAAATTATAAAATCTTAGAAAATGAGCAGACATGTTTATCATAAACTCAAAACCAAACAGAGTAGCTCCTATAAAAAAAAAAAAAAAGGATAAAGGACAACAAATCACGTGTTTTTTTTAATTAAATTATATTTAATATTCATCTAGTAAAATATTTTAATTTTAATTTAGACTAAATTTAGTTAAATCAAAACTAAATATAACATTTAATAAGTAAAAATTTAATTTAAATTTATATTAAAAATTAAACTAATATAAAATTAGAATAAAAAATTATCAAAATGAGTTCTATTAAATTAAAAATATATTTATTCATAAATTTAGATTCTAAATTTTAAATTCAATTTTAAATTTTTCTAAAAAATAAAAAATTAATAATTAAATAAATTAAATTTAATAATAAAATATCCACTTATTTTAATAGGATGTTTGATAAGCGTATTATTTTTATATTATATTTGAATATAATTTTTTTAAATATAATTTATATTTAGATAAAAATATTTATTTTTTTAAAATATAATATGTATTTAGATAAAAAATATTTAAATTATATTTAAATAATGAATATGTGATGCTATTGGTAAAAATAAACAAGAAAAAATTAAAAAAAATAAATTATATAATGTGATTAATAAAAATAATAAAATAATAAATAATAATTATAATAAATTAAAAGTATAATATAATTGATATTTAAATATAACATAAAAATTATAATATATTTAAATACAATCAGATTAAAAAAAAAAAAAAACAAGAAATGATGCATGAATAAATCTATAAACTCGACATATCCTAAATTCAACCAAATATTTTATTTGGGATGATCCATCTTAGCAAATGGAGGCATGGTGAAAGCGTTGAAAAGAGCAAAACCCTAAGTTAATTGAGATTAGAGAGGAGTAAAAGAAGAAGGACAAGGAAGCAGTAGTTGAGTAGAAGGGGGTTTGGTGGTGGGAGTCGGAGACACGAAGATTGAAGGGTTTCAAAAAATCCCACCAATTCCCACCTCAAATTAGTGGAATTTTTGTAGAAAGAAGTTGTGGAATTGCGGTGGCGGAAAGGAAGAAGAAAACCCTTATTAAAAATCCAAATCAAAAGAATAGAATAAGAAATAAAGAGAGAAATCAATCAGAAAATGGGGGCAGGAAGCGAGGCAAAGCAGCAACAGCAGCAGCAAGAAGGGTCGGACGAGCAGCAGAAGAGATCGGAGATATACACGTACGAGGCGCCGTGGCACATATACGCCATGAATTGGAGCGTCCGGCGAGACAAGAAGTATCGGTTGGCCATAGCCAGCCTGCTGGAGCAGCTTCCTAACCGGCTGGAGATAGTTCAGTTGGACGACTCGACGGGAGAGATCAAATCGGACCCAGCACTATCCTTCGAGCACCCCTACCCCCCCACCAAGACCATCTTCATCCCCGACAAAGAGTGCCAGAGGCCAGACCTCCTCGCCACTTCCAGCGACTTCTTGAGGCTCTGGCGCATTTCTGATGATTCTGAATCGGATGATCATCATGAACCTACTTCTACCGATAAAACCAACAACATTTCTAATATCAATAGCAATAGCAATAGCAATAACAACATCAACAGCAACAGCAGAGTCCGCCTCCTCTCCCTCCTCAACGGCAACAAGAACAGCGAGTTCTGCGGTCCCCTCACCTCCTTCGACTGGAACGAGGCCGAGCCCCGCCGCATCGGCACCTCCAGTATCGACACCACCTGCACCATCTGGGACATCGAGCGCGAGGCCGTCGACACCCAGCTCATTGCCCACGACAAGGAGGTCTACGACATTGCCTGGGGCGGCCTCGGCGTCTTCGCCTCCGTCTCCGCCGACGGCTCCGTCCGCGTCTTCGACCTCCGCGACAAGGAACATTCCACCATCATCTACGAGAGCTCGGAGCCTGACACTCCTCTGGTTCGTCTCGGCTGGAACAAGCAGGACCCCCGCTACATGGCCACCATTATTATGGACACCGCCAAGGTCGTCGTCCTCGACATCCGCTTCCCCACCCTCCCCGTCGTCGAGCTCCAGCGCCACCAGGCCTCCGTCAACGCCATCGCCTGGGCCCCCCACAGCTCCTGCCACATCTGCACTGCCGGCGACGACTCCCAGGCCCTCATCTGGGACCTATCCTCCATGGGCCAGCCCGTCGATGGCGGCCTCGATCCCATCCTCGCCTATACCGCCGGCGCCGAGATCGAGCAGCTCCAGTGGTCCTCCTCCCAGCCCGATTGGGTCGCCATTGCCTTCTCCTCCAAGCTCCAGATTCTCAGGGTATGACAGTCTTATTTTTCACTACTTACTACTAGGATCAGAATTCAAAATGCAAGAATTGCAATCCCAGTGGTAGTGGATACTGGTAGTTACTAGTGCTAGTACTAAAATACTATGTACTCTGGCTTTCTTTTCATAATTAATTTGATGGATGTCATGCTGAACAGCAATCACTTTGTCTATCAATTTCGCTGTCAGTTTCCTCTTCCTCTTCTGTTTTAGAATATGTCATCATCAACCGCTGCTTATTTCCTTTGTTACATAATTATTCACCCTATTGTATTGTAGGAACTAGGAAGCAGTCCGTAACCACTTTGTCGATGCATTTAGTTTGCAGACGTTAATTGTTTTAATAATAACTGACTTATATTATGATCAATGAAGTGGAGGAGAAATCAGAGACTGGCCTCGAATGATAATATGCTGTAATCTGGCCTTGATTGTTTTATGTGTTAAAGGGGCCAAGGAATTGATATCTTCTCTTCTTCTTTTGTGTTTTCTTTCTTGATTTTGTTCAACCAGCAAGGCAAGGACAATTTAGAAGTACTGACTGATCATATTAAACCTACAACACTAATTTCAATTTGCGCTTGCTTATAGTTTCTGTTGAAAACAGAGAAAGTGCCTACAATAGCAACAGATACATTTGTAGCTTCAAGTGCTAAATCTTCAAAAATGATGGTTAGAATGTCTCTCGTGGAAAACAAGAGCAAAACAAACACCTTAATAATTATATGACCAGTACAATCCTTCACATGACATGGCATCCCATGGTATTGTCATCATTGAAGTAGTCCCCTACTCGTGTTGCTGGTGGTGTTGCTAGTGTCTGGGATGATAGAGGCAACACTAGCCCTTCATACGCGTAGTTTTGCGGCATGCCATCACATGTGGGCGTGGGCGTGGGCGTGGGCGTGGGTGTGGGTGTGACTAGTACTGGAGCTGCTACATATGAAGAAGGTATGGCGTGGTACGGATGGGGTATGACCATGACAGTGTTGTAAGGGTCAAAAATGTAACACTGTTGGGTGCAATTCCTGGCTTGGTTGACTGTTTCAACAGGCAGTGTTTTTTGATGAACGGAACGGTTCATGGTGGAACTACTAGTGGGAACAAGATTAATCTGGTCAGTTTCACTTCCATTCGTAGTAATTGAATCCTGATCCTTGACTAGGTTTGAAGCTTTAGTACATTTTTCCTTGCTGAAACCGTTTGCCATATTCTTTGTTGAAGTACTTTCTTCGGTCGTTTCACATGAAGATTCTTGGTTCTTGGCTTTCTCATTCGCATTTTCAGGATTTCCTTTCTGGTCTCTCTTTGGAGCTTCTTCTCTCTTTCCAAGTCCGGCACTCTCATTTCCAAATTGGCTCCAAATTTGTGCTTGTTTTCCAGCCTTGGAGAGCTTCTTTATCAAAATTTGAGGATGAACATTTCCGAAGACCGTCACTTTTGGCTGCAGAGGATCGATTTCTGTTGTATATACACCTAAGAATATGTGTTTTTTCAACGTAAGTTGAGAATTAGCGGCAGAAATTGGCATCGAGGGGAAAGAAATAGGCATTTTCTACGCAAATGTGTTGTTACCATCAATATTCCGAAGAATCTTCTTAATTTTCCTTCTGCAGCCATCACAGCAGTTGACGGAAACCCTCAAATCAACCTTCTGGAATAGAGTGAAAAGTAGGTTGGGGTTTTAGAGGGAAGAATTTCTCAAAGATCAAACATGAGAAAAGGAAAGGTAAACAGTAATGGAAAAAAACCAAAGAGGACTACGTGTATCGATATAAATATAATGCTTCCAGACCTTCAAGTCTGCTTCTTTTGCCATGCTTGTGACTGAGTTTTGACAGCTCTTCCTCAATTCATATCATGTGTCATGTGTGATGGAGGTATTTTGCAATTAGTGGTGCCATGTTTAGGCCTAAATTTATATGCATTCAAAAGGTAAGTGGCGGTCTGTTTAGTTGGTCTTTTATTTATTTATTTATTTATTAAAAAAAAATAATCCAACGCAAAAGCATTCTTTGATAGCTTACTCCGCAAGCAAATGCAGGCAAACTTCTCTTTGTCTCCGTTATGAATGCTACAAAGTTATAATAATAATAATAGTAATAATAAGAATAATAATAATGCTCTATGCTTTATAAAATATTAGATATCTCTCTCTCTCTCTCTCTCTCTCTCTCTGTGTAGGGCTGTAGGGAGGTACCTCCTTTCTTTGTTGTTTGTAGTGGGTTGTAGGTCGTTTGCTATTACTAATTTGCTATTAGCTTTTTGTATCTTTTATTTTTTTAATATTTTTTTAATTAGTATTATAGTTAATTTATTGTGTCATGGTTGATTAGTAGACAATAGTATATGACAGCAAAGCAAGGATCGCGTATTGGGAACCAGAAGGAATAACAGAACAAACTAGACCAGAGGGATTGCTTTACTTAATTCCCATCCCCCCCGTTTTTTTTTTTTTTTTTGTTAATAGTTATTTTATTATTATTATTCGGTTAATCTTTTTTTTTTAATTGAATGGTAAGGTGAATGTGAGCCGTACACGTGGACTTAAAAAAAAAAAAAAAACACAAATTCATATTCATATTCAAGTCCAAGTGTAACAAAAAAGACAGAACAGAATAGATGCAGTCAGTTTTAAGTCCAATTGTTCCAGACGGTTGATTAATATAAACCCCTAAGACTAGTCTCTGCTATATCGCTTTTGGGATTGGTTCCATTTCCAGTCAAGTCAACAAAATGCCATTGTTATTAATCGTAGGCCGTTGCCATTTAAACCCTCTCTCCCTTTATTTATTTATTTTTGAATCGTGGGGTGAATTTGGTACTAAGAATATTCTAAAGCTGTACGTATGGTTGGTTCATTTTTGGAGTGATTTTTAATAATTATTAATTAGAGTTGGTATTTTGTGGCCACACGTTTTTGTTAAAAAATCGTAGCAGATCATCAGAGAGAAGGAAGGCCACCACATAACATGACAAAGGCTCATGAACACTAACAATAATCCAATCGTGGCCGAGGACCAAGACTCTCAAAGCCTAGGTGGCAATTAAGTTAATTTAGTTAGACTTTAGGGGTTCATATCAGAAATTAATCTCATTTTTATCTATAAATACTCGTAACATCTCAAAAGAAAACCATTCTTGAACTATGAGTGTTTTAATTTTTCAAGTTAGTCCATCTGCTATATTTACATTAAAATTTGGATGTATTAGAAGATCAAAAGTAGCATTTCGATTTCTTTTAGGGTTGGATTACCTAACTAAAAACTGACATTGGGAGTCGATTGCTGATATAAGGTTTTCAGATCCTTAATAGTGTTCCAAGGACATTTACAATTCCCTTCAATAATCTAATTATCCACCATTCACGAACTCGTTATTTTCTTTTTATCTTTTTTTAACTTATGAAAGGACTAAAATATTGCCACATCATGCTAATTTAGTTTTAATTATGGTGGCAACGTCTTAAATGTGAAGTATAGTTCGATTGATGTAAAGTTAAAAGACTATTTTGGGATCTTAATTTGTGTTAATGAAAAAAGAAAAAATATGAGTTAGTTTTGTGTCTTTTTAATTACCAAAAATTAATTGCTAATATTAAAACAAAAAATCATTGCTAATATCATATTAATCCCAAGTTAACTTTGTAATAAGGTATTAATATTCAGTGGAAGAAACTTTTAAGGATAGAGTTTGAACATGAACAACACAAAGGCGTAACGAATTGGCCGAAATATTGGATAAGTAGTGGTAGAAGTAATGGATGAGTAGTAAAAAGACTTAAAAATATTGTACATGTAATAAATAGAAAGAGTAGTAAGGAGTGGAGTGGAGGGGAGAAGGGGATAGAAGTGACCAAAGGACAAAAGTGGCAACGACAGCCATACGTTAAACGAGAGGCTATCCATAATCTCATCCTCTCTTGCTTTCATTTCATTCACTGATCCCTCTCCCTTCTTTTTCTTCTTCTTCTTTCTTCTTGTTTTTTCTTGGCTATCCAAAATAATAATTTTTCTTATATTTCTAAATAAAAGAAGCAACCAATATTTTTTTGTTGTTGCTCTCTTTGCAAGTGAGCACTCAACATAAACTCTCAACAACGGTGAATTAGGTGCTAGCAGCTGCTGGTAGCACCCATGGCTTCAGCAATTTTATCTGTGGCCAAACCATCTCTTCAGGTCTTCCTCCTCTTCTTCTTCTTCTCTTTAACTACTTGTGCTGCTACTCTCTTCTCTTCTCATCTCATCACTACATGTTCTAACAATTCAACATCACATATCTTCCTTAGTTCTCTCTTCTATGTAAATTGTACTAATCTCTTCAGGCCATTACATTTTTGTAACTAGTTTTTGCTTTCTATGTATATATTAACATCATGTCATCATTATATAACAGGGAAACGGGAAGGGGTTTTCCGATTTCTCTGGACTCCGCAGCTCATCTGCTTCCCTTCCACTCGCCAGGAAGACTTCCTCCGACGACTTTCTCTCAGTCATTGCCTTCCAGACCTCTGCGGTCAGTTCACTACTTCTTCACTCACTAGTCTCTTTTAGTCAAGTCAAAGTCCCTCCCTACCATGTATCATCGATGATACAATCAATAACAATACATTCACACTGTCACATAACATAACAGAAGGATGCAATATGTGGCTTTCTCTATTGTTCTGTCCTATAATGCACGTGAGGATTTACAGCCATGTGTAGCTTTTTCTGTTGTTTGATTTGTTGGTGGCAATATGTCTGCTATATGTATTTATATAATATATACACATACTGATGCAACATGATGTTTTGACAATGAATGTGAATGAAGGTGGGAAGCAGCGGGGGATACAGGAAAGGGGTAGTCGAAGCAAAGCTTAAGGTGGCCATAAATGGATTTGGAAGAATTGGGCGCAACTTCTTGAGGTGCTGGCACGGCCGCAAGGACTCCCCTCTTGATGTCATCGCCATCAACGATACTGGAGGCGTCAAGCAAGCCTCCCACCTCCTCAAGTATGACTCTACCCTCGGCATCTTCGATGCTGATGTCAAGCCTGTTGGTACCGATGGCATCTCTGTTGATGGCAAGGTCATTCAGGTTGTCTCCAACAGGAACCCCGTCAATCTTCCATGGAAGTAAGTTGTCGTACTCAAATCATAAGTAAAATTGTTCTCGTACCCAATTGCAACAATATATGTTTGCATCGTGCATCAAATCAATCATGTATGCATAGAGCAACGTAAGGCTCGCTCATTTTTCGTTTGTGTCATATGATAAGATACGGCGATAAATGGCAATGTCCTACATAATTGACAAGCAGGGACTTGGGGGTCGACCTGGTAATTGAAGGCACTGGAGTGTTCGTCGACAGCGACGGTGCAGGTAAGCACATTCAAGCAGGAGCCAAGAAGGTGTTGATCACTGCCCCAGGGAAGGGCGATATACCGACATATGTGGTGGGTGTGAACGCCAACACCTACAACCCCGATGAGCCTATCATCAGCAATGCCTCTTGCACCACCAACTGCCTTGCACCTTTTGTCAAGGTGCTCGACCAGAAGTTTGGTATCATAAAGGGAACCATGACTACCACCCACTCCTACACTGGTGACCAGAGGTTGCTAGACGCCAGCCACCGTGACCTCCGCCGTGCGCGTGCTGCTGCTCTCAACATTGTGCCAACTTCGACTGGTGCAGCCAAGGCTGTGGCCCTTGTCCTCCCCACTCTCAAAGGCAAACTCAATGGAATTGCCCTGCGTGTCCCCACCCCCAATGTCTCTGTTGTCGACCTTGTCGTCCAGGTCTCCAAGAAGACCTTTGCTGAGGAGGTCAATGCCGCTTTCAGAGAGAGCGCCGAAAAGGAACTCAAAGGTATTCTCTCTGTCTGCGATGAGCCTCTAGTTTCTGTGGACTTTAGATGCACCGATGTCTCTTCGACCGTCGATGCTTCTTTGACAATGGTTATGGGAGATGACATGGTTAAGGTCATTGCCTGGTATGACAACGAGTGGGGTTACTCTCAGAGGGTCGTCGACTTGGCTGACATTGTCGCCAACAACTGGAAGTGATCATCATCCTCATTCACACCTCCCTGACGACATGTTTTTAATTTATTTTTTCTACTTTTTTTTTTTTAATGTCTACCTATTTTTTCCCCCCCTTCTTCCTCTGTTAAAGAATTTGTAATGAGAATCTTGAAAATCCTTATTTCTCTATTTTGTAATTACGCAATAACAATTTCTCTACTGCTGAAGTTCGAACACTCTTTCTAAAGAACCATATTATTCCACTTAACCAATAATATATTTATATAAAATCTCAATCCATGTTTACAAAGAATAAAAAATCAAATCATAATATAGGTCTTGTACATGTGATGATACCTAATATGTACAGCAGTATCGACCAAAAAGGATACGTTTATGTATTTATATGTTCTGTAAACTCTATCAAGAAATAAGTATCTTCTATCGAATCGGAAAGAAGAAGGGAAATGCATGTATGAAACATATGCACACTGCCGCAATTCTCGGTGCAACCCAAGTGAGCGATCTCGGCAATCTGCTTAAACTAGAACAACCAATGTTTTCTCCTTGGCTTCTGCTGAACTGGAGCATCTGCAAAAGAGCAACTTAATACATTTTTGAAATGCTGTCCTCTTGTTGACACCAGATCTAAAGTAACGTATCAAACTCTAATTGATGATAGAAACAAATTTCAAACAAACCTCGAATTTCGTATAATGAATTATAATGAACCTCAGACCAGAAACTCAACCACAACTCTGCATGATTTAAAAGATTAAGATCAAAATCAGTATTTTCAAAAACCAAAACTATAGGTGGGCCTTTTGTTTTGCTCCAAATAAAAACAAACAACTTTGGTGAATTTATTGATTTATGCTGTTTGCTTTCACATCGCTAATTTGATAAGTATATCCTATTTCAATCCTGTATCCACAAGATTTTTGTCCAATTTGGTTATTAGAAATCTTTCCCCTTACTAACTTTAACCCATTTTGATGTCAGAGTTGCAATCCATCCCTGGCTCCATAAAAGTTCTTCTAATTTCTAAATGTATACCATCTTCCTCTTCTTAAATGCTCTGTCTCTTCAAAATCATTCTTAAGTGTACGAGGAGGAGCAACTAGGAAGGATGCGTTCAGCTTACCACGTTTAGGTGCATGATGCTGTGGCATAATTTCAATAAAACAAGTATCTCTGAATGATGTCAAGAGGCATATCTTTGCTTCAAACTGCATGGGAATAAGTATAATAGTGACACATTAGATACAAATATTCTGACATGTAAATGGACTGAAACATAAAATAAAGCACGGTTGTAAGCCAGACGTGGAGCTGGCTGAAAAAGTTTTAATCGAATCATCTGTTATTTTAAAAGTGTGCCAAAATAACTTAATAGGCGCCGGGGTGGGGGGGAGGGGGAGGGGGGGAGGTGGGTTGGTGGTGGGGAACTGAGAAAAGTGATCTAGCAAAATGAAGTATATCTTATCAGTTCAGAGCAAAAAAAAGAAAAGAAAAGAAAAGAAAAGAAAAGGGCATACCTTATCAGCTGCTGCTTGTAAAGTAACATGGTCCCCCCATTCGCCAAGCCTACATAATGAGGTGAGGTAAATTAGATAGAGGCAAAACCAAACCCCTCTGCCAGCAACCAAAAACATATAAGAATATAACAAATGATCTACTTTGCCATTTTCTTGTAGTATCGTTTGTACTTCATCGGGACATAGCCTTCATACAAGGAGCGGTAGTCTTTGAGCTGGAATGAGGAGAAGGTAATATTAAGACATTTGCAACCAATAACATCTTATTGCTTAATCTAGTACCGAAGCCTGTGACTGAAAATGGTTTTGGTGGCGGTGACGCATACAAAAACTACATGCAAGTCTGTAATATGGTCTAAAATGGTTGAGATTTGTAGAACCAATCAAATGCTTCTAAGAAAGTTAAGCGCAAAAGAATATGTAAGAGAGAGTAGTGTACTTGTTTAACAATTTCTTTGCGCACATGCTTGTGATATTCAGGGGAGCGGTACATCTGGTCTGAAAGTGCACGAAACTGCAAATAAATAAACATAAAAAATAATTAAAAAAAAAATGAATGCCAATCTCACCAGAAGATCAAAATTAAGGTGATTATAGATATAGGCTAATGATAATTACATACTTGACTCAATCATAAGGTGAAAAGTCCAAACCTCCCTTCCCAAATTTATCAAAAAAAAAAAACAAAAAAAAAAAAAAGAGTGATAATAAGTAGTTAGTGAGCGGATGGTTTGGTAAAAATGAAACCTGACAATTTCCATCGCCAGAGACCTTAACTTCAAGTAAACCATACACATTTAACCTCTGGAGAAGGCGTTGGTGATCGAAACTGGCATCACTGAAGTTGGGAATGTAGGAATTTATGCGAGGCACGTGCTGAAAATCAATCACATGATAGTTAATGATTGAACTTGAAATGAAAAGGCATTAATGTCAGAAGAAGAAATCAAACAATAGGATCAGGATCAGGATTAGGGGAATTAAAAATAATTACAGGAAGAGGAGCGAGATTAGGTAGGCGACTAGCAAGTGCGCCGTCGAGCTTGGCGTATTCTTCAGAGAGTACCACAGCTATCATGCCATCATCTTCCGTATTCTCAGAGGCAGAGCTGTTGCTGTTGCTGTTGCTGTTGCTGCTGGTGCTTGGAATATTATTCCCATTCATCATCATTATATTGATTCCTAGTCCTACAACTAGTAATCACAATCACAAATATTTAAACTTGACTCAGAACTCGGCTCATCTCAATTCCAAAGCAACACAAATCATTATTGTAACTTGCTTTTATGTCAATAAAATAATAACCAATAACAACATGACAAGGACAAGACTATTGGTTTGTTTGGACTAAATTCAAATCCCAAAAAAAAAAAAAACACCAGACATCCGAACATTATTCATCAAATCAATTACGAGTCTTAACGAATAAAATATGAAAACAACCAGACATTGATCTGCACACACACACACACATATATGTATGTATGTATGTATGTATGTAAGAGCTATTAGAATTAGGGAAAAGAATATTAAAACAAAATGTAAAGAATGGAAGCTGTAGAAACAAACCAGGAAAAGGAAATTGGGCTTGGAAAATCGCCGATCTGAGATTCTGGAATGAATGAATAAGAATCTGAAATCTGAACAACGACGAAGACTTATGTGTTTTCGTACACGTAATTATAAATCATAAAATATTATATTAACGAAGGAAAGGCTTTTTTGGGTCCCCGGAATCCGACCCGAATGCTACCTTCGATTGTGGTGTCGCTAACGCATAAATCGCGTGTTAGTTAGTTGGTCGATTAACGCTATAAAGAACAATAAAGTTATTTATCTTTATATATATATATATATATTTATGTTTATTTATTTACAGAGTAATTGACCAAGATGGTCCTTTAACTTTTTATTTGGTGGCGATTTGGGTTTTTTATTTTTATTTTTATTTTTTTAAAATTTTGGCCCAACAACTCCTCAACTCACAAAACATGTGCAATCTTGGTCCTTTCCATTCAATCTCGTTAATTTTTTTAATACGAACTTAGGTTTTTTTGATTTATGAGTTCAAATTCAAATTCTTAAATTTAACTTTAATTTTATATAGAAAATCAATAAAAATTATAATTAAATCGATCAATTTAAAATAAAAATTTTATTATATTTCAAACTTAATTCATAAATTAAATAAATCCTCCTCGCTTACACAGAAAATAACTAAAATAACAAAAAAAAAAAAACCTCACACCCACCACTTTCTCCTAAGCAATATTTCAACAGTAACAACCTCCGAAGTAATCCTCTTTCCTCCACCAAATTTATGGAGCATTAATGGCGGATACCGTCATCGTCTCCTCCAGCCAAACCTTTGGGTGTGAACTGTGAGTTAATGAGTAGCCTGTTAGTTTAAAGTGCGTCCCTTGTGAGTTGTCTTCCCTTAAAAATTTGTTCATTAACTAAAAATACCAGATGGTCCGCAACAAATTTCCTCTCCATTTGGAAAAATTATTACAATAACTATTATCGCACTCGAATGTAGCAGGCATCTTAGATGGCTAACTGAGGGAGTGAATTTATTTTAATTTTTGTTAATTTATAATAATTTAACTAAAATATAAATCTAATTTTCTTTTTTAGAAATTTATGACCCGTTTGTTTATTACATTATATTTTTGTAATGTTTGAACGTAATATAATTTTTATCCAAACGTAAAAGTATTGTATTCGAATTTTAATTACATTATAATTTAAATCTAATACAATCAATATTTAACATTTTATTTTTTTTACAATTTTTATTAATAACATCACATATTTTTTTTCTCTATCCTTTACCTTTCTAACTTTATCGATTACATTATATATAATACAATTCAAATACTTTTAAACCAAACAAATAATGTAGTTGAATGCAATGTAAATATTTTTCATTCAAACGTATATTGTATTCAATATATTGCATTCAAATGCAATACAAATGCAATGCATTATCCAAACACTCCCTTAATTATCACACTTATTTTTTAAGTTTTACATTATTAAAATGTTATTTTTAATAAGAATAACGCTTGTTTGAAAGAAGTTCTAAAGATATGTTTTGAAAGTTAGAGAAAATGAGTTTTAAAAAATGTGTTTTGGGAGAAAAAAACTGTATGAAATTAAAAAGTATACAATCTTAAAAATTTATTTTAAAAAAATTATTAATATTAATTTTATTTTATTTTTATTAAAATTTTATGTAATTATTAAAATAAATATTTAATTTAGATTTATATACATAAGTTATAAATTTTTAAAATTTAAATATAACATAGAGTTTTTAAAAATATAAATAATAAAAAGTGACTGAGAGATAAAAAAATAAAAATAAAAAATATGTCCATAAGACACTTCAAAAACCCCCTAATTAAACAAATGCAAACACAGATATCGACGAGGCAAGGAAGAGGATATCCCCGGCGACGGAGACGTGAGAGAGGAAGTCTAGGCCGTGGAGAGGCAAGAAAGAAGAAACCCAGATACGCAGTTTGTGTGCCATACTCATCCATCGTTACTATTATGCGCCAAAAAATAAAAAAGGGACACGTGAGAGGCACATGCTTGGAAACGTGAGAAAATTGACAAAACGATGTAAAAGCATCTCAAATACAGTATAAAATTAATATACTAATGATAAATTTTGATATTTAATAAAAACATTACTCTTAAATACAGTGTTATAATACGTTAAATTTTATGATAAATTTATCACAAAATATAAATAATACCAAATTTTACTTTTAATTCTTATTAGTTATTATTTCATATAATTATTATAATAATTTTATTTTTTATTTATTTAAATACTAAAAATTCACTTTTATAACTTTTAAAACATAATAATAATAACAAAAAGTAGAAATAACATTATAAATAGCATAATAGATTGGAATATAAAGTAAAAGCATTTTTAATGTAATGTTAAATTAATATGTCAATGTTAAATTTTTGCATTTGAATGAAAAAAGTATTCTTCAATGAAATACTACATTTTTTGTCAAATTTGTCATATACTAAACATTTTGGCAAAGTTACCATAAAATATAGACAATATAAAATTTAACTTTTGATTCTTATTAGTTATTATCTCATATAATTATTACAATAATATTAATTTTTATTTATATAAATATTAAAAATTCACTTTTATAACTTTCAAAATACAATATCGATAATACAAAATAGAAATAGCATTAAAAATGATATAATACGTTAGAGTATAAAGTAAGATAATATTATTTTTATATTATTTGTGACAAATATAATATTAACATATACAAATGTATTACAGATAACCTAAAATAATATTATTTTTCATGTTATTTTATAATAAATATAGTATTAATATACATAAATATATTAGATATGATATAATTTCTTAAATTGCCAACATTATAAGAGTACAGGGCTCTTTTGTAAAAAAAAAAAAAAAAAAAAAATCGTCACCTTGTTTACGTAAGTTTTGAATTCTGAAGTTCTACATTTTATACATACATACATAGACATATAAATATATATTTATATCCTTTCTCAATAAAAATTTAAAAAATCTAAAATATCCTTAAATTAAAAATAAAAAATAGATTAAAGAAATTCTAATTTATATAAAGAAAATACACTAAATTTAAATCATTTTTTTTTTGTAGCCTTCACGCTGTCCCATCTCAATCCCTCATAAATATAGATATTGTGTCAACCTATCCTCAATCTCTCCTTTTAAATCAATAAAATTAATCGCACAAAACAAAAATAAAACTTAACAGATTATCTTTTTAATAACAAACCCAAAACTTAGGTGCCACCGTGTGTACTTCTTAATAACAAAAAAAAAAAAAAAAAAAAACATTGCCTCGTCCTACCACTTAGTAAATTTGGAGTCGCCCCAGTGTCATCACTAAGCGATATTGCAAACATAGTTCCGCCAAGCATTATCCTCAAATGCGCATCGATATTTCTTAGGAATTGATTTCGATTCAAGTATATATTGTCTTTTACCAGTTGAGTCATTCCCAAAGCCTATATTTATTTGATTGGATTGTTTTCAAACGAGTATATATATATATATATGGTTGATAAATACCCACACCCCATGTTCATAAATACTATGTCAATACTTTATATATATCAGAGTTTGAATCCTTTGAATTTTGAATACTTAACCCTTGAATTTCCTTCCCTCATTCACCGGAGCTAGGTCCGGTGTTTCATCAAATGAGTGTTTTGTTGGTTGGAAAATCAATCTATGATTTTTTCGAGTCAATATTTTCTTTGTTCATTGATGAAGTTTATTTGCGCTAATAGCTTTCGTTTTTTGGGTTTTGTTCTGGGTTTTGTACCATAATATCTAATAGCTTTATTTTTTGGGCTAGAAAATAATACCTAATAGCTTATGATGTATTTGAAAAAAGCATTATATTAACATTATATTTAAATATAATCTATTAAATATAATATGTATTTATATAAAAAAATATTTATATTGTATTTAAATATAATGTGTATTTGAATTAAAATATTTGAATTGTATTTTATGATTGGATTAAAGTATTTGAATTGCATTCTGTTGTGGATTTTCACAAATGCACAAATCAAACAAATAATAAAATTATAAGAAAAGTATCGGTTCTATGAGGATAGTGTTATAAAGTACCGAAGTTTATTAATTTAAATTTTATCTAAACGACTGAAAAATGTTTTAATAAAAAAATTAAATAAATAAAATAAAATTATAAAAATAAATGAACATGAATTGATAACAAATAAGCAAACACATTAATGCTAAGAATTATAGTTTTACCATAATTAATCAGTTTTAATTTTATTTAAGTATATTATTATGATTTTGTATTCATATTCGTTGATGGTTAATTATCCTTCTTGCTTTATATACTCTTTATTAAGTTATACATAAATTGATCATTTTTATAATTAAATTTACGTAAAACGTAAAGGATTAGTAAATTAAAATTCATGATAAATGGCACCATATATATGAATAGATCCATACATGTGAACAATGCTGGAACTATAAAATACGAATCTAAAGTTAATTATAAAAGGTGTTCTTTGAAAAATCTATGATAATTAATAATATGACCATATAAAAATAAATAAATATATTTCTATTCTATCTCAGATTTTATTATATTTATTTCAGAGTCATGTCGTGAGTTTTATTTTGTTCCTCAATTCATTCAAAAGTTGGCCATAAATTTGAAAGTATTAAGTTTAAAAATAAATAAGCCAACAAATACGACAATTATAATAATATGCATAATTTAATTAAACCATTATAATCAGGCTACATCATAGTTCCTAACAAAAATTTATTTAATTCATAAGGAAAAATAAAATAACATAATAAGACAAATTAAACATAATGACAAAATAAAAGAAAAGAGTCTAGAATGATTACTAATATTTATGTTAGTAAAACTTCTAGAAACTCTTTCTATTATTGATACGAAAATTACGACTTAAATAAAAAAAGGAAAAAAGAAAAATTTATAAATAACCTATGCTCTAAATGGAGTTTTATACCAGAGGGCTAAGCCTTGAATCTGGTTTTGCTCCATGCTCGCTTGTGTTTTTTCTTTTCCTTGCTTCTTTTGCTGCCTTTTATAAGCCAAAAATTTACACTATTTTTTCACATTCTTAGTACGCACAGGGAAAGTTCTTCACAGCATTTGGCACTAGCGCACATGCACATGGACCCTGCCCTATTAAAGTTCAGTGCGTGGAAAGAATGAAGAAAAAGGAGGAAAAGAAAAAAGAAAAGAGAAGAGGAGAAAGAAAAAAAAAAAAACTAAAAAAGAAGCTATGTATAGGTCCTAACTTCCTCCTTATTAATCCGAAATTAGAATATATTATAACTTCTTTATACGAGCTCCGATTTGAGTGATTTTTATAAAATACTCATATAGATGAGAGGATCAAAACAAGACTTGTCAAAGGGATGGACTGCCGATATGAATCATAACATCTAGTAGGACCCATTTTCAACACATGATTTTTTATCACTATTTGACACTGCAGAGAAACAAAGTTCTAAAATTAAACATTTTCAAAATAAAATGCTATAAATAAACTCATTGAAAATATTTAAATTTTAAGCTTATTTAATGTACTATTATAAAAATAAAGTAAAATTAAATAAAAATCTCACAAAAGTTATAAAAAAATCTAAAATAAAATAAACAAAACAAAAATATATCAAAAATAAATAAAATTATCAATGATAAACCAATTTTTGTATAAGAAAAAGTAGTAAAATAACTCTATTTTATATAGTTATCACACCTCTAAACTTAAGGTTTTGCTTGCTCTCAAGCAAAAGAAAAGAAAAGAAAAGAAAAGTATTGTATTAACAATGATGATTTTCAAAAATTTCCTCAAAAGTTGTTGTAAAAGATATAGCTTGTAGAAAAATATAAATTTTGACGAAATTTTGAATTTAATTTAAGAGTGTATTTACTTACAATTGGATATTTCATGTGTATGTGTAAAATTTATTTTCAATTTGATTGTGTGCAATCTAGGTGAGTTTGTAAGGATACAAAATAATCGGTATCGATCAAATCTCATAGGTTCATCTTTCATCTTTCATTAGGACTTTACTAGGTTTGTAATGTATGGTTGAGGTGAAGGTAAGAAATAAGATAATTATATAGTTCAGATCACACTTCAACATAGTAATCATTTTAGAATTTGTTATAGAACTTTTATTTACAGCTAAGTAACACCTCCAAACTTATTTACAACTTTCTCTTATAAAAAATAAAACTTTTTTTTGGTTTTTTTTGTTTTGGTTTTTTTTTTGCTTTTTTTAAAAACTACTATTTTTCCAAACTTATTATGATAAACAAAGAGTATAATATTCTCTTTTTTGTGTATTTCATAATTCTAAACTTCTTTTTAGATTTTAGCATAGCCCAAATTAATTTATAAAATGATCAGCATACTTAATGGTTAAAAGTTAGACATTTTATTTAAACAGCTAGGCTAAAATTGTGGGTGACAAAGAAAAAAATTTATTTAAAATAAGGCTCAGAAGGGATAAACTATGGATAAAGATATTTCAAGGCTGGCTTGAAATGCTCAAGTATTACAAAAAATTATCTAAATCATTTTTTAGTATTTATAATGTTTGAGATTTTACCTCGAGAGAAAATCATACATATTCGAGGACTTGCTAGATTAGAATTATTTCATATTCACAAAACTTTCTTTAAACAAACACACAACATATAGATTAAGAATTAGGGCTCAAATGTTGAATATCACAACTAAATTAGATTAACTTAAAAATTTAAATGCAAATTTAGTAAAATTCTTATTTTTTTGAGAGACTATATAAATTAAAGCAACAAAAATTTTCATTATTGGATTTATGGGATATCACCTTTTTTTTTTATTTTTTATTTCTTAATATTTCAAAACAAAGAAAATGACATTATAAAACAATCATTACTATAAGATGCGCATTAAGAATACTAAAAGTAACTCTTTACTCAACTATTTTATAAATAATAAATTTAGTAGTTTTACTAACACAAAAAGAAAAAAAAAATAATTTAACAAACACAAGTAAGATTTCGTCACACAAAATTTTGATCCACTACAAAGGTACAAAGGTACTGTGCTATCTTTCTTTCCATTGCTCTTGATTGTTCCATTTGAACTTGTGATTGTATTCTTCTTTTTTGAAATGTTTGAAGGGGTAGTTATGATGTTTTTGGATGACTGCATTAGTTAATTTGGGTGTCCCGATGTTGTTAGGTTTGAAGTGGTGGTTATAATGTTTTTAGGCATTTTTGACATTCTCTTTGTCTCCTTCATCTTCGGCCTCGGGATCTTGGCCAACGACGAGTCCAATCACTGTGTAGATTTTTTGATTATTTGGTGGTTGTCATGTTTTTATGAAGATTTGATTATTTGAGCTATTTGGTCATTCTAGTTTTTGTGGAACTTTGGTGATTTAGGACCTATTTGGAGGAGTTTTGGCGACACGTGAGGTTGGAGAAAAGTAATTTTTGGAAAATGTATTTGAGGAAAAAACTGTTTACAGTAAAAAAAATAAAATCTTAAAAATTTATCAAGAATCAATATGGATTTTATTTTGTTCCTCTTCAAATTTTGTGCAATTAAAACAAATCTCATTTGGACTTGTATATACAAAATTATAGATTTTTAAAGTTTGAGTTTGTTTTAAAATTTTAAATATATGAATTGTAAATAGTGGTGATGAGGTAGAAAAAAGTATATAAAACAATCCAAAATTGTCTGCAAGTACCCCTAAACGGTTATGTCAGCTTTATATTTTATTCAAATGGATTGGATTTTTCCCTGTGGATCGTTGTTGTGATTTGAATTTACTTTTTGCAAGTTTTTTTTTTTGCATTTGGCTATATCAGATTGTTTTGCTATGGTTTATTGTGGTGATTTGGATTTATTTTTTGCAAGTTTTTTATTACTATTATTATTTTTTATGTCTAGTGGTCTTTGATAAAATTTTCATTTATTAGGAAGACATTCTAGTAGAATATCTAAAATATTATAGTAGAATATGCAATATATTTTACTAGAGTATTCCGTGTTAGGAATGTCCTAAGTGGGAAAGATATTTTAAATTTATTTCATTTATTTTGAACTGATTAATAAAAATTTATTAAAGGTTATTTATTATATTATTATATGTCTTCTTCCTATTTACACGTTGAAGTAAATGTAAGAAAATATGGCTCATTGACTACTTATTATTAAACTGTTAGAATGTCAAACTCAACACAGTTTTGTATGCAGGAAGTTAATATTCTACAGTAAGCAGTTTAAACAATAGTCGGTAGTCTATTGGGTTAGATCGAGCATTCAACTTACGTGAAGACTATTATGTTGTCTAAAGCCAATTGAGGTTAATTTGTTTTGATTGCCTAGAGCCTTGACTCCCAAGTAAAGATACAAATGTGTTGTTTAGGGTTAAGGATTTAGGGTTTACGGCTTTAGGGTTTGGGGTTTGGGGTTTGGGGTTTGGGGTTTAGGGTTTTAGGGTTTGGGGTTTGGGGTTTGGGGTTTGGGTTTAAGGGGTTTAGGGTTTAGGGTTTGGGGTTTGGGGTTTGGGGTTTGGGGTTTGGGGTTTGGGTTTTGGGGTTTGGGGTTTGGGGTTTGGGGTTTGGGGTTTCAGGGTTTCAGGGTTTCGGGTTTCGGGGTTCAGGGTTCGGGGTTTCGGGGTTCGGGGTTTCGGGGTTTCGGGGTTCGGGGTTCAGGGTTAGGGGTTCGGGGTTAGGGGTTAGGGGTATGGGTTATAGGGTCAAGGGTATAGGGTCTAGGGTCTAGGGTCTAGGTTCTAGGGTTTAGGGTTTAGGGTTAAGGGTTTAGGGTTTAAGGTCTAGGGTCTAGAGTCTAGGGTCTAGGGTCTAGGGTCTAGGGTCTAGGGTTTTAGGGTGGTTTAGGGTTTAGGGTTTAGGGTTTAGGGTTTTAGGGTTTAGGGTTTTAGGGTTTAGGGTTTAGGGTTTAGGGTTAAGGGTTTAGGGTTAAGGGTTTAGGGTTAAGGGTTTAGGGTTAAGGGTTTAGGGTTAAGGTTTTAGGGTTTAGGGTTTAGGGTTTAGGGTTTAGGGTTTAGGGTTTAGGGTTTAGGGTTTAGGGTTTAGGGTTTAGGGTTTAGGGTTTTAGGGTTTTAGGGTTTAGGGTTTTAGGGTCTAGGGTCTAGGGTCTAGGGTCTAGGGTCTAGGGTCTAGGGTCTAGGGTCT
>CP141157.1:56020000-56021074 GCA_035233585.1 Antiaris toxicaria
AGGGTTTAGGGTTTAGGGTTTAGGGTTTAGGGTTTAGGGTTTAGGGTTTAGGGTTTAGGGTTTAGGGTTTAGGGTTTAGGGTTTAGGGTTTAGGGTTTAGGGTTTAGGGTTTAGGGTTTAGGGTTTAGGGTTTAGGGTTTAGGGTTTAGGGTTTAGGGTTTAGGGTTTAGGGTTTAGGGTTTAGGGTTTAGGGTTTAGGGTTTAGGGTTTAGGGTTTAGGGTTTAGGGTTTAGGGTTTAGGGTTTAGGGTTTAGGGTTTAGGGTTTAGGGTTTAGGGTTTAGGGTTTAGGGTTTAGGGTTTAGGGTTTAGGGTTTAGGGTTTAGGGTTTAGGGTTTAGGGTTTAGGGTTTAGGGTTTAGGGTTTAGGGTTTAGGGTTTAGGGTTTAGGGTTTAGGGTTTAGGGTTTAGGGTTTAGGGTTTGGGGTTTAGGGTTTAGGGTTTAGGGTTTAGTGTTTAGGGTTTAGGGTTTAGGGTTTAGGGTTTAGGGTTTAGGGTTTAGGGTTTAGGGTTTAGGGTTTAGGGTTTAGGGTTTAGGGTTTAGGGTTTAGGGTTTAGGGTTTAGGGTTTAGGGTTTAGGGTTTAGGGTTTAGGGTTTAGGGTTTAGGGTTTAGGGTTTAGGGTTTAGGGTTTAGGGTTTAGGGTTTAGGGTTTAGGGTTTAGGGTTTAGGGTTTAGGGTTTAGGGTTTAGGGTTTAGGGTTTAGGGTTTAGGGTTTAGGGTTTAGGGTTTAGGGTTTAGGGTTTAGGGTTTAGGGTTTAGGGTTTAGGGTTTAGGGTTTAGGGTTTAGGGTTTAGGGTTTAGGGTTTAGGGTTTAGGGTTTAGGGTTTAGGGTTTAGGGTTTAGGGTTTAGGGTTTAGGGTTTAGGGTTTAGGGTTTAGGGTTTAGGGTTTAGTGTTTAGCGTTTAGGGTTTAGGGCTTAGCGTTTAGGGTTTAGGGTTTAGGGTTTAGGGTTTAGGGTTTAGGGTTTAGGGTTTAGGGTTTAGGGTTTAGGGTTTAGGGTTTAGGGTTTAGGGTTTAGGGTTTAGGGTTTAGGGTTTAGGGTTTAGGGTTTAGGGTTTAGGGTTTAGGGTTTAGG
>CP141158.1:5000-12500 GCA_035233585.1 Antiaris toxicaria
TAAACCCTAAACCCTAAACCCTAAACCCTAAACCCTAAACCCTAAACCCTAAACCCTAAACCCTAAACCCTAAACCCTAAACCCTAAACCCTAAACCCTAAACCCTAAACCCTAAACCCTAAACCCTAAACCCTAAACCCTAAACCCTAAACCCTAAACCCTAAACCCTAAACCCTAAACCCTAAACCCTAAACCCTAAACCCTAAACCCTAAACCCTAAACCCTAAACCCTAAACCCTAAACCCTAAACCCTAAACCCTAAACCCTAAACCCTAAACCCTAAACCCTAAACCCTAAACCCTAAACCCTAAACCCTAAACCCTAAACCCTAAACCCTAAACCCTAAACCCTAAACCCTAAACCCTAAACCCTAAACCCTAAACCCTAAACCCTAAACCCTAAACCCTAAACCCTAAACCCTAAACCCTAAACCCTAAACCCTAAACCCTAAACCCTAAACCCTAAACCCTAAACCCTAAACCCTAAACCCTAAACCCTAAACCCTAAACCCTAAACCCTAAACCCTAAACCCTAAACCCTAAACCCTAAACCCTAAACCCTAAACCCTAAACCCTAAACCCTAAACCCTAAACCCTAAACCCTAAACCCTAAACCCTAAACCCTAAACCCTAAACCCTAAACCCTAAACCCTAAACCCTAAACCCTAAACCCTAAACCCTAAACCCTAAACCCTAAACCCTAAACCCTAAACCCTAAACCCTAAACCCTAAACCCTAAACCCTAAACCCTAAACCCTAAACCCTAAACCCTAAACCCTAAACCCTAAACCCTAAACCCTAAACCCTAAACCCTAAACCCTAAACCCTAAACCCTAAACCCTAAACCCTAAACCCTAAACCCTAAACCCTAAACCCTAAACCCTAAACCCTAAACCCTAAACCCTAAACCCTAAACCCTAAACCCTAAACCCTAAACCCTAAACCCTAAACCCTAAACCCTAAACCCTAAACCCTAAACCCTAAACCCTAAACCCTAAACCCTAAACCCTAAACCCTAAACCCTAAACCCTAAACCCTAAACCCTAAACCCTAAACCCTAAACCCTAAACCCTAAACCCTAAACCCTAAACCCTAAACCCTAAACCCTAAACCCTAAACCCTAAACCCTAAACCCTAAACCCTAAACCCTAAACCCTAAACCCTAAACCCTAAACCCTAAACCCTAAACCCTAAACCCTAAACCCTAAACCCTAAACCCTAAACCCTAAACCCTAAACCCTAAACCCTAAACCCTAAACCCTAAACCCTAAACCCTAAACCCTAAACCCTAAACCCTAAACCCTAAACCCTAAACCCTAAACCCTAAACCCTAAACCCTAAACCCTAAACCCTAAACCCTAAACCCTAAACCCTAAACCCTAAACCCTAAACCCTAAACCCTAAACCCTAAACCCTAAACCCTAAACCCTAAACCCTAAACCCTAAACCCTAAACCCTAAACCCTAAACCCTAAACCCTAAACCCTAAACCCTAAACCCTAAACCCTAAACCCTAAACCCTAAACCCTAAACCCTAAACCCTAAACCCTAAACCCTAAACCCTAAACCCTAAACCCTAAACCCTAAACCCTAAACCCTAAACCCTAAACCCTAAACCCTAAACCCTAAACCCTAAACTCTAAACCCTAAACCCTAAACCTTAAACCCTAAACCCTAAACCCTAAAGCCTAAACCCTAAACCCTAAACCCTAAACCCTAAACCCTAAACCCTAAACCCTAAACCCTAAACCCTAAACCCTAAACCCTAAACCCTAAACCCTAAACCCTAAACCCTAAACCCTAAACCCTAAACCCTAAACCCTAAACCCTAAACCCTAAACCCTAAACCCTAAACCCTAAACCCTAAACCCTAAACCCTAAACCCTAAACCCTAAACCCTAAACCCTAAACCCTAAACCCTAAACCCTAAACCCTAAACCCTAAACCCTAAACCCTAAACCCTAAACCCTAAACCCTAAACCCTAAACCCTAAACCCTAAACCCTAAACCCTAAACCCTAAACCCTAAACCCTAAACCCTAAACCCTAAACCCTAAACCCTAAACCCTAAACCCTAAACCCTAAACCCTAAACCCTAAACCCTAAACCCTAAACCCTAAACCCTAAACCCTAAACCCTAAACCCTAAACCCTAAACCCTAAACCCTAAACCCTAAACCCTAAACCCTAAACCCTAAACCCTAAACCCTAAACCCTAAACCCTAAACCCTAAACCCTAAACCCTAAACCCTAAACCCTAAACCCTAAACCCTAAACCCTAAACCCTAAACCCTAAACCCTAAACCCTAAACCCTAAACCCTAAACCCTAAACCCTAAACCCTAAACCCTAAACCCTAAACCCTAAACCCTAAACCCTAAACCCTAAACCCTAAACCCTAAACCCTAAACCCTAAACCCTAAACCCTAAACCCTAAACCCTAAACCCTAAACCCTAAACCCTAAACCCTAAACCCTAAACCCTAAACCCTAAACCCTAAACCCTAAACCCTAAACCCTAAACCCTAAACCCTAAACCCTAAACCCTAAACCCTAAACCCTAAACCCTAAACCCTAAACCCTAAACCCTAAACCCTAAACCCTAAACCCTAAACCCTAAACCCTAAACCCTAAACCCTAAACCCTAAACCCTAAACCCTAAACCCTAAACCCTAAACCCTAAACCCTAAACCCTAAACCCTAAACCCTAAACCCTAAACCCTAAACCCTAAACCCTAAACCCTAAACCCTAAACCCTAAACCCTAAACCCTAAACCCTAAACCCTAAACCCTAAACCCTAAACCCTAAACCCTAAACCCTAAACCCTAAACCCTAAACCCTAAACCCTAAACCCTAAACCCTAAACCCTAAACCCTAAACCCTAAACCCTAAACCCTAAACCCTAAACCCTAAACCCTAAACCCTAAACCCTAAACCCTAAACCCTAAACCCTAAACCCTAAACCCTAAACCCTAAACCCTAAACCCTAAACCCTAAACCCTAAACCCTAAACCCTAAACCCTAAACCCTAAACCCTAAACCCTAAACCCTAAACCCTAAACCCTAAACCCTAAACCCTAAACCCTAAACCCTAAACCCTAAACCCTAAACCCTAAACCCTAAACCCTAAACCCTAAACCCTAAACCCTAAACCCTAAACCCTAAACCCTAAACCCTAAACCCTAAACCCTAAACCCTAAACCCTAAACCCTAAACCCTAAACCCTAAACCCTAAACCCTAAACCCTAAACCCTAAACCCTAAACCCTAAACCCTAAACCCTAAACCCTAAACCCTAAACCCTAAACCCTAAACCCTAAACCCTAAACCCTAAACCCTAAACCCTAAACCCTAAACCCTAAACCCTAAACCCTAAACCCTAAACCCTAAACCCTAAACCCTAAACCCTAAACCCTAAACCCTAAACCCTAAACCCTAAACCCTAAACCCTAAACCCTAAACCCTAAACCCTAAACCCTAAACCCTAAACCCTAAACCCTAAACCCTAAACCCTAAACCCTAAACCCTAAACCCTAAACCCTAAACCCTAAACCCTAAACCCTAAACCCTAAACCCTAAACCCTAAACCCTAAACCCTAAACCCTAAACCCTAAACCCTAAACCCTAAACCCTAAACCCTAAACCCTAAACCCTAAACCCTAAACCCTAAACCCTAAACCCTAAACCCTAAACCCTAAACCCTAAACCCTAAACCCTAAACCCTAAACCCTAAACCCTAAACCCTAAACCCTAAACCCTAAACCCTAAACCCTAAACCCTAAACCCTAAACCCTAAACCCTAAACCCTAAACCCTAAACCCTAAACCCTAAACCCTAAACCCTAAACCCTAAACCCTAAACCCTAAACCCTAAACCCTAAACCCTAAACCCTAAACCCTAAACCCTAAACCCTAAACCCTAAACCCTAAACCCTAAACCCTAAACCCTAAACCCTAAACCCTAAACCCTAAACCCTAAACCCTAAACCCTAAACCCTAAACCCTAAACCCTAAACCCTAAACCCTAAACCCTAAACCCTAAACCCTAAACCCTAAACCCTAAACCCTAAACCCTAAACCCTAAACCCTAAACCCTAAACCCTAAACCCTAAACCCTAAACCCTAAACCCTAAACCCTAAACCCTAAACCCTAAACCCTAAACCCTAAACCCTAAACCCTAAACCCTAAACCCTAAACCCTAAACCCTAAACCCTAAACCCTAAACCCTAAACCCTAAACCCTAAACCCTAAACCCTAAACCCTAAACCCTAAACCCTAAACCCTAAACCCTAAACCCTAAACCCTAAACCCTAAACCCTAAACCCTAAACCCTAAACCCTAAACCCTAAACCCTAAACCCTAAACCCTAAACCCTAAACCCTAAACCCTAAACCCTAAACCCTAAACCCTAAACCCTAAACCCTAAACCCTAAACCCTAAACCCTAAACCCTAAACCCTAAACCCTAAACCCTAAACCCTAAACCCTAAACCCTAAACCCTAAACCCTAAACCCTAAACCCTAAACCCTAAACCCTAAACCCTAAACCCTAAACCCTCTAAACCCTAAACCCTAAACCCTAAACCCTAAACCCTAAACCCTAAACCCTAAACCCTAAACCCTAAACCCTAAACCCTAAACCCTAAACCCTAAACCCTAAACCCTAAACCCTAAACCCTAAACCCTAAACCCTAAACCCTAAACCCTAAACCCTAAACCCTAAACCCTAAACCCTAAACCCTAAACCCTAAACCCTAAACCCTAAACCCTAAACCCTAAACCCTAAACCCTAAACCCTAAACCCTAAACCCTAAACCCTAAACCCTAAACCCTAAACCCTAAACCCTAAACCCTAAACCCTAAACCCTAAACCCTAAACCCTAAACCCTAAACCCTAAACCCTAAACCCTAAACCCTAAACCCTAAACCCTAAACCCTAAACCCTAAACCCTAAACCCTAAACCCTAAACCCTAAACCCTAAACCCTAAACCCTAAACCCTAAACCCTAAACCCTAAACCCTAAACCCTAAACCCTAAACCCTAAACCCTAAACCCTAAACCCTAAACCCTAAACCCTAAACCCTAAACCCTAAACCCTAAACCCTAAACCCTAAACCCTAAACCCTAAACCCTAAACCCTAAACCCTAAACCCTAAACCCTAAACCCTAAACCCTAAACCCTAAACCCTAAACCCTAAACCCTAAACCCTAAACCCTAAACCCTAAACCCTAAACCCTAAACCCTAAACCCTAAACCCTAAACCCTAAACCCTAAACCCTAAACCCTAAACCCTAAACCCTAAACCCTAAACCCTAAACCCTAAACCCTAAACCCTAAACCCTAAACCCTAAACCCTAAACCCTAAACCCTAAACCCTAAACCCTAAACCCTAAACCCTAAACCCTAAACCCTAAACCCTAAACCCTAAACCCTAAACCCTAAACCCTAAACCCTAAACCCTAAACCCTAAACCCTAAACCCTAAACCCTAAACCCTAAACCCTAAACCCTAAACCCTAAACCCTAAACCCTAAACCCTAAACCCTAAACCCTAAACCCTAAACCCTAAACCCTAAACCCTAAACCCTAAACCCTAAACCCTAAACCCTAAACCCTAAACCCTAAACCCTAAACCCTAAACCCTAAACCCTAAACCCTAAACCCTAAACCCTAAACCCTAAACCCTAAACCCTAAACCCTAAACCCTAAACCCTAAACCCTAAACCCTAAACCCTAAACCCTAAACCCTAAACCCTAAACCCTAAACCCTAAACCCTAAACCCTAAACCCTAAACCCTAAACCCTAAACCCTAAACCCTAAACCCTAAACCCTAAACCCTAAGCCCTAAACCCTAAACCCTAAACCCTAAACCCTAAACCCTAAACCCTAAACCCTAAACCCTAAACCCTAAACCCTAAACCCTAAACCCTAAACCCTAAACCCTAAACCCTAAACCCTAAACCCTAAACCCTAAACCCTAAACCCTAAACCCTAAACCCTAAACCCTAAACCCTAAACCCTAAACCCTAAACCCTAAACCCTAAACCCTAAACCCTAAACCCTAAACCCTAAACCCTAAACCCTAAACCCTAAACCCTAAACCCTAAACCCTAAACCCTAAACCCTAAACCCTAAACCCTAAACCCTAAACCCTAAACCCTAAACCCTAAACCCTAAACCCTAAACCCTAAACCCTAAACCCTAAACCCTAAACCCTAAACCCTAAACCCTAAACCCTAAACCCTAAACCCTAAACCCTAAACCCTAAACCCTAAACCCTAAACCCTAAACCCTAAACCCTAAACCCTAAACCCTAAACCCTAAACCCTAAACCCTAAACCCTAAACCCTAAACCCTAAACCCTAAACCCTAAACCCTAAACCCTAAACCCTAAACCCTAAACCCTAAACCCTAAACCCTAAACCCTAAACCCTAAACCCTAAACCCTAAACCCTAAACCCTAAACCCTAAACCCTAAACCCTAAACCCTAAACCCTAAACCCTAAACCCTAAACCCTAAACCCTAAACCCTAAACCCTAAACCCTAAACCCTAAACCCTAAACCCTAAACCCTAAACCCTAAACCCTAAACCCTAAACCCTAAACCCTAAACCCTAAACCCTAAACCCTAAACCCTAAACCCTAAACCCTAAACCCTAAACCCTAAACCCTAAACCCTAAACCCTAAACCCTAAACCCTAAACCCTAAACCCTAAACCCTAAACCCTAAACCCTAAACCCTAAACCCTAAACCCTAAACCCTAAACCCTAAACCCTAAACCCTAAACCCTAAACCCTAAACCCTAAACCCTAAACCCTAAACCCTAAACCCTAAACCCTAAACCCTAAACCCTAAACCCTAAACCCTAAACCCTAAACCCTAAACCCTAAACCCTAAACCCTAAACCCTAAACCCTAAACCCTAAACCCTAAACCCTAAACCCTAAACCCTAAACCCTAAACCCTAAACCCTAAACCCTAAACCCTAAACCCTAAACCCTAAACCCTAAACCCTAAACCCTAAACCCTAAACCCTAAACCCTAAACCCTAAACCCTAAACCCTAAACCCTAAACCCTAAACCCTAAACCCTAAACCCTAAACCCTAAACCCTAAACCCTAAACCCTAAACCCTAAACCCTAAACCCTAAACCCTAAACCCTAAACCCTAAACCCTAAACCCTAAACCCTAAACCCTAAACCCTAAACCCTAAACCCTAAACCCTAAACCCTAAACCCTAAACCCTAAACCCTAAACCCTAAACCCTAAACCCTAAACCCTAAACCCTAAACCCTAAACCCTAAACCCTAAACCCTAAACCCTAAACCCTAAACCCTAAACCCTAAACCCTAAACCCTAAACCCTAAACCCTAAACCCTAAACCCTAAACCCTAAACCCTAAACCCTAAACCCTAAACCCTAAACCCTAAACCCTAAACCCTAAACCCTAAACCCTAAACCCTAAACCCTAAACCCTAAACCCTAAACCCTAAACCCTAAACCCT